>JAYEPQ010000016.1:28578440-29175940 GCA_036321105.1 Dracaena cambodiana
TTTTAATATTTGTAGATGGCTACTACATCTGATATGTCCACTGTGATAACTCCTGTCATGGTTACTCCAACTGTGCCTTCAAGCCAGTACGAGAAACCAGAGAAGTTCAGTGGCTCAGATTTTAAGAGATGGCAACAGAAAATGTTGTTCTATCTCACTACAATGAATCTGGCCAAGTACTTGAAGGAGACTGTGCCTACTCTTGTTGAAGATGATCAACAATCAGTGAAGGCGGTTGAAGCATGGAAACATGCAGACTTCTTGAGTAAGAACTATATCCTCAATGGTTTGGACAATATACTGTATAATGTATATAGTTCAGTTGCTACTGCTAAGGAACTCTGGGAGTCCTTAGACAAGAAATATAATACAGAAGATGCCGGCTCTAAAAAATATGTAGTCGGTAAGTTTCTGGATTATAAAATGGTTGATTCTAAAATTGTAATCAACCAAGTACAAGATCTTCAAGTGATCATTCATGAAATTCATGCTGAAGGTATGACTATTAGTGAATCTTTTCAAGTGACTGCAATAATTGAAAAATTGCCACCATTTTGGAAAGAATTTAGATATTACCTAAAGCATAAACGAAAAGAAATGACACTTGAAGATCTAATTGTACGATTGAGGATTGAAGAAGATAACCGCCTTTCTGAAAAGAAAATTGGAAATCTATACAATGTTTCTAAAGCTAATGTTATGGAAAATTCCAATAAGTCTAATGACAGGAAGAGAAAGCACAATGGTGAAGACTCTAAGAGTGGTAACTCGAAGAGATTCAATGGCAAGTGCTACAACTGTGACAAGCCTAGACATCGTGCAAAGGACTGCCGTGTGCGAAAGGCACCAGATTCTTCGAAGAAGAAGAAGAAGCATCCTAATGCACATTTGGCCGAAGAAGAAAATCTTTGTGCAAATGTAGATGTAAATTGTACATCTGTTGTCTTAGAGGTTAACCTAGTTGGTGGCAACTCTAAAGAATGGTGGGTGGACACTGGAGCCACTCGCCACATTTGCGCCAACAAGTGGATGTTCTCCACATATGATTCTGTGGAAGGAGAACTACTCTACATGGGTAACTCTGCAACCTCCAAGGTTGAAGGACGAGGCAATATTGTACTGAAAATGACTTCGGGGAAAGAACTTACTCTTACTGATGTACTTCATGTACCAGATGTCCGCAAGAATCTGGTCTCTGGTTCAGTCTTGAGTAAGAAAGGCTTTAGGCTTGTATTTGAGTCTGATAAATTTATACTCACAAAGAATGGTGTATATGTAGGTAAGAGGTATATGACCAATGGTCTGTTCAAAATAAATGTAATGACCATTGCCCCTAAGGTTATCAATAAAATTGATTCTTCTGTTTATATGACTGAGTCACCTTTTATTTGGCATGGTAGATTAGGACATGTTAATTATTATACTTTACAAAGATTAATAAATTTGAATATGTTGCCTAATTTCAATATAAACTTTGAAAATAAATGTGAAATATGTGTTGAATCAAAAATGACTAAGCTTCCATTTCACTCTATAGAACATAGTACTGAACATTTAGAATTAATTCATACAGATGTATATGATTTAAAATCTATTCAAACTAGAGGTGGAAAGAAGTACTTTATTACGTTTATAGATGATTGTACTAGATATTGTTATGTATATCTACTTAGAACAAAAGATGAGGCAATTGAAATGTTTATACAATACAAAAATGAAGTTGAGAATCAACTTAGCAAAAAGATAAAAATGTTAAGAAGTGATAGAGGTGGTGAATATGAGTCACCATTTGCACAAATTTGTGCAGAACATGGTATTATACATCAAACAACTGCTCCTTACACTCCACAGCAAAATGGAATTGCTGAGCGTAAGAACAAAACTTTAAAAGAAATGATGAATGCCATGTTAATAAGTTCTGGTTTACCCCAGAACATGTGGGGGGAAGCTCTGCTTTCTGCCAATTATATTCTCAACAAGATATCCCAAAAGAAACTTGAGAAAACACCTTATGAATTATGGACAGGTCGAGCACCTAGTTATAAATTCTTAAGAGTGTGGGAGTGTCTAGCTAAGGTTGCAATTCCTACTCCGAAAAGGACTAAAATTGGACCTAAAACTATTGATTGTATATTCATTGGATATGCGCAGCAGTGCTTATCGTTTCTTTGTTTTTAACTCTGATCATCCAGAAATACATAAGTACTCTATTATTGAATCTAGGAATGCAGTATTTTTTGAAAATATGTTTCCTAGTAAAGAATATAATCCAAGTTCCTCTAAAAGGACTTGTGATGATATAATAAGAGAAACAGAGTCTGATTCTGAAAATAAAACCAATGAGGATGAATGTAGATGGAGCAAAGGGCCAGGATTAATAAATCGTTTGGTCCGGATTTTCTAACATATATATTAGAAAAAGAACCTCAAACTTATAAAGAGGCTATGTCTACTCCTGAAGCTCCTTTTTGGAAAGAAACTGTAAATAGTGAAATTGAATCAATTATTCAAAATCACACCTAGAAACTTGTGGATCTTCCTCCATGAAGTAAACCATTAGGATATAAATGGATCTTTAAAAGAAAGATAAAACCTGATGGGTCTATAGATAAATACAAAGCTAGACTTGTAATAAAAGGCTATAGACAAAAGGAAGGTATTGACTATTTTGATACATATTCACCTGTAACAAGAATAACATCCATAAGATTAATAATTGCTTTTGCTGCATTATATAATCTTGAACTTCATCAAATGGATGTAAAAACAGCATTTTTAAATGGTGAATTAGATGAAGAAATCTACATGGAACAACCTGAAGGGTTTGTAGTTCCAGGTAAAGAAAAGAAGGTGTGTAGACTTGTTAAGTCTCTTTATGGACTTAAACAAGCACCTAAACAATGGCATGAGAAGTTTGACCAAGTTATGCTGTCGAATGGATTTCGCTATAATGAATGCGATAAATGTGTATATGTAAAAGGGGATATGCACAACTATGTCATTGTATGTTTATATGTGGATGACATGATTATCACCGGTAGCACGGTGGCTCTAATTAAGGAAGTAAAAATCATGTTAATACGGAAGTTTGATATGAAAGACTTAGGTATTGCAGATATTATTCTTGGTGTTAAAATCTCCAAGACATCTGATGGATATACCTTATCCCAGTCACATTATATCGAGAAGATACTCGAAAAATTTGACAAGGGAAATACTGATATAGCTAAGACACCTGTAGATATGAGTCTACATCTTACAAAGAATATATGTGCTAGTATATCACAGTTAGAATATTCTCAGATCATTGGCAGTCTTATGTATTTAATGAACTGCACAAGACCGGATATTGCATACTCAGTAAGCAAACTGAGTAGGTTTACAAGTAATCCAGGGGAGAACCACTGGAAAGCAATAGTTAGAGTACTCAAATATTTGAGGTACACTACTAACTATGGGTTGCGCTATACTAGATATCCAGCAGTGATTGAAGGATACACTGATGCTAACTGGATTACCGATTCAAAAGATATCAAATCCACAAGTGGATATATCTTTACTGTTGGAGGTGCAGCCATCTCTTGGAAATCTTCTAAACAAACATGTATAGCCAGATCCACTATGGAATCTGAGTTTATAGCTTTAGATAAAGCTGGAGAAGAAGCAGAATGGCTTCGAAACTTTTTAGAAGATATTCCAATGTGGCCTAAACCTGTGTCAGCAATATGCATCCATTGCGATAATCAATCAGCAATTGGAAGGGCACAAAATGTATTATATAATGGAAAGTCACAACATATACGTCGTAGGCATGAAACTGTAAGACAGCTGCTTACAAACGGAATAATATCTCTTGATTATATAAAATCAAAAGATAATATTGCAGATCCATTAACAAAAGGCTTGACTAGAGATCAAGAATATAAGTTGTCGAGGGGAATGGGATTACAGCCTACTAAAGAGTAACTCCATAATGGCAACCCAACCTAGCTGACTGGAGATCTCAAGATCTAGGTTCAAAGGGACAACCGAATTGTGGGGGAACTCGAAAGAATCACTGAGGAAAATATTTCCTATCTCATTTCTATGGTAAAATAGTGATTACCTGCAATGTGTTAGGATAAGCCAAGCTTTTAATGGTCCTTATATCTTAGAAATCTAAGTGGAGTATGGCAGGATACTCTTGATAAGAAATCACCTATGTGAGTGAGAAGGGGCCGCTTCTATGAGAATGAGAAAGGCTAAGTTCTCTAAGAGCACTCACAGAATTACCAGGTTGTCCAAGGCCAAAATGGACACAACATAGAATCTGATAAAGTTGAAAGAAATCGTGTGAATATTATTGTCTTAGTTTACATCAAAAGCTGAACAGTTCAAAAACATCGTGTTCACTGGTTAGCAAGTAAACTCGATAATATTTCACTAGGGAAGGTTCAAAGCCAAAAGCCACCTCTCCCGATGCGGTAACTTTCTATTACACTCTCTGGTTATTTGCATTAGAGTCTAAGCCATTTCATTCATGTGGGGGATTGTTGAATTCATTCACTAATTTGAACCTTAAATTGAGTCAATTCACTAGTTCAAATTAAATGAATTAAGTGAATTGAAATTGACTTCAAAAGTTGAGTACATAGCAAAGGAACAAAAAGGGAAGATGAAAAGATAGTCCCACATGGGATAGGAGAATGTAAGGATGTGGGTTTAAATATGATAGCTTGCTCCTTTACTTTGCTTATGTAAGAAGAGGAAAACCTTGAGCACCACGGGTGGTGCTACGCACCGCCCGCACCCGCACGCGCACGCGCGTGTGCGAGGGCGAATGGGCGTTTAGGGCGCATTGGGCGCTTTAGAGGCGCACTTTGCAGAGCCTTTGATTTTTGGTGCTATTGGATTCGGGTTGCCTCTATTGGGTTCAGAACTGAATGAATTCGACCTGCACCCGCCCCGTCAGTCAAGAGTCGTTGAAGTCCAACGGTCGGCGGTCCAACAGTCACCGGTCGCCGTCAACGGTTGCCGTTAAACGGTCACAACTGTTGAAACGGCCAACTGTTGCGACTGTTGAAATCTCAACCGTTGCGACTGTTGAAAACCTATAAATAGGGTCTGGATCAGTGTTTTGAAATCAAGATATTTTGGAGTACGAATTTCATTTTCCTTTTTACTAGCATAGTATTGTAAAACATCACGTTGGACGTTTATGAAGAAAAAGATTAAAATGTAGATAGTGCCAACTAAAATTGTGAAATGAAGAGACATTACCAACTAAAATATAAGAAAGAAAGAATCTAGAAGATCTACTGCTGCTTTGTTTTTTTCTAGAAATAAGAATCATCTACTAGCGATCTTTCATCCAAAATGCCAACATCTAAGTATGTGAATCCCAATGATTAAACAAGTATAAATCAAAGGAATGCAATTCTAATCATGCAAGTGTGATATGGAATTAAGTGTGAATGGTAATACTAAGTCTTCATTAATAAACGTCAATAACTATAACGCCCATTTTTTGTTGCATAAATTTTCAAATTTAGGAAATAATATTACGGATTTTTGAAAAGAAAAGGAATTTTTTTAATTAATGCTTATAATTAATTAGTTTTACAATGATTTGAACCCTTGACCTATAGAACCTAATCTAAGCCCAAATCAATAGGCTAAACAATTAGTTAAAATTTTAAAATAGATTTAATCAATTAAGTTATTCTAAAAACTTATCTAATTATCCAATTCAATTTAAATTAGAATCATTTAGCTAATTGGACTTTTCTTTCACCTAATAGCCTAATCTGACTATATATCACAATCCTCTACGAAAAAAACCCAACTTGTTATGAATAAAAAATCCCACCGCAACCATAATCTTAATCTCCCCCAACGCAGGAAAAAATAGAGAAGGAAAAAATTATATATATATATATATATATATATATATATATATAGAGAGAGAGAGAGAGAGAGAGAGAGAGAGAGAGAGAGAGAGAATAATGGAAATAAGTTGATAGTTTATACAAGTAACCTGAGTTGCAGTTCATTTTAACTATCTCCAATATTTTTTAAAAAATATATATATATTTCGGACTATGATCTCAATCCCTAGAGTTCACTCATATCCAATTTCTTAGATTTAGTTTTGATTTGGTCATGTCCATCAAGTTGACACAAAATTAATGGTTTTTGATAAATAGAATATTTTGTATCCATTTGATGAAAAAGTAAATGAACTTCAAAATTTATAAAATTTGATCTTAAAGAAGTTGAAAAAGTATAGATCCTAATTCTAGAAAAATATTGAAGCAAGATTGTAAAATTACTATATTTTTGCCGTTGGTTCACATAAGTTTTCTTGAACTAGCGGCTTATCTATAGTAATCCCCTTCCCCCACCCTCCCCCCCCCCCACACGCGCGCGCGCACGCACACACACACACACACATATTTATATATGGGATTACTGTAGGTGAGCCTCCAGCTCAGGAAAAGTTACGTGAGCTAGCGGCAAAATTATAATGATCCAATGATTTTTCTTCATTTTTTTTTTTACAATTACAATCTCTACTTTTTTAACTTTTTTCGGATTAAATTTCGTAAGTTTTAGAGTTCATTTACCCTTTCATCAAGTGTATACAAAATGTTTTATTCATTGAAAACCGTTAATTTTTTATTAATTTGATGGAGGTTCAAATCAAAATTAAAACCCAAGAAATTTGGTATGAGTGAACTCTAGGGAGTCGAGATCATAATCCGAAAGAAATTTTTTAAAAAGGATTATTGGAGATAGTGGAAATGAACTGCAGCTCAGGTAACTTGCGTGAGCTGTCAGCTCATTTTCATCTCTCTCTATCTATATGTATATATGTATATATATATATATATATATAGAGAGAGAGAGAGAGAGAGAGAGGAAACGGAAAATACACCAGGTGAAGGAAGTTCCTTCCCGCTGCTTAGGTGGCCTAATAAAATTATTACACTTGGCGTCATTCAAGATAAAAAATAAATGAATTTCCTGAACTGCCCTTTAAGTGGTGCCACATGTAATGATTTTATTGGGCCACCTAAGCAGCGGTGAAGGAACTCCTTTCACCGCCGGTGATATACATATAAATATATATATATATATATATATATATATATATATATATATATATATATATATATATATATATATACATATATATATATACATACATATATATATATATGAGAAAAATAGAAATGAGCTGACAGCCACGCAAGTTACCTGAGCTGCAGCTCATTTTCACTATCTCCAATAATCTTTTTTAAAAAATTTCTTTTGGATTATGATCTCGACCCCTTAGGGTTCACTCATACCCAATTTCTTGGGTTTTAGTTTTGATTTGTACCTCCATCAAATTAATACAAAATTAACGGTTTTCAATGAATAAAACATTTTGTATACACTTGATGAAAAGGTAAATGAACTCTAAAACTTACGAAATTTAATCCTAAAGAAGTCAAGAAGGTAGAGATAGTAATTATTTAAAAAAATTGAAGAAAAATCATTGAATGATTATAGTTTTACCGTTAGCTCACGTAACTTTTCCTGAGCTGGCGACTCACCTACAGTAATCCCACACACACACACACACACATAGAGAGAGAAGAAATGGGAAATTCATCGGCAGTTCCCTCACCGCCGCTTAGGTGGTCTAATAAAACTATTACATCTAGCGCCACTAAAATGATAGTTAAAAGAGTTCTTTTATTTATTAATTTAAGTGGCATCACGTGTAATAAATTTATTTGGCTACCTAAGCGGCGGTGAAGGGACTCCCTTCACCACCAGCGAATCTTTCGTTTTCTCATATATATATATATATATATATATATATATATATATATATATATATATATATATATATATATATATATATATATATATATATATATATATATATATATATATATATATATATATATATATATATATATATATATATAAGGAAGTAGATCAACTCTGACTAGCAGATCTAACTCTTTTCAAGGACTTCTTAATATATAGGTGTTGGCAGTGAAAATTTCTAAGTAAAAAGGATTTTTCACAACAGACCGCGAAGCTAATTCTATAGCTCCACGTCTGGCTACTTTTAGCCTCGCGTTGAGTAAAACGCGGAGATGATCAATAGCTCCGCGTTAGCTCCGCGTTTTTGGTTATTTAGCTCCGCGTTAGCTCCGCGTGAGCAGATAACCAGAATCGCAAACTGATTGAGATTATGATTTAGGTTTATCCAAATACCAAATCAAGTCCAATCAGAATTCTTAATCAAGAGATTTAAATCAATATTAAATAATTGATTGGAATCCTTGATGAGAGCGAATTCTATTCAAATAGAAACTCTCTCAAAACTTTCCGGGTCTATAAATACCTTCCTGGTGAAACCCTAGGAAAAAGGGGGGCTTTTTTCGGTCTTCTTCCCTTTGGTCTTCTTCTTTTCGGCAATCCAGAGATCAGAGACCATCTCCTTTCTTCTTCTCAACTGAGTTGATCCTTCGGCAAATCAAGTACGCGAGAGAACCTTGAAGCCTTTTTGTGATCATCATCGTCTTGGAGAATTCAAGTACGTGAGAGAGCCTTGAGTTCGGGAAAGACAGAGAAGAAGATCGTCTACAGTCAGCCGATTTCTTCAAGAGAGAAGAAGTTCGACGTACTGATCGTCAACGGGAACTATTATAGATCCCATCACCACTGATCCCACTATTATTGTAAAAGAGAGAGATTGAACCATAAAATCCTCTCGTTTGTTCTTTTCTTTTTATTTATTCTCTTGTTCACTTCTATTGTAATCCAAGCTGTATTCGATGGAAGGAAGCAAAGGAAATTCTGCTGCGAACAAACTGGCGACCACAGTGGGAGCTATCTCTTTCACTGATGAAGAGATTATGGCGCAATCGGACGTCGACATGATCGGATCTGAAGTAGACATGCTGGTTGTAGAAATCGACCAGCAGAAGTACGAGGAGTTCCTCTCCTCCGGATCAGGTGACTCGGATGAGACACGGCACTATCGCCGTATGTACTCCAATGCCCGAGTGACGGGTAGAAAGGCATCCACCGAGAGACGGGGATCCTTGGAGACTGCGGTTATAGCACCGGAGTTCACACGAGAAATCCTAGCCGAGGATAAGCTTCCGACGGCCGAAGAAGACCTGGGGACTGGACTGACCAGGACCCAACTCCGGAACAGGAACCGGAGAGCAAGGCGTAAAGCCCTCAAAGCCCGCCTTGGACGCGGAGCTAACACCAGAGGACGCGAGGCTATGGTCCCTCGCAAACTGGCTCACGCTACCCGCGAGACTAGTCTCTACCGCGTTAAACGCGAAGATACAACTTGCCTTAAAAGCAAGGAAAAGCCAGCGTGTGATTTCCCACGCGAGGCTATTACTGAGCCTAGCGAGAGACGCGAAGCCAGTAAGGGTTGCGCTAGTCGCAGAATACCCAACACTCGCGAGCTACGCGAGTATAAAAATTCTGAAAAGCCAGCGTGTGATTTTCCACACGAGGCTATTACTGAGCCTAGCGAAAGATGCGAAGCCAGTAAGGGTTGCGCTAGTCGCAGAATACCCAACACTCGCGAGCTACGCGAGTATAAAAATTCTTCAAAGCCAGCGTGTGATTCTCCACGCGAGGCTGATACTAAGCCAAGCGAGAGACGCGAGGCCAGTACTGGTTGCGAGAAACGCAAGACTTATGACACTCGCGAGAGACGCGAGGACGATTGGCAAATAGTTGTTAGTCGTAAAAATCGTGCTAAGCGCGAAGCCATGATCTGCGTTAAACGCGAAGATAAGCCAGCGTGCAAGAACTTCCCTTCACGCGAGGCAATCATTCCAGAAGCTAAACTTCTGAAGACTCACCAAGCCAGCGAGAGACGCGAGGCTAGTGTGGATAAGCGCGGAGCTATTCTTCAGGCCCGTAATGTGAAACGCGAGGCTATTCCTAAGCCCCGCGAAGATCGATTCGACCCCAGAGTCAGGCTTAATCAGTCAAAGAAGCTTCAATGGGTTCCCAGACCTTCTCAAGAGTTGAATGGACCTCCTGACTCCACGGCTAAAGGCACTGATCTCAGGGAGCATCTCTCCAGGAAGAGAAGCGTAGAACAACTTCAAGCAGAACCTATCTGTCACTGCCAGCAACTAATGACCGCAGTGTCCGTTGTAATGGACAACTGTAGCTGCAGCAAGAGCAGGGTATCCGCGTTTGATCGATTGATCGAGCCGAACAAGAACTCTGCAAAGAAACCAAAGACTACTTCCCTGAGGCAATGGAGAGCTGTAACCTCCAATATGGTGGGGAAAGGAAAGACAATTGTAGAGACGGATGATGATCTGAAATCGAGTGACGAAGAACCTCATCGTATCACTCGACTTAAATCAGGTGCCGTCCCGCCTCGAAATTATAAGAGGCTTGCAAGGGGTTCCTATGACGAAGACAGTGATAACTCAGCTATAGCCTCGCCCCGTTCCTCAGCGTCATCTCGACTACAGAAGTCAGCATCGCACATGGCAGATAAATCTGATGATCAGAGATTTGAAGCTCAAGAAAGAACGATTCGCGAGCAACAAAAGACGATTGAAGACCTTAAAGCCGTGCTATCAAGGTTCGTCGAGGATAATAATAAACAGGGCAAGAAGACTCCGAATGAAGAAGAACAGGAGGAGAAAGCCCACTCGATGCACGAGGACGAGGACAAATTTTCTTTCCATGATCTGCATGGAGAAAAGATTGAAAAATTGCAAAATCAACTCGAGGCTCTGATGCATAAAAACGAGTTGAAGGAGTCAGGGGTCTCTAGACCATATCCATCAGAATGGGACATGGTGCTCTATCCTCCAAAGTATAAGCCGCTCAAGTTGGAGCCCTATGACGGGAAGGGATCGCCTAGTCAGCACATCTACTACTTCCTGTCCCAAGCTTGACATTTGGTGGGAAATGATCCAATTATGACCAAGATTTTCGCAAGTACTTTGCGAGGGCCTGCCTTTACTTGGTTCATGCAGCTGCCCCCAAGTACTATTAATACCTGGTTAGATGTAGAGAAATTATTTCTCTCACGTTTCTTCGAGGATGATACCGAGATTACGGTTCATTCCCTCCTTGCGACTAGAAAAGGGGAACAGGAAACGGTAAAAGAATTTATAGAAAGGTTCCGGGAGAAGTCCGTGCATTGCAAACACGGAATGATCCAGAAAACTCTTATCGAAACTTGTCGACACAACCTTAAGACCAATGTGCTCCTCAAAATGGGGGCCGTAGAGTCTAAAACGTGGAGGGACCTGCTCAAATAAGGAGAGCATGCTGAAGACTTAATTCGCCGAGTTGAAGAGTCCCGTGGGACAAGAAGTGCTGGGGGTAGTAAATCATATACCCAAAACAACAGCAATAAGAATAAAGGGAACGCAGCGATGTCGTCAGAAACTGCTCCTCAGAAAACCAGTCCTCCGCCAGAGCCGAAGCCTCAAGGTCAGCGAGGATCAAGGCAAAGTAGACAGCAGCAAGAAAGGAATTACACTTTCAAGACAGAATAGACGCCTGTCCTCTTTCATTTGCTCCAAAAGAAAGGAATGTTGAAGCTTCCGGAAAATAAGAAGCCAGAAGACGCTGGCAAAACCAAAGATCCTAACTATTGTCTCTATCACCGGAATATGGGGCATCCTACTAGAGATTGTTTTCCCCTTAAGAACAGAATCCAAGCACTAATAGAAGCTGGAGTTCTGACGCTTAAGGAAGAGCAGAAGAAGGTCACTGCCAATATGGCAACCATAGTGGTTGGAACCCATGAGTTCCCCGCAGGAGTGACCCCAATCTCTAAAGGTAAGATGGTTACGAAGAATCTCGACCCTCATAATAAAGTCCAAGAAGAACTTGTTCCTGTGATGACCCAAAAAGGGGAAGTCATGTGGGTTCATCCCGATTTGATAGAGGATGAGCAATGGACTACTACAGGAAGTCAAAAGAAGAAGCAGGCTGTTAATGCCATCTCTGCGGATATAAAAGAAGAATATATAGCTTTGGGAACCTTCACAAGTTCTGAAGAGGAGCCCGAAACCATGGCCACTCATCAAGATGGGGCAGGCCCTTCCGGTACCCGATCCAGAAAGACATATCTTAAGGACTACACTAGAGTAGATCCAAAAGATATCTATGCGGAGCTTGCGAAACCCGCAAATCAGAAAGGGCTTCGTTTCCAGAGGAGGCCTGTCAGAGATGAAGGAGATAAAGAGTCTACCTTCAAGTTCGATATAATTACTCAGCTGGCCAACATCCCAGCACGAATAACGCTTTATGAATTGTTGAGACTATCAAAATCAACACGTGAAGCGTTACGAGAGGCCTTGGCAGACTCTGAGTCATTCTTAGCTCAGATAGTCGAGCCGGCCGACGAAGAACAGGACTCTTGCCCCCGCTGTCACCAAGTGAGGAGGCATGTCCCACAGATTATCTTCTCTCCAGAAGACATGCAGGTGAGGAATATAACGCGCTCATTATTGGCCTGAAGATAGCTTTACAACTGGGGGTGAACTATATAGAGGTATATGGAGATTCTAAACTCGTCGTCAATCAAATGACGGGAGGGTATGAGGTCAGACATGAAGCCCTCATCCCCTATTATCAGCTAGCCATTGAACTAACTGGTTATTTTAAGCAATTCTACATCTCTCATATACCTCGGAATGAGAATGTGTATGCCGACACTCTTGCCGCATTAGCAGCAACATTGGCGATCCCGTCAGGTGAAGCTAAAAGTATCACTATTGGAAGCAGAGAGCTCCTCCACCCAGATATGGTTTTCCAAACCAAAGAAGTGTGCCAGGCAGGCTTAACTTTGGAACCCAGTGATTGGCGATTTCTATTTGTGGATTATGCTTTACATGGGATATTATCAGAAGATCCTAAGGAAGCCACCTCTATAAAGAGGAAGGCCCAAAGATTTTATTATGACCATAAGCTTCAGACTTTATATAGAAAGTCAAGAGATGGTCTGCTGCTACGCTGCATATCAAAAGCAGAAGCAGATGAAGTGCTGAGATAAACACACAATGGAGTATGTGGAGCTCATCAGCTCGGTCCAAAACTCGGAGACCGTATAAGAAGGCTGGGATACTACTGGCCAAACATGATCTCGGAAGCAATGGCATACGTTAAACGGTGCCATGCATGCCAGATACATGCCAATTTTATTCATCAACCCCAAGAATACTTGCACAATACCGTTGCAAGTTGGCCATTTGAAGCGTGGGGGATGGATATTGTGGGGCCTATAACTCCCCCGTCATCCAGAGGACATCGGTTTATTTTTGCAATAACCGATTATTTTTCAAAATGGGCCGAAGCCGTGCCCATGAAAGAGGTGAAAATGACAGATGTGATCAAGTTCGTCAAGCATCATGTCATTTACCGCTTTGGCGTCCCCCGACGATCATTCATGATAATGGTCCGCAATTCATCAGTCAGGGATTCTTCAGATTCTGTAATAGGTTCAGAATCAAAGACATTGCTTCAACGCCATATAACCCTACAGCTAATGGGTTGGCCGAAGCCTTCAACAAGACGATTATTAAACTCCTTCGGAAGTTCGTCTCTTCTAATAAACGAGATTGGGATGAGAAGTTAGGAGAATGCCTGTGGGCTTATCGCACCACTGTTCACACCCCTACAAAAGCTACTCCATTCTCTTTGGTCTATGGAAGCGAGGCCGTCTTGCCTCTCGAAGTCCAGATTCCCTCATTAAGAGTGGCTTTAGCCACAAAGATGACGACAGAAGAGCGCCATCAGCAAAGATTGCAAGAATTAGAGGCGTTGAATGAAAAGCGTCTCAGGGCTCAACAACAAATTGAGTTGTATCAAGCCCGAATTTCTCAATCGTTCAAGAAGAACGTTAAACCAAGGACCTTTAAATAAGGAGACTTGGTTCTGGCTGTTAAAAGGCCAATGGTTCTGACTCACAAGACCAAGGGTAAATTTGAGCCCAAGTGGGAAGGACCGTTCATTGTGGAGACAGTCTACTCCTGTGGAGCTTATCGCTTGATGAATCAAAACGGCGATAGGATGATGATGCCGATCAATGGCAAATTCCTAAAGAAATACTATTCTTAAATATCCCAGGAGGTACGAGTCTCTCTTCTCTTAGGTATGCGCAGTTTGGTGCCTCTGACCTAAACCTGGTGTGTTTGGTGTGCCCAGTTCAAGTTACGCGAGAGAGCCTTGAGCCGCCTCCAGTTTGGTTCTCAAGTTTGAACCACCTCCAGTCTTTTCTTAGGCATGCGCAGTTTGGCGCCTCTGACCTAAACCTGGTGTGTTTGGTTCTCAAGTTTGAACCACCTCCAGTCTTTTCTTAGGCATGCGCAGTTTGGCGCCTCTGACCTAAACCTGGTGTGTTTGGTTCTCAAGTTTGAACCACCTCCAGTCTTTTCTTAGGCATGAGCAGTTTGGCACCTCTGACCTAAACCTGGTGTGTTTGGTTCTCAAGTTCAAGTTACGCGAGAGAGCCTTGAACCGCCTCCAGTTTGGTTCTCAAGTTTGAACCACCATCAGTCTTTTCTTGGGCATGCGCAGTTTGGCGCCTCTGAGCCAAACCTGGTGTGCTTAGTTCTCAAGTTTGAACAGCCCCCAATCTTTCTTTTAGGCATGTGTAATTAAGCGCCTCTGACCTAAAAGGTATAAATCGCTCAACGCCGACTAGGCAATGGGAAGAGAACCAGTTTCTCGCCAACCCATCATACTGGGGTAAAAGTATGAATTGCCCAATGCCGATTAGGCAATGGGAAGAGAACCAGTTTCTCGCCAACCCATCATACTGGGGTAAAAGTATGAATTGCCCAATGCCGATTAGGCAATGGGAAGAGAACCATTTTCTCGCCAACCCATCATACTAGGGTAAAAGTATGAATTGCCCAATGCCGATTAGGCAATGGGAAGAGAACCAGTTTCTCGCCAACCCATCATACTGGGGTAAAAGTATGAATTGCCTAATGCCGATTAGGTAATGGGAAGAGGAAAAGTTTGGAATTTAAGCCCAAACGAAATCCTCGACAACTCACCATGTTGAGGGGAATAACATGGCTAGCCCAACTCAAACGGTAGTTGGTAAAGACTAATCAAATCCGTTAATAGCTGGGGGTTTGCTAAAAATCTCATATTAAACTTTAACTTTTACTTCGGTTCGAGAAATTGCGCATAAACGATACCGAGATAAATCGTTTTGTCGACAGGTTATTTGTTAGGCAAGCAAATCTGTTTTGAAGCTGGCAAATAAAAGAGTCAAAAGAATCATCTTCATTAAAAAGGTGAAGATACAAAAAGAATTTCAAAGAACCATCGAAGATTATCTCTCTCTTGTTTTACGAAGTTCTCATTACAATGAAAATAAAAGCGTAAAGAGAGATGAAATTATTGGCCTCCCAGGAGTCTCAATCTATTCATTGTCTCGTCCAAATTTCGACGATGAGATGACTCCACCGTATGTTGAGCCTGTCTACGTAGTTCGTCGTCGTTTATGGCAAGTTGCTGCTGACGGGACTCTTCAATCGCACGATTCCTGGTCGTCTCCTCCTGCTGAATCTGCTCCTGTTGGAGAACCAACACATCCCGCTTCTTAACAGACTCTCCTAATCGGAGTTCATTTTCTATCAAGATGGCCCGAGCTCTGGCGATCGTCTCCTGAGCTTTAGAGATGGCCTCCAGACTTTCCCCAATTCCAAAGTCTACCCTCCGCAGGTCGCCGAGAACGGATTCCCGACTGGCCTGGAGCTCTGTCAGCTCCTGAGACCATCTCTCCTCCTGCTGCCTTAAAGTATTTCTTCTAGATAAGGATTCTGCCTGCAGCCGCGCCAACTGTATTTCAGTGATCGCCTCCACATCCGCCTGACGGAGTGCATGTAGCGTGGTCATCTGTTCTTCTAAAGCTACAAGGCGGGCCCGGTATGGAGCTGCTCGATCTTGTCCACCGAATTCTTCAATATTTCCTAGATAGCGCAGTAACAGTGGACGTGCGAAGTTGAAGAAATCGTGGCCAGCAAGAACCATCTCGACACATCTTTTTAACAAACGCATAAAATCCTCGACAGTAAAGCCGAAAAGTTTTTCAAGAGGATTTGCAGTATCGGTAGGCAAAGCAGGTAATGCCAAGGAAGGTGTCGTAGGCAAGGGAGCAGTAGTTGCTGGAATTGGAGAAGAAGAAGCCCGTCCCTACATTAAATTCATAATATGGGGGACCAGTAGAGCCAGTGCAGATCTGGAAGAGCTGGAGACCCCAGACGAAGTACCGCCAGTACAGATCACTTGGGTACCCCTGCCAACAGGAAGAGAAGATGGGATAACTTCGCTCGAAGCTCCTCCAGTAGGAGAAGCATCTTCAAACGAGAATTTCAAATTCTCCTCCTTTCCTGCTGGAAGACTTGAAGCCGAGGGAGTTGCAGATGTCTCAGCAGCCATGACAACAGATGACGTTAGAATCACTGGCTGAGAAACAGAAGACACGCCAACGACCGTGGGAAATGTCTCAGTGGAGCAGACTGGCGTTGGAGATAGCATGCTAGGAGACGGTGTGGCCTCCTTAGCAGCAGCTGCGATAATGACTTCTGTTCTTTCATCGCTCCCCAGTTCATCAATCGGGGGAACAGAAACAGGAGTCGGCATGGAGTAATCAGCTGCAAACTCGCCAGCAGAGCTACCCACACCACCAACGGAGCCGGAATGGTCCATCCTATCATCAGACTCTATCTGGGTAGTTGAATGCATCGGCGAGAGGAGTTGACCACTTGCATTTTAAGAAACAAGAAGAGTGGTATTACGGTAAAATAATAATGGGTAAAAGGTAAAACGCTAAGAGCTATACCTGGGGATACAAGTCCAGTTGTCGGACTTGAAAGGGGAGCCGTTGAAGTTTCCAACAGCGTTCTTGTCTCGCTACCCGTTGGTTGCGCCACAGGTTCTGCAACAGGCTCTATGGCCGAAGGAGCCGAAACCTCAACGACACTTGAAACTCTAGCAGGTTCATCCTCCCTTGCCGACGCTGAGGGTAGAGCTGAAGCCAACAAGTCTGAAGCAAGTTTGACAGCCACTTCTTGGGGGGCTATCAAAGTCTCCTGCCCCAACTTTTGCTTCTTACCGGGCCTTTTCTTTAAGACACCGCGGCGTTTGAGAGATGGACTCCAGGGACGAATGGCGACAGGCTGGGGATCTCCTCCAGCACCAGTATTGTCATCATCATCACCGGCGTCATCATCGTCAGACTCGCTGGCGTCTGAGGGCTTAGCCGCGGCGCTAAGGAATTCTTCCATCCCTTTTATTCTCACCCTCGAAGCACCTTGGCGGCTAATGTAGAGAGCTTCAATCTCTTTGCAGCAACTGCGATTAAGAGAGAAGCCAGGAACATCAGCATTTGCAATGCTGAACCAGTTGCAAAAGCAGAGTGCTGTGACTAGTTCGGGTGTCTTCTGGGGCAAGGAGAATTCAGCCTCGGTCCCACCCGCTGCAAAATGGAACCAGCCACAGGCGCCTTCATATAAATTTTCCTCGTTGGTAAGATCTTTATTTGGATTGCCCACATAAAGTTGGGAGTATCCAAACTGGCGAGCAAAGCGACTCGGAGTGTATGGCTCGATCCGACACCTGAGATCTTGATGATATACCAGGTGCCCAGGTCGGATGTTGAGGAGCCACCGGAACGCTCCTGCAGATAAAGTAGTGAACTTATCTGCTCCCACGTCGTCCTTCAGCCTCAACCCATATTCTCCCCCAGGGAAGTCGGGGAAACACCGGAAGATCTCATAGTTCTGAAAGCCATGAAGAGTTTTCCGAATCTGAGACATATAGTTATGCTTCCATGAAGAGCTTTCATACAATTCTACAAAGAAGCACTTTTCGCCTGAATGACGCTCTGGTGCACTCATTAAAGATGGACAATGCAAGATGAGCCACGCCATTAAATAGGTGTAGGGTAGCTCCACCCTAGGGTTTGGAGTTTTCGGCTGGGCAGTCTCTTTCGACTTGCCTTTTCCTTTCCCCTTGACCTTAATAGTGGGGAGGAAATCACGACAGAACACCCTCAGTCCATACTGCAAATTGCATACCATGGCGGGAAGAAGTCCAAGGGATCGGCCATATGCTAGAAGAACCGCTGGATATACCACGGTCACTGCAATTACTTCTTTGGGCAACGACGGCACGACACATCTCTTCAGCCACAGCATCAAAAACCCGGCAATGAGACCTCTGTTGGAGATCGGGAACTGGGCTTGATAATGGTAGCTCTTGAATGAAGTGCCGGGATCATATCCGTTCTCATTGGAGTCTGTAGTATAATACAGACGGTAATGGCCCCTGGCTACACGTTGGTCAATCTCTGGGATGGGGACAGGAGAATGACCATGGATAATGGCCGAGCTATCTTTAGAGTTTAAATTGGCAAAGAGATACTCGACCCATTTCTTGTGGTCGATGCCGTGATTACGCGCACCCGTCAAGTCAGCGCAAATATGATAATGGCACATCATCTCCCAGTATGTGGCATAGATGCGCTCATACTTAGCCATCAACATGTTCAACTCCTCGGTGGAAGGGATGTATTCTTCATAGGGGATTTCACCCATGGAAAGCCCGGAAACCTCGAACATCTCGTGGAGAGCGAATCCTAGCTCACCCACTGGTGAAAAGAGAGTGCAAGTCTCAGAGTTATACATCTCTAAGAGGCAGTAGAAGTGATAAGCACTCTGGGGGAAACCGAATTGGACATTTCTGATGGCTTTATACAAGCCAATATCCTTTAAAATGGGCTCGTGAGAATCCAGCATGTACTGAACGAGGTGGGCCCACCACATATTGTTAGAGGAGTAAACCCAGCCAGGCATTCTGAAATCACTAGCCGGGTATTGACCATCTCTTACCAAGAACTCAGTTAGAAAGTTCGCGCTCGGGATGGGACTTCTCCTACTGGGAGCTCCTTGCCAAATCGGCCTGGAAGCAAACCAGTAATGCATCTGGGGGCACCATCCTGATAGGGGCCTTGTGCACCAAATTTGCCTGTTGGGACGCCATCCTGTACTTGAGTCAAGCCCCACTTTAATTCTCGAGGCGTTGCCAGCCTCTGAAGATAAACCAGAGGATAGCCACGACTCATTTTGGGCAGAAACATTAAAGCTTCGCCCGAGTTATAGAGCCATTCGCGCTCTTCTTCAAAGAGGATCTCATCTGAGTGATCCATTTGGTCTCTGAAGAGGAATGCGGGCTTTTTCATCGCCTTTCTGTTCACGTCTTCAAAAGCCGCATCAGTTATGATCTCCGTCGCAGTGGTAGGGTGATACTTGATCAACTTCTCCTTGCGATCCTTCAAGTCTGGCTTGTACGAGGGCAAGATGGTAGTGAAACGGAATTGGCCTGAAGGATCAGAGCCTCCAGCGAAGCCAAAGTAGTTCCTGTGAGCAAAGGGCTCCATCGAATACCCTACTGCACAAAGGAGCACCAGAGTTAGAGAAGTTTCTCTAAGCCAGAAAATTTCTCTAAGTGTGGACGCGCGAAGCTAAAAATTAGAACGCGCGAAGCTAAAATAGCGCCGCGCAAAGCTAACGATTAGACCGCGCAGAAGTCAAAAGAGCCTCGCGTTTCTACGCGACTGCTACTTAAAAGAGCCTCGCGTTTCTACGCGACTGCTGCTTAAAAGAGCCTCGCGTTTCAACGCGATTGCTACTTAAAAGAGCCTCGCGTTTCAACGCGACTGCTGCTCAAAATAGCCTCGCGTTTCTATGCGATTGCTCCTTAAAATAGCCCCGCGCTTCAAAACGCGAGGATGACGCGATAACTTCGCGTGAGAAGAAAGCCAGAGGCTTTTCTTCTTCTCCAAGCCTTACGGCCGGAATACGGTGATCTCGCCGATGAAAGGAATGATTGTTAGTTAAAATAAGGCCAAATCACTCTAAAAATGTTCTAAAGAGCTTCGATAGAGAGATCCTTACCCCCAATGGGTGAAATGTGGGTCGGCGCGTCGCCGCCATGGCCGCTGCCACCACTGCTTGCCCCAGCAGCCAATGATGGAGCTGCGCGGGAAGTAGCACGAGTCTTGGGCGCCATTACCTGCGGAAATCGAGTGGAATCGACGGGAGATTGGGAGAACACCGGTCGGAGAACGCTCGGATCGCCTGAGCTCTGATCGCCTGAATCTCTAGGGTTTCTGGAAAATTCTCAAGTAAAGTGAGAAGAAAAGGAATAGAGATTTTATTTAAAAGAGGAAAACCGCCTCTTGGAGTTCGGCGCGGATTTCGAAGAAAATGACTGATCAGTTACTCCCTAAAACGCGGAGCATATAATTCCACGTGGTGATATTGAAAATGCGAAGTTACTTAGCTTTGCGCAATTCCGTGCAACCGCTCAGAGCGCGAAGTTATTTAACTCCATGAAACGCGAGGGTAACTTGGTATTTTAACTTCGCGTTCTCATGAAAAACTTGGATTTTTGGCTAAGTTAAAGATGATCCCTATCCGATCACTTCAGGTATTAATGATCTAAGTTACGCAGAAGAGTCTTAGATTATTTTACCAGAATTATTAACCATCTGTTTGTTGAGCAAGCAAAATTATTGAAGCCAACAGATAGAGAGGAAAATAATTTATCTTTATTCATGAAGCAAGAGATTACAAAGAGGGAATTATAACTCTCCCAAAAGCTTCTACATGATCATCAACTCATCAATAATCTAACGGTGAGATTTTTCTACGGGTATTGAAGCTCAGTTCCCTGGTTCACATGCAAAAGATCTCCTCTGCAAATGTCAACTATGATATGTCATCTAAAATGAAGCACGAGAGGAAAGGGAAGTGCTGCATCGAAGCACAAGCTGAACTGCAAGTGCTGCAATTCTGAACTGCAAGCGCTGCAGGCCCTCACTTGAGCTTGAAGCTCCTTCAATAGTTCATCTCCAGGAGCCAGAGCTTGAAACCTGCAACTATGTTGTAAAATATATGCTTCTGACTTCCTTAGAGTTACTTATACTGATGAAGATCGATGGATCCGCATACACTCCTCCTCGAAGGATTGGACTTACTGCAAAAGGAGCAGAGTTTCCAAAAGAGTGAAAACGCGGAGCTAAGCTAACTCCGCGCACAGTTGAAGGAATAGCCTAGCGCTTTAAACGCAGAGGATGACGCGATAATTCTGCATAAAGGAGAGACAAGATTTCTTTCTGCTCTTTCCTTCTCTTTCAAATTCATCGCGACTGCTAATCAAAGATAGCCTCGCAAATTCATCGCGACTGCTAATCAAAGATAGCCTCGCAAATTCATCGCGACTGCTAATCAAAGATAGCCTCGCAATTCATCGCGACTGTTAATCAAAGATAGCTTCGCAAATTCATCGCGACTGCTAATCAAAGATAGCCTCACAAATTCATCGCGACTGCTAATCAAAGATAGCCTCGCAATTCATCGCGACTGCTAATCAAAGATAGCCTCGCAAATTCATCGCGACTGCTAATCAAAGATAGCCTCGCAATTCATAGCAACTGCTAGAATAGCCCCGCGTTTTAAGGGCAGGGATGACGCGATAACTTCGCGTAGAGAAAGACCAGAGTCGCTCTCTGTCTTCTCCTTTGAGCCTTATGGCCGAACGATGGCGATCTTGCCGATAAGATAAGAAATTGGCCAGTTTTAAACCAAGTCAAAGCATCACAAAATGGTTCTTAAAAGACCGAAAGATGAGGTTTTTACCTTCAAGAGTTGCTGCACATACTGGTTCGCCGCTACAACTACTTTCATGGCTGATGTCGTCGCCGCTAACGTCGGCCGACGTGCACGAAGCCATACTCTTCTGGAGCGACATCCTAATGATGAAAATCTATGGAGAGTCAAACGGAGATCAGTTGAAGATCGTTCGGCGACATCGCTCACTCAATCTCCAGAGCTCTGGATTTCTCAGATTCTTTGAAGGAATGAAGAAGAAGACGAGCCAGAAGCCCTATTTAAAGGGGATAATCCGTCGCTTGGTATTCGGTGCGGAAATTCAAGGTGATTAATGAGGCAGTTACTCATTTTACTGAAGACGAAGTGAAGTTGATTAGCTCCGCGTAGGCGGGCTAAACCGGATATAGACTTGGTATTCTAACTCCGCGTCTTAGTTTAAGTATCCAAAGTATTTCAAAATTTGCTAAGTTTAAAACCATTTTGAAAACTTTGGAGGGGGTTCTGTTGGCAGTGAAAATTTCTAAGTAAAAAGGATTTTTCACAACAGACAGCGAAACTAATTCTATAGCTCCACGTCTGGCTACTTTTAGCCTCGCGTTGAGTAAAATGCGGAGATAATCAATAGATCTGCGTTAGCTCCGCGGTTTTGGTTATTTAGCTCCGCGTTAGCTCCGCGTGAGCAGATAACCAGAATCGCGAACTGATTGAGATTATGATTTGGGTTTATCCAAATACCAAATTAAGTCCAATCAGAATTCTTAATCAAGAGACTTAAATCAATATTAAATAATTGATTGGAATCCTTGATGAGAGCGAATTCTATTCAAATAGAAACTCTCTCAAAACTTCCCGGGGCTATAAATACCTTCCTGGTGAAATCCTAGGAAAAAGGGGGGCTTTTTTCGGTCTTCTTCCCTTTGGTCTTCTTCTTGTCGGCAATCCAGATATCAGAGACCATCTCCTTTCTTCTTCTCAACTGAGTTGATCCTTCGGCAAATCAAGTACGCGAGAGAGCCTTGAAGCCTTTTTGTGATCATCATCGTCTTGGAGAATTCAAATACGCGAGAGAGCCTTGAGTTCGGGAAAGACAGAGAAGAAGATCGTCTACAGTCAACCGATTTCTTCAAGAGAGAAGAAGTTCGACGTACCGATCGTCAACGGGAACTATTATAGATCTCATCGCCACTGATCCCACGATTATTGTAAAAGAGAGAGATTGAACTATAAAATCCTCTCGTTTGTTCTTTTCTTTTTATTTATTCTCTTGTTCACTTCTATTGTAATCCAAGTTGTATTCGATGGAAGGAAGCAAAGGAAATTCTGCTGCGAACAATAGGATCTCCGAATGGTGATCTCCATATTTAGGTGAGTTTTAAACTCACTTTTAGAACTTGCTACCTAGTTTCAAAGTGATAAAAATAAGAATTTAACTGTTATGACTAATTTAATTATCAAAGATTTAACTTTTAGTCATTTTGGTCAAATGTAATTGATATGTTAATATCTTTGATTGTTTCATCTAGTGTCAACTAACAAACTTATGATTTTCTTATTGTTTTTTTCTAGATTTTGTTAAAATTATGATCTTTAATTAACTTTGTCTAAATTTTACATTGATTTTATGCATTTGAGAATTGTTATCTCTGGAAGGATTTAAATAAATCTAGCACCTTTATGAAATTGTGAGTGCACGATTCAAAAAAACATGCTATCCACTAAAATTTAAGATTTTATTATTGATTTACATATTTTATAATTGAAATTTTTGAATGTGTTGTTACGAAGGCCATTATCTTACTGAAATTTATATTAAAAGGGGAATCTCAATAAATTATTAATTGAGATTATGCTTATATTTGTTTAGTTCATCAAATCATGTTATTTTTGGAATATTATGAATTTTATTTATAAAATTGTAAGAAAGATTAGATTTTAGAAAAAGAATTTTATTGAAAAGGGGAGAGAAACAATTTTCTTAAAGATTAGATTATTTTGTTCTTGTTTTAATAGGAAATTATTGAATAACTTTAAATAACATGACTGTCTATTTATTTGAATGTGACTTATAATAATAATGGTCTGATTATCTTTTATCTAAGATGCCTAATGGAACTCGATTAAAAATAAATTATTAAAAGAATGTGAAATTAAAGTGGATGATGTGAATAGAGTATGTTAAAAGTTTACTGTATTATTATTGACTTTGGACACTGATTAACATATTGAATTTGACTACCATCACCATTATATTGATTAAATTGAAAGATTTACCGATAGACTAAAAATAATGAATACACCAGGTTAGAAGAAAACAAAAATTATCTTCGATTAATATACAAAATATGATTTTTGCCATTATTTTCCATACGAAAAGGTTGGGATAAGCTCCAAACGATACCTTACTGTTATTGTTTTTTTTGGTATCATAGATATTATTTCTATCGTTTTTCTGGGTGTCATAGAATATTATTGTTACCATTTCTTCCGAATTATAATAGAGGCACATTCACAGTATCTAGTTATATATACCCTTGATGTTCCAAATAACTTAAGATGAAAAACCTAAAAGAAAGATAATAAAAGATATAGATATGTATGATTGAGCACTGTTTATATGATTTTATCATATTGATTAATTATTCATTGACATGGTATTTTTTATTGCTTATTAGTCTATTTTTATGTTTATTTTTATTGATATTTCTATTGATGACCAAAGTTTTGGATAGTTAGATATAGTTGCTAACTCTTAGGAACAGAATAAAACTTGATGTGTTTCGAGGAGCTAGCTGACTATAGGAATATAAGAGTTCTATTTGAAATATTACTTTATAGTTTTTGGATTTATCTTAACATATGAAATTATAGTAAGTATTTTCATAAATAATAATTGATTTACCATTACGTTTTTGTTCTTGTAAAACGAATTAAAGTTTATTTTAATTTCGGTTTAATAAAAGTTAGTTTCTCACTAAATGTAATTGTTTATGATTGTCGTATCTTATTTATTTTGCTGTGCAAGTGGTATTGGTTATTAAGGCTACTTGTATAATTACATATTTCTAAATAACTTCGCTATCCAAGTGTTGAATAGTGGAGCATTACAATAATATGTTTAAATAGAGAATAGCATTAACAATTTAAATGGAAAGTCTAGAGTTAACAACACGTATACTATGTAGAGAAAAATTCTATTACATATTTGATATTACGTAACTTGTCATGTATTCTAGAGATGATTCACATAGACTCAAGTGGTGGCCTCTGCTTAGTTCCATTTAGCACTTAACAATAAGTGGCATTTATTACATATTCGATTACAATTTTGTCGTGGCTCCATGTTATTTTGTTTATCTTTGTTATGTAAGTTATTTGAAACTAAAATTCCAATGGGTTATCACGTGTTCCAAAAGGGTCTTGTACGTATTTATAACTATGACCTCAGTCCCCATTCTAAATAGGTTGTACTGCTAGGTAGTCCATATAATATTAGTAGTAGTAGTAATAATAATAATAATAATAATAATAATAATAATAATAATAAATAATATAGTACAATATGATGATCTTAGTACCATATCAGAAACTTTTTGGTTGAGTCCTTAGTCTAGATGCACAAGCTCTAAATCTTATCCTCAGAGAACACATATGCACTTCTACCGTTCAGTTTTCAGTTTTCAAGTTAACCTCACATTAAATTTATTAGATAAGTATGAATATCATATATCCAATATTTCATGTTATCAAGTGCCAAATAAATATATATTGCATCATCAATTATGTATTATATATTAAATATCATATATCAAGCGTTATGGAATCAAATAGCAAAAGTGAAACAAATGTATCGTATTAATATGTATATGTCTAGCATGTAGGAAAGTAACAATTTATCAATTATCAAGTGTCATGCATCTGGCATGTATTATATTATGTATTGTGTAACAAATGTTATATATATTTAGTATTAACATGAATCCAATGGATTAAATATATATAAGGTTATTTACAAATTTGTCCCTTAAATCTTTATAAATTATGATTTAGTTCTTCAAATATTCATATTTAGGATTTAATCCCCCAAATTCTCTAAGTTACTACAATTTAGTCCCTCCATTAGTTTTTTTCGTCTAAATCCTCTAAATACCCATATTCCTCTCATATGGATTTCAGAAGCCCTAAATTTCACTCCAGAGAACTAATTGGCTAGAGAGAGATAAGAATAAATTTTCTTGACTATATGATAATGAATAGAGAGATAGAAGAGAAAAAGAAGGAGGGAAGCCAATGAAAGTACTGTAAAGTGAATTTGGGGGAAGAGATGAGGAGGAATGAAGAAAAGGAGAAGAGATGAGGAAGAGAAAAGGAGAAGAGAGGAGGAAGAGAGAAGAATGAATTAAGGAGGGGTAAAATGAAAAAATCAAGTCCAAAAATAAATTTGGCTAACGGAAATTAGAGAGGAGACTAAATTGTAGTAACTTACAGGATTTGGGGGACTAAATCCTAAATATGAAGGGGGACTGAATCCTAAATATGAAAATTGGGGGACTAAATTATAATTTATAAAGATTTAAGGAACAGATTTGTAAATACCCCATATATATAATATAGTAACTAGCCATATATGCGTACCATTCTCGCATCATCATATTAAGAGTAGACAAATTTAAATATCATTACTTACATGTCATTAAAGTTTATCACATGAAAAATAATACTGAAATACCTAACATGTAACGAACTGTAAAACGACTTCAATCCAGTCGTGATTATTATGATAATAAGGTTTGACACAACAAAACCCAATAAAGCATTGCACAAGGCAACAAGACGTGACAAGGCACAGCAAAGTGAATATGAAAGGTAAGGATTCTTTCGGTCATACATAGTAGTAACTTTAAAATTAGTTTCAAAGTAACAGTTGTCCAAATTTGAATCCAAAAAATAAAAAAAAATTATAACGCTCAGAGTAAGCTTTCCAACAATTTAAAAATTAACTCAATTAGACACGAATTTGGGAGTTATAACTATTTCACTCAGCCATTACCGAATGGAATTAATCTAGGATAATTCTATATTAATATATTGGAATCCAATTTTGAGATAGTTAAGTCAGAATTAGTAATATGATCAAAAGAAAAATTATAGAATAGTAAAACTTTTTCTAAGAAATTAAGAATCATATCAATCAGAGATTTAGTCTAAGTGCTATAGCCATTTTATTGAACTATAACATAAACAAATATGTAAATTGATAACCGAGATTGAAGAGTTTCTACTTACCTTGGCCTATTGGACTTGAGCTTCTTCATTTCTGCTAGAGTTGAGAAAATATTTTGAGAGAAAGAAGATGAGAAAAATGGAGAACACAATTTAATACTCAAGCTAGCATAAATTATCTGAGTTGTAATCCATTTTCACTATTTTCATAACTTTTTTAAAATATTTGGAGTTTATTCATATCAAATTTCTTGGGTTTTAAATTTTGTTTGGTATTTCATTAAATAGGTATAGAATTAACAGTTTCGATAAATATAACATTTTGTGTGCACTTAATAGAATAACAAATAAACTCTAAAATCTATAAAATTTAATAAAAACATATAATAATTAAAATTATTATTTTATTATATTTTACTGGCTTACATAACTTATTTAGGATTATTTATAATAAGGGGTATTTACAGATTTGTCCCTTTTATAAATTATAATTTAGTCTCCAAATCTTCATATTTAGGATTTAGTCTTCCAAATCCTTTAAGTTACTACAATTTAGTCCCCTTCCCTAACTTCCGTTAGCCAGTTTATTTTTTGACCTGATTTTTCCATTTTACCCCTCCTCTCTTTTCCTTCCCTCTTCCTCTTCTTTTCTCCTTTTCTTCATTCTTCTTCCTCTCTTCTCCTTCCCTCTTCCTCTTCTCTTCTCCTTTTCTCTTCCTCCTCTCTTTTCCTTTTCTTTATTGGGTCCATTGGCTTCCCCCTTCTTCTTCTCTTCTATCTCTCTATTCTTTTCCCTTTTTCTTCATAGGGATATTTAAGTCATTTCATTATTTAAAAAAATTAAAAATTAAATTCTGCCGTTTATTTGGACGGAAAAACTAACGGAGGGACTAAATTGTAGTAACTTAGAGGATTTGGGGACTAAATCCGAAATATGAAGATTTTGAGGACTAAATAATAATTTATAAAGATGTAAGAGACAAACATGTAAATAACCCTTATAATAATCATTCAATTGAAGTAGGACCACATGTGCCGAAAAGTCCCTGTGATTACTAGTTACAATTCTTGGCTCCAGGATCCTAAGTCTAATCAAACATTACCATAAATTGACCCTTTCCTTCTATACTCTTCCTTCTGACATTTCCTAAAATTAACCCTTTCCTTGTCTTACTCTTTCCCTAAACCTTCCCCGTGGATAATGATATGAAATGCAACCCAAATACAATCCAAACACAGCACAGTCCAGTACGCAAGCAGCACTCCCACATGTCAAACCTCGACAGCTAGCGTGCTCGATCCCATCTCCATCCTTCCCTCGTCCCTCCTTAAAAATATTAAAAAAGTATTAAATTAATTCAAAGGCCATCATTAAAAACAATTTATCGCCTTCCCTCCGATATTCTTCGCCAACTCAGCGGCCCCCTCCCCTTTCGGATTCTCGTCAGATTCCTTCTCTCTCACTTTCCCCTTTCCTTCTCACTTCTCCACTATATAATCACTTCAATCTTCTCCCAAAAAAGAAGCAATCTTTGTGGAGAGAGAGCAACTCCGAGCAAATCAATTAATGGCGTCGTCTCTTGTGAGCAGCAGCAGCGCAGTCGCCAAGACCTCGTACCTGGGCTTCGGTCTCCCGTCCTATAACGGCCCAGATCTGCGGCGGTCGTCCGTAGGGTTCCGGGTTCGGGCGGTGGCAGGGGCGGAATCGGAGCCGGATCTTAGGGTTCGAGTTAACGGCTTGGAAATGCCCAACCCGTTCGTTATAGGGTCCGGTCCGCCCGGGACCAACTACACCGTTATGAAGAGGGCCTTCGATGAGGGCTGGGGTGGTGTCATCGCCAAAACGGTATTATAGTCATTGTTTTTATAACGTTTCTTTTTTTTAAATTTTGTTCCTCTTTTATTTTTATTTTTTTTTACTGTAGAGGTAGTGAGAAATCTAAATTTCTTTTGGTTTGTGTTGTTGATTGATTGAATTATTAGATTAGTTGTATAATGGTTTAAGAAAAAATTTATTTTTACTGATAATTTGTACTAGTAGATATGGGAAATTTCTGCATTTAATGATATGGTTCCTGATCTGACTAATAACATGCTTCATTTGGTCCTTTAAATAAATTTTCTTTCATTTGGTTTTTTTTTTCTTTACTATAATTAGTAAAGATTTGATTTTTTTTTGTTTTTTTTTTTTTGGGTAAGGTTTGGGCTGTTGATTCGTTGAATTGTAGTGGAGTTGAGTTCAGATCATTAACGTGGTTAAATAATTAAGGACTTATTCTTTCTTTTCTAAATTTAAAAAAAAAAATGATTTTTGATGATAACTTGTCGTTATCTGAAAACTTTTTGCCTTTAGTAATTTGATTATTGGGGTTTAAACAGGTATCGGTTATCTTTGAGGGAGATCTGATGGATGTGTATCCTTTCTATTTATAGCTAGATCTAATTTATTCGAATTTGGGCATGCTAAGCAGTTATCTGTTTCGATTTTTCATTTTCTTTACTCTTTGTTTTAGATTTTTGTCATTGAATTTTGATTGAGTATCTGACACTTTTTATCAGTGGGGAAATTTTGGTAAATATCTAAGTTTCTTAGGCACAAGTAGGCAAACTAAATGATCAATGGTTGGTCCTCTTTGCTTTGCTATTCTTGCAGTTGACTTAATGTAGTTGGCTAAAGCCTTTGTCTAAGCATCTTTTTGGTTTATTCTGTTTTGATTGTAAATCGTGACGTAGTTACTAGCTTGCATGATCATGGATTGTGTATGTGTATATGATGAATATTCTACTCAATTATTGAAGAAAATTGTATTGTTCAGTTTTAATTCGTCTCTGAAAAACTTTGCCTGGACCCTTTTGTAGGTATCCTTGGATGCTGACAAAGTGGTAAATGTAACTCCTCGATATGCACGGCTTCGAGCAGCAGGAACAAATGGGTCTGCAAAGGGACCAATTATTGGGTGGGAGAATATTGAACTCATCAGTGACCGGCCACTTGAGACCATGCTGAAGGAATTCAAGCAGTTAAAAGAAGAGTACCCGGACAGAATACTTATTGCGTCAATAATGGAAGAATACAATAAAGCTGCATGGCAGGAACTCATTGAACGGGTTGAGGAGACTGGAGTGGTAAATTTTCATCTTTCTTATTTGTCTCAGTTTCGAGTATCTTAAATCTATTAGACATATATATAATTTGTAATGGTTGTCTTCATGTAGGATGCTCTTGAAATAAACTTTTCATGCCCACACGGTATGCCAGAGCGAAAAATGGGTGCTGCAGTTGGCCAAGATTGTGCATTGTTAGAGGAGGTATGTGGATGGATAAATGAGAAAGCTACTGTACCTGTTTGGGCAAAGATGACACCAAATGTTACAGATATTACACAGGTTGGCCCCTTCTATCCTGTTATACTTTGGACGTCTCATCAATCACCTTCTTTTTGCCGATAGTAAACAATATGGTGATTTTAAGTGTTTACTGTTATCTTAGATTCCTGACCTGTCTACGATCATGATACACAACAATTAGTATCTCAAAATTTAACAGACACATTTCTTGGGCAGTTAGTTCAATTTTGGTATTTGAGTTATTTTGGCATAGAATTTTTAGCCAAGTAGACACCTATATGATAAATATATAATTCTGTGTAACTCCATTTGTTTCACTCTACACTAAATTTAAAGGATGCTTTTGTGAAAATGCTGACTAGGGAGACTCCGCTAATGATTGGAACCATAAATAGCAAATAAACTTAGTATCTTTCTCTAGAGATAATTTCTATGAATCAATCCAGAGAAAGATGAGAGAATCCCTACTTTGGACCCAGTTCTTATTTGGCATGTCAATTGCTCAAACATTTTTTCATTTCTGCAACCTGTTTATTAGAATAGAAACAACTGCCAGAGCAGTTTATTTCCTCATAGTCCTGTCACAAGTCTGTACTGTTTGGTGGCATTTTCCCCATAAGGCTACTGAATATAACATTCTTCAACTAAATCAATTGGAAAAAGGATTTTTTGGTTGCGCTAACACGTAGACTGCATACAAGCAGCATTGCATGTATTTACTAGCCTTCTAGGAGTGGGCCTTGGCTTGTGTGGCTTTGGTTAACCAGTGTTTGCTTGGTGAAGATCTTGACAATTTGTGGGATGATGCTCTCTATAAGTTGATTCCTGCAAAAGGCCTGCACTGACCAGTTGCCCACTGTTGAATGTGGGTAGTTTTCGTCTCACTTTAAATGAACCTTTTGAGTTCCGACAGATTTTAGGGTTTGTCAACTGATTATTTTTGCTATTTTTTTAGGACTGAATGCGTGACAACTACAATATGAAAAACAGAACTTTTTTTGGTCCACAAAAGCTGTACTTAGGAAGGAAAAATTGAATATTTAACTTCAAAAATTTTAAATCAGGATTATCTTGTAAATATGAGAAGAGTCTTTCTTTAGATTATTCTCAATTAACTCGATCATGTCGTGACGCAGGACTGAGGCGAAATTAGGGTTAGGGTTTTGAAATTAGGGTTTTTGTAGAGGGATTGGGGAAGAAATAATAGATTGGGAAAAACTTTTGGGATTTGGGAATCCACCCAGACCCACGCCCACTCTCCACGAATCCACGAGGAAAGATTTTTTACTCAGCGAATTCCACGCCAGAGATTTCTCAAGAAAATTTCTCAAAATATTATTCATCTCTTCAAAATTTCATACAGCCCATATATATAGGGAAATACTAACAAACAGAATCCTAATAAAATCAAAACTCCTAATCAAATCAAATATCTAATACAATCCAAATCCTAATCAAATCAAATCTAATCTAATCCTGATCTCCATCAATTCTCCCCGGCTTCAAAGCATTCGTCCCCGATGAATGCGGAGATAAGGAATGATAAACACGTCCGGGTTGAACTGATTGGCATCCACGAAATATCCCAATTGGGCCATGGTGGTGGTCGAGAAACCGTATTTAGTACATCATATCTGTACCAAGCAGTGTTTTAAATACCGGCCGATATATCGGTATATCGGCCGGTATATCGGTAATTATGAAGAAACGAGACGATATGGGCATTTTTTTACCGTTTATCTTTTTGGACCGGTATGGGCCGATATATCGGCCACGTGGCGATATATCGGCCGGTATCGAGATGTCTAATACCGGCCGGTATTGGATAATATTGGTTATTGGATTTTGGTTACGGGTTAAATCCGTTAACCCGTTAAAATCCGACCCGTTAAGAAATAAAACTGGTCGGAAGGGAGAAAAATTTCATTTTTTTTCGCGTTTTCTCTCTCTCTTTCTCTCCCGGCGATCCGAGCTTTCCCTCCCCGCGACAAAAAACTCTAACCCCAAATTTTCCCAAATCAGCCCTAAATCTCTCTCCGATTTTTCTTCTTCCACTCTCTGGCTCTCTCTCTCGTTCTCTCCCCGCGTTCGTCGGCCGATCGAGCCGAACGGCCCGAACCCTAACCCTAATTTTCCAATCCATCCAAAAATCTCTCTCGTGTTCTCTCTATCTTTCTTCTCCGCTCTCCGATAGCTCTTCTCCTACTCTGAGAGTTTTCGAATGGTGCTCGTCGTTCTCCAGTGGGGCAGTCGCCGCCGATCAGATAAGTTTAGTTTGTTTTTTTAATGTTAATTTGATTTAGAGTTACAAAGTTCGTCAATTTCTTTTATAATTGTGCTATTTAGGTTTAATTGATTGCGATTTATGTTAGATTTTTTTTTTTGTGTAATTTGAGGGGAATTGCTAAGTTGGAAGGGCAGTATATCTGCGGGTAGTCTACAGTGATTTCTTTAATCACTGATTCACACTGAATCAGTGATTCGATTCACTGATTCAGTGTGAATCAGTGAACCGAATCACTGATTCAATGTGAATCAGTGTGAATCAGTGATTCAAGAAATGATTTTGTGTGTATGAGTTTCATGCTAGATAAAATTTGTAAATTTGAGTATTTACTATTTATATGTATTCACTGTTGTTGCAGATTCACTGTTTCATACTAGATTCACTATTGCAGATTATAATTTCTTTAATTATGTCTTAAATATGATGGGTACAGTGAATGTAGTAGCATATTCAATTTAATACAATTTTCATAGTATAGATGCAAATTGATGTGAAATAATATAAGTTTAGTTTTGTTTACTATTTATACAATTTTCACTAGTGTTGTTGCAGATTCTTTAATTATAGATTCACTGCTTCTTAGGTTTGGTTATGTGAAAAAATATAAGTTTAGTTTTGTTCATTAAAGTGAAGGGAGATTGCAACTGTATATGACACAAATTGATGCGAAATACACGGGACGAGTATGAGACATCACATAGCATATATTGTAAACATTGACATATATTTGCAGTGTTTTAAAACAGTAAATACACATAAATACACATGTAGAAACACTTTTCTTTTATCCTGAAAACTTATTTTTATTAATTTTATGATTGTATGTCGCTCTGTGCATATGCGAACGTTCTAAACGGTATCTGCAAATTCGTAAGTTGAATGTAAATAAGCTAATGTAAGTACTATAAACTTATTTTATGTGTTTTATTATGTTCTATATAGCCAATTATATGATTATTCTTTAACTGGTATGACACCGATATGACACTCCGGTATTTAGAGTTATATCGCGATATCCCGCCCGGTATCCGGTAACCGGTATGTAATTTGCTGAGCGGTACGAGACCGGTATCCGATATTTAGAACAATGGTACCAAGGCGGTGGAGGTGGAACTGGTTTCTTTCGTGAATCAGTTTCAAATGACTGTAAATTCCACAAATTATTTTGGCCATGAATAGTAGAAGCAAACATCTTCGAAACTTCATATGAATCTGTATGTTGAGTCGGTAATTTCTTCATAATTCCTGTAATGAATCTCTCAAGAGGAACTGATATTTTTACCTCATTATTAATAATAACTTCTTTTCTATGTAAAGTTTCACTTTGAATTGAAAGTTCCTGTACTCTATGTACATCTGCAAATAAGAGAGAAGAAGATATTTCTGTTGGTTTCTCCTCGTAAATATGATCATCAGAAGTATTCACAGGCGGCTGAAATTTCGCAGTTGGTTCTATTGAAGGATTTTCAGAAATCTGAACCATTGTGTTTTCAACTTCTGTGGATGAAAAAAAAGTTCCATCTGGTACTAGTAATGGCTCATCATGAACTTCTGTATCCAGTGTAGGCTGCAAAATACATTCACCAAACATAGGAATATCTGCTTCAATCTTGTTAGCGATACTATCATTACTAATCATTTGACTTCTTTCATCTCTGTGTTTAAGTGTTTTGTTGAAGCTATCAAGTGTTCGACTACACTTTTCAAGTTCATCAATCATATATTGAAGTTTTTCATCAGTGGTCATTATTTTAGGCTCAGACAATTGAAACCGATGAGATGATAAATTTGGAATGTGGTGTTGAGTATACCGATGACGAAGTAGACGTCGCAAGATATTCCAATCTAAACATAATTTATATTTTTTACTCCAAGTATAAACTTCTCCACCTAAGTTTTGTCGGGCGTGAAGACATTTCTGTGCTGAAGTCAGATCAGAAGCTAGAAAATAATTTTGGATATGATTCTCCCAATTTTGATAATTTTGTCGACCATCGAAACCGAAAAAAATGGGTATAGTAGCATACATATCTCTCTCAATTTGCGATTTTCTAGCATTTGTGTTGATATAATGACCATAAAATATGAATCCCATATATAATCAACTCAAAATTTTATCTCAAAAAAGTTTAGGAAATACCCAAAAATCACGACGGCTCGAAAACGGCTTGAATTGGAGTTGAAACGGGCTCCGAATTGAAAAACCCTTAACGGGTCTGCACTGTCAGCGGGTCTGTACTGTGATGTGGATTGAACCCAACTTAATTCTTCCTTCTCTTTCTTTTTCTCTCTCTCTTTTTTTTCTGAATTTTTTCTCTCTTTTTTTCTCTCTTTTCTTCTCTTTTTTTTTTTGAATTTTTTTTTTCTCTCTTTTTTTTTCTGAATTTTTTCTCACTTTTCGTTTTCTCTCTTCTCTCTTTTTTTTTTCTCTCTTCTTTTTTTTCCTCTTCAAATCTGAACTGTTTTTTTTTCAGATCAGTTTTTTTTTTCAAAATAAAAATAAAAAAAACTGAAATAAAAAGGATGGAGATGTGGAAGAAGAAGATGGTGATGGAGAAGAAAATCTAGGCTCTGATACCAATTTGACGCAGGACGGAGGCGAAATTAGGGTTAGGGTTTTGAAATTAGGGTTTTTGTAGAGGGATTGGGGAAGAAATGATAGATTGGGGAAAACTTTTGAGATTTAGGAATCCACCCAGGCCCACGCCCACTCTTCACGAATCCACGAGGAAAGATTTTTTACTCAGTGAATTCCACGCCAGAGATTTCTCAAGAAAATTTCTCAAAATATTATTCATCTCTGAAAAACTTTATACAACCCCTATATATAGGGAAACCCTGACAAACAGAATCCTAATAAAATCAAAACTCCTAATCAAATCAAATATCTAATACAATCCAAATCCTAATCAAATCAAATCTAATCTAATCCTGATCTCCATCATGTCGGATGCAGATGTCAATGAAAAGTTTTATGGGTAGTGGTTGAGGTCATAAGTTCCTGCAGTTGGGGAAATGGTCTCTGTCCTTGTTAATCTGGTTGATGGTGGAAATGATATCTATTGACAAATTTTTAAAAGTTAAAACTAGATATAAATTATATACAATTGATATTGAGATTTTATTTTTAATTGCCTCTCTGTATGAAGAAGATATAGAAAGGGAAGCATGCAAGACATTGAGGAAAATGATATAAAACAGTAGGACCTCATACCAGTTTTGATGGCTAAGGTTGTTGGGAGCTTGGTAGGTTTATTGTGGTTGAGGGAGTAAAACTATGGTTAGGAGGTTCTAACTATGATGCAAGCCTTGTGAATAAAGTAGAGGTAGTGTAGGAAGACTGGAACAGAGGAAACAATTAGGGAGATAAATATCTCATTCAAAATTACTTTTTCATGAACAATAAGCTTTTTTATGGGCTATTTTTTCTGTTAGAACACGCCAATGCCAATCAGCCTAAGTGATGCCACACCGGTATATGGTTGAGAGTTGAAAGGGTGTGCACCAATAATATTTTAGGGTGAAAGAGACAGTGCAACAAATAGCTTTGATCACAGACCTGCAAAAGACAGAGTTGATCACTTAGTGTTGGTGGCCTAGCTCTCCGAAAGTCGAGTTAATCTCATGTGTTAGCTAGCAATTCTGAGAGTCCTAGGGCTTCACTATTCATGCCTTGGTTGACGGAGTTAAGAGCTTTGAACCTCTATGTCCTTATGGGCATGTTTCGGTGTGCCATCCTGATGTGGTAGGATAATAGTTGTTGCCTTAGATTGCACTAAGCCAGCCTGTACTAGATGTGCGTCGATCATTTAAATCTGTAGCAGCTAGTATTAGATATTTGGATTGTGTGCATAATTCCTTTAACAGTTGTCTTTTCTTGTGTAACCAGCTGTGAAGTTATCTATTCTCTACCAGCCAAGCTTTTCAGGCATGTAGGAGAACTTTCAGCTTCACATCCACCTTTAATCTCTCTGACTAGATAGGTCATCATTCGACTCCTAATCCTAAGGAGCATGGACACAGTAAAATGATACAGTAAAAACCATGTCAAACACAACACATGTCCAATAAAAGAAGAAACACTACCATATTATTGTTGTATTCGTACTTCTTTTATGTTGTATTTTAAAAAAGATGAGTTGAATAGTCTGAAGAAATTGGAAATAAACATTCTAAATTAGTAACATCTATCTATATTTAGTTAGTTTTATGAATTTGTACTTTAATGTTCTTTAATAACATGGTTGTTACTTGCTTTCTATGTTTGAAAAAATGATTATTTGATTTCACACTCTATGCTGATTCATCACTCGCTAGTATTACCACTTTTAGTTTGGAGAGGGAGGGTGAAGATGCATGGTTAATGGTGAAATTTGTTCTCTATAAAGAAATAAAGCGATACAAACCCAGACATTGCCAGTACTTTCATTTATTTTTGGATATTTGAATAGTAAAATTATTATTGTTTATAATATAATAATATATATTTGTGTTCTTCCGTACCATTGTTGTGTCCATGTCCTCATTTCTAAATTAAATTTCTTGTCCTGTGTCTGTTTCTATAGTGTTGGCAGAGGCGGAAGACCCACACAACTAACCTATTCCTACCTTCCATTTTATTAATGGACAATCAACCACGTTTAGCAACCATCAAGGATCCTTGCTACTCTTGCAACCAAACTTCCCCTACAAGTGACTTGCTAACATTAAATTAGCATAAGGAATGACAAAAAAGCAACCATATTCGCACTTTATTAACCCACCCAGTTATTACTGATCCTCCATTTGACTTGATACTGTAACCAAGACCTTTCTGAGCTAGTAGTTTCTAGCTCTTAGACATCAAATATCATGATGAATGTTGAATTATGTCTTAAATACTTACCTAGTTTTTTTTTTTTTTAAACTTATGGTACATTAAGTTTTTTTTGCTGTTTTTATATTGTTCAAGCTATATGTCGAATAAATACAACTGTACACTCTCCCCATTATAGATATATCTCCGTGTAATTTAGCATTTTCTATCATTCTTTTTCCAGTTGTGTAACTTCACTTCCATCTTTATGTTGCTTAGCCAGCTAGAGTGGCTCTGAAATCAGGATGCGAAGGAGTTGCAGCAATTAATACAATCATGAGCGTCATGGGCATTGATCTTAAGACACTACGTCCTGAACCTTGTGTTGAGGGGTTAGTCAATGCTTACTTGATAATATGAGCACTCTATGTTTCATTTATTAGTTAGCTTGAATACTCCATTCGGAAATTAATTTTTCTTTTAATGAAGGTACTCTACACCTGGTGGCTATTCTTCAAAGGCAGTCCACCCTATTGCACTTGGAAAAGTTATGCAAATTGCAAAAATGATGAAGGCAGAATTTGATGATGACAACTTATCACTCTCTGGCATTGGGGGAGTTGAGACAGGTGGTGATGCTGCTGAATTTATTCTTCTTGGAGCGAACACTGTCCAGGTAAGGTTCTATACAAAATGAAGTTATTTTCATTTTTACAAAGTTGATTGTTGATTACATGTTAGAATTATCTGCTATTTATCATGAATAATTATCATCTTGGCTTGATGTTTCAGTAAATATATCATAAATGTTACTAATACATTCCAGGACACTGGAATTTTTCAAGGTTTATTTATCATTTGGTACCGATATTTATTGTATAACATATCAGATTTTGAGGTATGAAGTACCAGGTGTATGATATACCGTATAAATCAATCGGCCGATATTTTTGCCTGATATTGCTGATTCTAGTTTTATGCAACCGTTACATTCCGTTAAAATTGAAAGAAAAACTTATAGGACTGCTATTAGACCAGTTTTATTATATGGCACGGAATGTTGGACTATAAAAAAAACGTTATTCACAGAAAATAAGTGTAGTAAAGATGTACATGCTCCATTGGATGTGCGGAAACACTAGGAGAGGTAAAGTGAGAAATGAAGATATTCGTGCTAAACTAGGTGTAGTTTCCATCGATGAGAAGATGCGAAAAAATCGCTTACGATGGTTTGGTCATGTGCAACGTAGGCCTACAAGTGCACCAGTTCGAAGAAGGGAGTTTATCAATGTAGGATAAGTTAAAAGAACGAAGAAAAAACTGAAGAAAATATGGATGGAGGTGATACGGAAAGATATGAAGTTTATAGGTTTAAATAAGGAGATTACTTTATAGAAATGAATGGAGAAGGAATATCAAAGTGATCGATCCGGCGTGATTCTTTTTTGGTTCATGTAGCCTACCCCAAATACTTGGGTTAAAAGTCTTAGTTGTTGCTGTTGTTGCATTGCCGATTCTAATGAATTAAATGATTGGCAGATATAAGTACTGATTCTGATATTTTAAACCTTGTAATTTTTCATTCTTTGTCCCTGTTACTGTAAAGGATTCCTGAGGAAATTTTTGCCACGTGAGTTTCATTGCAGGATATTCTGCGCAATTTCACCCTAATCTGAATTCACTTCGGCTGTCGTCAATAGTTTTTTTGTGCTCAATAGGTCCATAAGTATCTACAGGCATAGCTCTATTTTAATTATCCGTAAGAATCCTGCTACTCGAAGTTGGGTTCAGGGTGTGGGCGAAGATTTGGCAGCGTTTGGAGTCGAATTTGTGTTGTATATATGGTCGTGCGTGATGTATAAGGGAGGGGATAGGTCGAGAGGAACAAGTAGAAGATTAAGTCCTATATGTGATATCGAGGTGAAGCAAGAAGATGACCTGCATGTATTTTGCAACTATGGCATGGAGAGGGTGGCTGGACTTGGTGGTAGGCTGCACGCAAGGGCTTGGCTCTTGTAGGAAAAAGTTACGGTCATATCATGTTGAGTAGGTTTGGATTGAAGAAATTATAAAATCCCAAAAACATATTTTAGGCTAAGGTGTATCAGTTTTAGCTATGCATGGATCTGCAAAAATATTTGAAAAACATAAAGTTCCTTGGAAAAGTCATAATTTTATCAGATTATATCTATGTATCTGCAGAATGTGTGAATGTTTTATCTTGACATCTTAGACGTCATTTTGTTAGGCCACTAGGTTTTGGGCACCAAATCTGGCCACGAAAAAGTAATTCTCTCGTTCAAAAGTCTAATACTAGCTTTCTGTTACTCTATAATTAATAACTATCCAAAAATTTGAATTGAAAATGAATTTTTCTTTTTAATTCAAATTTTTTAATAGGGCAGGCCAAAGTTGGCTCTTGGACCTGCCTATTCTCATCCTACCTCTGTATATCCTTCCAATTTATGTTTTTTTTTTTTTCTTTCAGAATGTTAATATGATTTCTACTCAGGTTTGCACGGGTGTCATGATGCATGGTTATGGTGTTGTGAAGAAGCTGTGTGCTGAGCTACAGGATTTCATGAGAATGCACAACTTTTCTTCAATTGAAGATTTCAGAGGGTACGTTTTGTAGTCACATTAAGCAAAAAGCATTCTCCCAAAAAAAAAAAAAAAAATGCAAAAAGCATTTGGGTTAAGACTAGACTATAGGTTGACTTGGGTTTTAATATCTTTTGATGAAATTACATATATTTTCCAACTATTACTGCCCACGGCAACAAATAATCTTGGTTTTTTTCAGAGCCTCTCTTCCATACTTCACAACCCATATGGATTTGGTTCGTCGGCAACAAGAAGCCATCAAACAGAGGAAAGCTGCGAAGAAGGGCTTGCAGTCGGACAAAGATTGGACCGGAGATGGCTTTGTCAAGGAGACAGAAAGCATGGTTTCGAACTAATTTCTTTCAAAAGTTTAGTCCTGTAACATCAATTTCCTGAATGCAAATGAAACACTGGATGGAGAATAACGGGACAGTAATGTACTAAATGTAAATTAAGACAGATGGGAGAATATTAGGCTAATGATGTGCGCGTACTGGCTTTCAAAGCTTCACTTTATTTTCGAAACGAAGGGCTGGAGCCCCTCAAAAGATCAAATATAAAAACAGTTTGAGTTCATTGTGGTTTATTTGGTTCTATATCTGGGTTTCTCATTCTGAAGTATTAATTTGGTATTCTGTTCATCTATGCTGAGGTTGTGTTCTTCCCTAATGCCAATTGTTGGATGCGTCGAGCCCGTGTTGTGCTGATAATGGAGCATGTGACAATGGTAAAGGCTCGTCTATGCAACCTGTCTTGGCTTATCTCATTTTGATCTTGTCTCTACAAGTTTGGGTAGAGCATTCCATGGTAGTTCTTATATTCTGAGTCACTTCTTACTCGCCATGCTGTCATGTATCTCTCGCTTCATTTCATGATTCTAATTATTGAACAGTTCCATAGCTCCAGTTTACAGAGACTGATGTGTATTTAGAAAATTGGATGAAGTCCCTGGAGAAGAGAGTCGCTTTCTGCTGCCACGCTTCGTCGAGATCGAGAATTACTAGATTTAGAAAATTGGTTGAAGTCCCTGGAGAAGAGAGTCGCTTTCTGCTGCCACGCTTCGTCAAGATCGAGAATTACTAGATGCGCTTCATGTTTTAATTAGTGAGCTCCAAAATTTAGAGAAAAAATAATTCTCCCCTCTTAAGTTTTTGGGACTCACTAAGAGAAACATGGGGCACATTTAGTAATTCTCGTCAAGATTTGAGTTTCTACTGATCCTCGTTTTAACTATATCTCGATTCATGGTGATGAGGCATTTGTCTTATATGGGATTTCAAAGTTGCATTCGACTATTTGGGAGAGCTCGTGTTTTTTTTCAAGGCACCCATCTCAAGTTTGGAGATCCAAAATGCTCTCTTTTGATGATAGGGATTTTCGAAGAATCTAGGATACTGAAGTGCATTGTGTTATGGGTTTGTAATATTGACTCTTCAAATGTCTAGATCTGTGTAACACTTAGCTCACTTACTCAAATTTGAGAAACTAACTAAGCCTAACTCACACAAGAGAAGAAGTAGAGAACTCTTTATACGAGACTCTTGGATTGAGTGCTTGAATCATGAATATTATTATAAGATTTACAAATGAGAATTGAATCGTGAATGTTATTCTATGATTTACAAATGAGAACCTCTCCCCTATTTATGGGCAAGTTCTATATATAATAGATCATTCTATATCCTTCTATGATATAATAATTATAAGTATTCTCTAAAGTATTTAACACTCTTCTAAAGTCTTCCACACTCTTCTAAAGTGTTCCAGACTCTTCTAAACACTTCTAGAGCATCCCATCATGTTAGAGTATTTCATTCTCTGTTAGAGTGCTCTAACTCTTTTAGAGTGTTCTACATTCTTCTAAAATTTTCTATGAAAATATAGTATATACACAAGAATTACAGAAAGTTTTAAAATACCACCCCATCCCGAATTCAATTTTAGAGACATTCTGGCTGGATTGTGACGATTGGTCTATCACATTATAGTTAAACAAAGCGATTCTAAAATAAGCCCCAAAAAAGCACATATATATGATATAAAGATTAAATCTAGGGCATTACTAGGATTGGTACAATATTATGGAGAGAAGAGTTTGAATTGGTTAATGTGAGGATAGTTTGAGATTGACGCTCATCGTAATTTTTTTCCTACATATAGCACTACAAGAAAATAGAAAATTCGTGACAAGAAAAGTCGTCACTAAATACATAATTGTTATCACTAAAACTCTTTAGTGATGACTTTCGTGATGACTTTTTAATTGGTACATATACCTCCGTTACGAATGTCATCCATAACGACTTTATGATCTCGTCACGAAAAATCTTTTTTTAGTGACGATATTTAATTGTCACCAAAAGGTTCTACTGTGACGATGTTTGTTATCACTGAATATCTGCCTTTTGTGACAACGACAATTGTCACTATATACAATATTTGATAAGTAAATATCATCACTATAAAATGTATACTGTGACATTATTCATTATCACTAAAATGCTTCCTTTCGTGACAACAGTGGTGATCACCATATACATTATGTGACGATTTACTATTGTCACAAAAATGTACATATTGTTACATGATACCCTCTTCTGTGAGAAACTTTATTGTCACGAAAGATGAATAGTAATGCGCGATATATGTTGTCACTAAAAACATATTTTGTGGCAATCGTTGTTGTCACTAACTACCTCTTTTAGTGACAATTTTTGTCGTCACCATATATTTTTTTTAGTGACAATAATAGAAAATTGTCATTAAAGAAGAGATTTACTCACAACAAATTTTGTCACTTAATAGCTGATTTGGTGACAATAATTTTGTCACAAACTTTTTTTTTCAGTGACAACACATGACGTATGTCACAAATATATATTTTCTGTGACAACATATATCAAAAATACAAATATCATCACATTTACAGTAATCATAGTATATTAAATATAATCAAAGCTAATCTAATAACAATCACATATAATTTAACAATATATTACGAATCAACAAGTCCAATAATAATAGAAATATGCATATAAAATAACGTTTAATAATAGAAATATGCATATAAAATAACATGTTTAAGTTCATTACAGATATTCAAAAGTTTTGTTCCAATGTTAAATAAGTTCACCATTGCAAAAAATAAATAGTTTATGTCCAAATACTGAATAATACTAATTAACCACTAAACAATTAAGATTTGGGTGGTTGCATAGAATTGAATAAAACAAACGTACGTTCTTGAAGTATTGAATCGAACTCAGCTTATATTTCAGCTCAAATATTTGACTTCATTTCATCTTGTGTCTGAGCGCAAAGCTCAGTTTGTACATCTCTAATTTTTTTTTCAAACTCCATCCTCATTGCATTCTTGACTTCTTTAAATTCTTCCCTCATCGAATCTTTGATTTCAATAACAACCCTCTGTACTTGTTCTTCCACATCTTGTCTTGTCCTTTTAGTTGGAGGTTTTTTTCCTGCTCATTTTCCACGGACATAACCTGATTTCTCTCCCAAAACACGAATCAAAATCTCATCATTAATTATTTGTCATTGACCCTCCTGTATTTGCTGCACGACAAGCTGTTGTAATTCATCCTAAATTAAAATAAAACCAATTATAGTATCTATAATGGGAAAATAAATCAACAATATTTATTGTACTAACTTTCAAGAATAGGGTTAAAACTTTGCTCATCAAATAATGTCCATTTTAATGAATGCAACAACTATATAGACACAATATCATATGCTAAAAAAAAAAAAACTCCCATCATTTGGAGTGTAATATTGTATACCAATTATGTCCATTTGTAAATAATTAAAATACATACCATGAGCATACAAGTCTATAGGTACTTAAAAGGTGCTTGTCTAATTATTAATAATTAAAGTATATGCCATGAATATAATTAAAACTCCCATCAATTTGGGTTTCTTATATACAACAAGTCTACAGTAGGTCACTACAGGTACTTAAAAGGTGCAACACTAACACATCCTCAGAAATCAAAAGCCACTAGCATTCGAGTAAACACGAAATTATGTATGTTAGTAATGGATGTAATCATACATTTTACATCATAGTATACAAATGACTTGACACAGTGGACTTGATAGCATCGGCCTGTTGATGTTGTTGTATATTTACCCGTAGCAAAGTGACTAGTAGTGTTGGACCAGCCAATTTTCCAATCAACTAGGGCACATGATTATGAGTTCAACACACAGTCAAACTTTCATTAGCTTTGTATTAATCAAGGAAAAGTTGTTCATCTACTTCACTCCAACTCATGTGTGTATGATATTTCATAAAGAAGCAACAAATCTTTGGCTCACGCGATATTGATGTTCCACCTCTGGTAGTAGAAACTGCACGTTACTCAAATTGCAAGGATTGACATCAAAAATTAAAATATTGTGCAGCCCTATACTGCAAACATCCTCTATATGGCCCTTGAAGGTCAAATCATTTGACATGCTCAATTAAGAAATTTAACTAGTGTAATAATAGATATCAGAGAAAAGCACAGTCATGTTAAATACTGTGTATGATATACATCCTTAGATAATCATTCATGATATCCTGTATATAGCTTTAGTGCCATGAACAGCTCAAATTAATCCATATTTCACTATAAGGATCAAGACTAAAGGGTGTATTGAAGCCCATCAGTGACATAATCTATGAAATTGTTATATTTAGAATAATATGTTGATTCAGGCATATAAATCTATAAAGAAGCCTAACCACAAGTAAAATTGCAGCATTTCTTTAACTCATCCCATTTCGCATTTCCCCTGTTCATAAGAATAGAAGTTCTTTGGATTTTTTTTTTAATTAACAGCTTTATTGCAGGCCTCTTCCCTTGCACCACCGCCATATGGCTGACACAAGCATGCAGGTGCATAGTCTTCTCCCTCTGTTCTTGTCTCTGCCATTTGCTTTCTATTAATTCATGAAGCATGGATCCTTGCAGTTGCAAAAAGCAGCAAAGCTTTTAGACTCGGGAGCTGTCAGAGCCACTAGGTTTCTGTGGCGTTATCTTATTGCTCGGATCCTTCTACTTTTTTATCTGGTCAGAAGTGGCTTATTTTCTTCTTATTGAATTTTTAGGAATATATATACTAGAGAGCCTCATAAAAATTAATGAATTTCATTGGAATTTTTGCTTAATAAATTTCATGGTATATTTGCAAGTATTTGTACACTTCTTCTTGATGTATTTGTTGCGCAAGCTTCAGGTATGTTTTCTGAATGCCATTAATGATTATTGACTAGCATGTCATACCCTTACCAAATAATTATCTATAACAAATATTACTTGCCTGTGTATCTCAACTTTACCCTGCCCTGACTATGCCCTTATTTTGTTCAACCCAAGGTTTAAGTATCAGCCAATATCAATATATATTTCATCTATCATATCAGATTTTAAGGAACCTAATACACTATACCATATAATATTGGTCTGATACTGCCGATATGTAAAATATTGCCGATACAATAAGCCCGATATAACCAATTTTGATATCATTTGTGATTGGTTGATATCTATACTGATTCCGATGTTTTATACCTTGGTTTAGCCATTTCAAATGATTACAGAAAAACAAATTCTGGATATGTTAAGGATTGTGATTTGCCTAATTTGTGTTGGTTGTAGTATTTGTTGCCTTTGTTTCTCAGCTATAGTCATTATTGGCTATTAGTTGTTATCTGTTTACCAATTGATAAATTGTTGGAAAAGATAAAAAAATAAAAGAATCTGTATCTCTGTATCTTCCTGCTTTGTTGAGGACTCCTTTAGGTCTCAGGAATATTTGGAGAAGAGAACTTCAACGACATATAAATGATTTGAAAAGCACGTATATTTTGCAATTCTAGCCAATTTTGTCTATTGACATTCACCTAGTTTCTTCTCAAGGAGATTTCTGAGTGGATAGTTTCATGGTCATTGGAAAAAGGTTCACGATAATTTTAAATATTTAAGAATCAGCGTTTCCTCATTTCTGTAGATCAAACGATGTTTCATTTGGTTCTGGTAACTCTTTATTAGACTGGCTCTTGACTTCAGTAATTAGGGAAGAAGACTGTTTTTGAATACAGATAAGGATACATATCTGTAGCTGCACCTGCATTTACTTCCGCATATACCATGTAGTTCCCTAATGCATGATAATCCTGTTGTATATCTTTAACTTGTATGAGGATTTCAATATAGACATTTTCCCTTTTTCAATATTGGCAAGGTTACAAATATTACTTATTAGATACTAATGTCACTCTTACAGCATTTTAGTCTTTAAATCAAAAGTTTGAGGCGTTGAAGAAACATTTTAGTTAACATGACAAGCATATATTATTCTATATTGTTGTATACCCTTGAAATCTCAGATGATTTTGGTCCTCCTCTAACATCTAGGATGTCTCTCTCTAACACCTAAGCTTAGTAACTTCAAGTTATCATCCTCATTCTTAATAGTTGTTCAGTCATCTTTGAATTGATTTGCATCTCTTTTGCCTCTTCTATGCTAACTTTTTGGAGATCATCTTATCTACTTAGGATTATATTCTTAGCTAGCCAAAAATTCATCCCAAGTCTCGAGAAGATGTTTAGTCCTATCGTTAAAAGCATAATCCTATATCATTTCATTAAATAATTGGTCCACTTTACCATCTTGCATGATTCTTCTGTTTGTGGAATTTCTTTCTATTAATTTGTTTGTCATAATATGTATTGATTTATGAGATAAGAACGTGTAATGTCTAAACTAGAAATGTGGAGACGGTAAAATGTGTATGATTTCAAATCCATAGGAAAAATTGGAATATGCGTAATTTTGTAAATTGCAAAATATTAGGGTGTAGTTCTTGAAAATACATGAAAGTGATTGTTTGCTTTACTGAGGATGAATCATTTATCATGATGGTATAATTTAGGAAGATTTTGGTCATATGAAAAAGAAGAAATTTGATAAATCTGTCAGTTCATGTATGACCAAATTACCCATGTAGTTGGAAGGAAACTTTTTATCACATATCTATAAGAGCTGCCATGTTTTAGCAATGCTTAATAGGTCAGACTATTGCACAATGAAGAAAAAGATGTGCTAAAATGTGTCATCACTGAAATGAGAAATAACTATTGCAACTATCAAAAAGATGAGAGGCAATGCACTAAGAGATGGATAAGAAATGAGAGAATGTTTACAAGGTACACTAAAAGATGGATATGAATTGTTAGATTAGAATATTTTTTTGTATTTAGATTTAGTTTGAGTTTAGTACCATGTCGTCTGTTGAGAGATTTATATGGAGTTGAGATGTATATAAATATATGTATTCTCTAATTTATAATAGATATGAAAAGAGAGAAATTGATTTTTGATTCTGATTAACTTTTTTACGTGAATGCATATAAAGTGCGGGTAGATTTAGTTGAGGTAACATGAGGGATAGTCATTTCAGATATTTTAGACATTTGTAAAGGAGAACAATAGTGCACCATTTTAGGAGTAGTAGAGTTGTAGTGGGGAGAAAAATTGAATCTCAATATTTTTTTTTCACACTATTTTGGACTAGTTTCTAGCCACTATTATTGGTGGAATTAGTACACTACATATCAAAAGATGTAACTACTTGCCTCTTACTTCTATATTTTGCTGAATTTTGGGAGTGGAATCAAGTTATTTGTCTATAAAAGGGATAATTTCATCCTAATTATAATTGCACTTGTTTTGATCATAAATCAAAATTTTACATCGTGTTCCGGAAATTGTAGTCAATTATTTTGGTTATATATGTGTAATTTTGGAGGACATTCATATTTCTTTCTCCATCTAATGTATGTGTTTATATGAGACGAACTTAACACATTACAATAAAATGTGAAAAATAGTTTGTCAGTTTTCTTTTTGTATTGTTCACTAAAAGTGTATTTCCAAAGTTCATGGTTTTCTGTATGTAGTTTATATAAAATGTTAAAAAATACTTACATGGATTTCTTATCGTGAGGGCGATTCAATGAGAGAGGTCAAGGAACGACTCTAGTTGGGGCTGGTCTCGCCTGTCAGCTTTTCTGGATCGCTGCTGGAGTTGGATAGTCTCACTGACGACTTGCGAGGGCGAGCGGATCTCTCTTGGTGGCTTGAGCGATGGGCGAATCTCGCCTGGCAGCTTTCCTGGATCGCTGCTAGAGTTGGATAGTCTTGTCGGCGACTTGCGAGGCTTGGTGGCTTGAGTGAGGGGTGGATCTCGCCTGGCTCGCTGTCGAAGTTAGGGCGGTCTCGCCGACGACTTGCTAGGGCAAGTAGATCTCTCCTATCAGCTTGCGAGGACAGATCTCGTCGGGCAACTGGATGTGGTGGCGGGGGATGACAACCGTGGTCGTGGTGGTGGGAGAAAAGAAGTTAGGATGTAGGCGGAGTTGAAGAAATTATAACTTGCACATCGCTCTGGACGCTTCATATGGGAGATGAACAGTCGCCTAGAATATTTTCCCTGAGATGACATACATAAGTTGGGAAAACAAATCAAAAGGGGGGAAATTCTACATGTGCACCACATTTGACTTAGTTAGCACCATTTTCCCCTATGTTGTAAATCTCTTTACTATAGGATGTGGTGCTCACTAAGTAAAATGCAGTGTGCATTTAGAATTTCCCTCAAAAGGGATACCCAATATTTAATTTAAAAATAAACCAAAATACATTACATTCTTATCATTACAAAAACCCTTTAATGATAATTATATAGATAATTATCACAAATATTAAAATGCAAATTGAATTTTGTGGCAACTATTTATTTTCGTAGCTAAAAGATTTGAAATTTTTAGTAATACAGTTTATTTGTTATTGCAAAATACTCTCTTTTAGTGATAATTTTTACATTTGTCACAAAAAATTCGCCAATGAAGCACAAATTTGTGGCAACTAAAATCTAATGTCACTAAAAACAAATATTTAGTTACAAGTTTTAGTAGTCACTAAAAAATTAAGATTACGTGATGAATAATTATCTTCGTCACAAAAAATCCTAAATTTTAGTGACATAATTTATTTGTTATCACAAAATACTCTAAGTTAGTGACAATATTTAGTTTCGTCACAAAAAACTCGTCACTAAAGATCTTTTTGGTGACAGCAAATATTTATTGTCACCAAAAATAGTTATTTAGTGACGAGATTTAATACGTTATCACTAACAATTAGGATTATGTGATGAATATTTATCATCGTCACAAAAAATTCATTTTTCGTGACAAGTTTTATTTATTGTTACAAAATACCTTTCTTCAGTGACAATTTTATAGTTGTCACGAATTTTTTGTCACGAATTCGCTATTTTCTATGATTTACAAATGAGAACCTCTCCCCCATTTATGGGCAAGTTCTACATATAATAGATCATTGTATATCCTTTTATGATCTAATAATTATAAGTATTCTCTAGAGTATTTAACACTCTTCTAAAGTCTTCCACACTCTTCTAAAGTATTCCAGACTCTTCTAAACATTTCTAGAGCGTCCCACCATGTTAGAGTACTTCATTCTCTATTAGAGTGTTCTACATTCTTCTAAAATTTTCTATGAAAATATAGTATATACACGAGAATTATAGAAAGTTTTAAAATACCACCCCATCCCGAGTTCAATCTTAGAGACCTTCTAGCTGGGTTGTGATGATTGGTCTATCACACTATAGTTAAACAAAGCGATTCTAAAATAAGCCCAAAAAAAGCACATATACATGATATGAAGATTAAATCTAGGGCATTACTAGGATTGGTACAATATTATGGAGAGAAGAGTTTGAATTGGTTAATGTGATGATAGTTCGAGACAATGCTCGTCATAATTTTTTTCCTACATGTAGCATGTAGTTTTGATTTTTCGAGTTATTTTGTACATAACGTTTTGTTAGTAGTTACTTAAATATGTACGACCTATCCAAATAAATTAAGGGAAATAGTCCCATAATTTTTCTAGGTTTTTAAAAGAAATTTTGGTGTAATGGTTAGCATAAAATATGAATTGTTTTAGTTTTAAATAAGAATTTAACAAATAAACCGTCCAAACTTTATTTTAAAAATAGATAATTATTTTCTTAGTATCCTGAAAATTTTCTCATATTTTTTTTTGGTTTTTCTAGAACTTTTTTTTGGAATTTTGTGAGATTTTTAGCAATTAAGTAGATAAAAGGTTAATGGCTAATGGGCTCGAATCACGGATTCGGACCTATACGAATACCTATTTAACTTAGGTTAAACGAGTTCAGGCTTGGATTGGATCTAAATTCAAAATCCTAAACCTAAATCTTTAGCTCTCTCTCTCTCTCTCTTTTAATGTCAAATCATTTTCATTTTTGTTTAAAAGTTTTTTTTATATCGATCTCTTAAATCTTCAATATTTTGATAGTAGTTCCTCAAATATTTGATTTCTGATATTATTTTCCTAAAATATTTAAATTACTCCACTTTAATCTCCATAGTTTTTAGGTTTTGGGAGATCTAAAATGTTTTGTGAGGCTAATATTAAAAAACAAAGATTTGAAAGACCAATATCAAAATATTGAAAATTTAAGAGATCGATATGAAAAAACTTCTCTTTTTAATTTCCCTTCACTACTGCATCCGAGCCACATGAGCACAGTGCCTGAGTGACCCGAGCATAGCCCCCTCGCTCAGGTCTTTTCTTCCACATCGCCACGCATGCCAACTCTCTCTGAGCATCGGCACCGCCATTTTTGGCTGGTAGAACCCGAGCAAGGAGGCGAGAGCTCTTGCTCGTCTCCCCATCTTTCTTCTTTTGCTTACTTTGTTTGGCTATTGATCTTGATAGTTGGATGTTGGAGGCTTGAATTTGATTGGAAATGGATGGTGTTGGTGATATGTTGATATTGAAGATGATGAGAAAGTACATAGATATTGATGTACTTTCTTCAAAGACGAGACACTACAAAGAGAATCATGTTCATGTTGAAAATATAGGGGCACTCCACTTGTTTGGTGAAATGTCCATAGCTCCGATTGAGATGGAATTGACTGTGGAGGAGCTTAGTGATGTTGGGATTGCACCAATGTTGATGCAAGTTTTTGCGGTCTTTCACAATCGCGAGATCTCAGATTGCTTGATTTTGGTGCTATGAAATTTCATTCGAGAGCTAGTCTACTTTTGCTCCAATCATCTTCATAATCCTATAGCATCGTCCAATCATGTCCTATCGATTGTTGACCGGAGTTTCTCCAGTTTTTATTTTTATTTCTGCATATTATGGTACAAATTAATCACTCTAAACTTTCACTATTGGATTCACTAATCCAAGTAGCCCACAAGAAGATATGATCAAAATAAGTTAGCTCTTAAATTTCCAATCTTGTACAGTTCTCATTTGTAGTCAAACCATCTGATTGCATCTCAAACGAATTTGAAATCAGTCCGAACTTCTTTCAAAGCCTTTAGAAATCAGTCCATAGCCTATTTTCTATACCGTTAGGCCCACAAGCTCTAGATGACATCAGGTAGGTTTTCTAGAGCCTATATCTAATAAAATAGGTTCAGATGGACACCTTTCCGAATTCCGATTTGTGATCCATTTATTTCACTAGCTTCGTCTTGTTGAGAACCAATTTAATATATTTATTTTCCTCATTTGTATTATGGATGAGACAGTTATATTCGTTCAAATTTTCTGATAAAAAATGATGATCATGATTGACTCAGTTATAACCCCTTTATTTAGCAGAATTTTATCTGATTTGCCTCGTTCTTTACAATTTTTGTTGATTGACTGTGATCTAACTCGTACATTCCCAAGTGAATGAGATCAGCAAGTAGTATAAGGATAATAATCCAAAATCGTTCTCTTGAGAATCATTTTGATTATTGTATAACACTAAAAAGAATAAATTATAGAACTAAAAATAAATGTTGGATTTTTATTAACTAAAACTAAATTAAAGATGATATACTTGAAATAAAATTGTTAGTTAGATGAATTTAACTCTTATAGAATAATTTGTTGGATCTGTTTATGCTTTTTATATCTTAGTTGTATAAATCATATGGTCTTCCTACAACCAGAAAATGTATCATTGAAGCACAAAATCTAATCAAATTGTAAACTTGATACTTTGAATAACTTTTCTCAATTAATCTTATATGAGTTTTGAGTTTATCTAAGTATGCAATATGAACAACAAAAATAAAAGTTCAAAGTGTAAGTAAACACTGTATCTAAAGAATCTATGACATTTCAAAAACTAAGCAACGAATATACCGTCAAATAATAAAACATCAAAGAATCAAAATCATATCCTAATTATTTCAAACATAACATGGAATTAAAGATATCAACTTTACATAATTCAATTAAAAACAATAAGCATAAAAATCACATACCAATAAATTACCTATGATTTGTTATCTCATCTAAACAAATGCAAGAATTTAGCAACTCATACTCATCATAGCCATGAATAAAAAAAAGGATTTCTTTTATTAATTTCCATGAACGAGTACAAAAACTAAATCTTGAATCTCAAAAATATTCACTACTCAAAAAGCATAAAAAAACATTACAAAATTCTGAATTACATCGGGTATTTATAGTCATACAAAATCCTAATAGGAATTTTATTTATAAAGAAACTCTTTTTTCTCTCAAAATGTCCAACAAAAATCAATCTAGGACTGTAGCCTTAGACAACCAATCGATAGCTGCTCTCGAGTTTGAATTAGGGTTGACGACTGTCGATAACCAACAGGTAGTTGTCAATAGTCAGATCTATAAAATCATATTATTGAGCCGATATTTGAAATACGTTTCGATTCTTCAATTTTCTTGCATATAAAACCCTGCTAAAATACTAGAAAATACTAGAAAAGTATTATAGTGGAGAATTTGATTAATAAGAATTATTTTCTATTAGTTTCTTGTATTAATCAACAAAATTGAATTACACTTGCATAAAATGAAATAAAATAATTATACTTTTCAAGTATAATCAGACCCCCAGCTTGAGTTTCGCTAGTCCTAGAAAATTTGTAAACTAAAAAATAAACTAAAGATCTAACTAAACAGAAAATAAATCTTAACTTACTTTCACAGAAATCATGATTGTATTTAGTACATGTAACAAGCCATTAAAATCCTACGTTTCTCTAGTGAATGAATGTTGTCTCGTTAACATTTCCAGTCGTGTTACCCACAGTCATAATAAAATGTTTAAGTTCAAGAAATAAATAAATAAAATAAGGATAAGTGTAAAATAAATTTAAAAAAATGGTAGTATCCTATTCGAAACTATCAATACTATTATGTTCACTTTCCTTTTCCATATTAAACTTAATTAGAGATATATACATAGATATTTATAAAGATATCAAGCTTAACAAATCACTTATAATTTAATACTTTATGTATCTATCATGATCATTTAAATCATATTATAGATATATTTTTAGTTTCAAATATCCTCTTATATGCATTCTTATGATTGTATATATGAGCCTTATCAAGTCTCAAACTCTAATCAAACTTATGAAACCCTTTTCATTTATATTTTTTCTTCATTTTTTATTTATTTTATAAGCACTTGTCATTCATATGAACACTTATGCTTCCCGATGCACAAATACCCCGTCACTTAGCTCATTTTATAATAAAAGTCCATAAGTATTGGTCTTGTGAATATGCACGCTTACCAAAGTGCATGAATCCAACTACTCAACACTTACTTTATTATATATATATATATGATAAGCTTTCCTTTTAAGTTTTCTCTTTGTTATCAACTTTTCATAATTTTTTGTGTAAATGTTAGTGCCTACTTAATTCAAATATTAAGTATCCATATATTTTATTGTCGGATTTAAAATCTCAATTAAAATTACATAAAAACTACTATTATATAAGTATAATATTAAGATATCAAACTCATAAATATGCAATGTAAAATATTCCTAATCTTACTTTTTTAATTCAAAGAAACAAAAAATTTTAAATTTTTTATGATATGTTAGTTAGTTATGATACAGTAAAGCACTTCCTACCCCCAACGTAAATTATTTATTGTCCTCAGTGCATCAAGAATATAATTATGCAAACAATATAATAAAAAATAATATAAGAGGTTAAGGGTAGAAAACACTTGGTTTCATCAGTTCTTCAAAAAATATTCACTCCTTCTAATAGTCGATATCAATGATGCAGCTAATGAAGACCTTCTTATCACTTGCATCCTTGACACCAGCGGAACTTTGTGGCCTCTTAGCTTGTCTTGTCATCTTCATCGAAAGAAATGGTGGTGTCCTCACCAGTAATTTGTCTATATATTTTGGTGAGAAGCCAATATTGGAATTGTTGACGATGCTCCGTTTGGACTTGCCGAGTCACGGAGACTTGTAGTCTTTCTTTAAATGTGTTAGTCATCCTTATTATCGATTCCTTCTATTTGCTAAGAAAATTAAATTTCTTTTTTATTGACAACTTTTCAATAAAAAGATTACAATTATGGATAGTTGCCCATTTACAAAAGATGAGGAAAATCTAATTCTCTCTTTATTTAAAACTAGGTTCTGTACTAGTCGTGGGGACGATCTTTCTCTCCATTGACACTCCAAACAAGTTCTTCAGTTGGCTAATTTTTTAGCTCTTGGAGAATTCTAGCACAAGTATTCAAATGGAGATAATCTAACTGAGCAAGAACCAAGGATCCAACCCCTTTCTTAGACTAATTTTTGGCTATCTATAAAGCTTTGGGAGACTTTTGAATTAATATAATGGTCCAATTAATGGTCTCCTTGATTGAGAATTAATTCTCTTGATTGAGAATTAATTCTTTATCTTTTAACCCATTAAATTTGTATTAAATCTTCAGAATTTATAACCAATGTCTTTAATCTTCGAATTTGTAACTGAAAAGCGGTTATCAGCCTTTAGATCTGTGTTTTAGTTTCTGGTGGCTCGTGTTGTATGCTCAGACCCGCGTTTGAGTATTATTGAAGATGGTTTTTCACTTCTTGATACTTTAAAATAGAATTGCGACCCTCTGGGTTGAATTCGCGTATGGGTTACTCTTTAGAAAAGTCAGGCGCGGATCTTCCTGTATTAGATGATCTGTGTCTGAGTCCCCAATAGTGAGTTTTGTTTGATTAGACCCGCGTTTGGGTGTAAATGGGGATAGTTTTTATCCCTTGAGAGTTTAGGGTAAAAACGCGACCCTCTGGAGTTCTCGTTAATTATGTTTAAGTCTAATCACGAGCTAAGAAGCTAGCTAAAATCGTGAATCTCTCTTTAATTGATAATCTGCATTTTAGTTACTTTACTGGGCCGCGTTTTGGATTTTATGAGACTTCGTGGGCCATAATACAACCTTGTAATTGAGTCCCGTTCTCAGTGAAATGTGCCTTATGGGACGCACCTTTGTTAGCCTAATTCGTGGATCTCTCTTAGAAGAAGATCCACATTTTTGACTATTTTGAGAAATAAAATATGACTCTATGAGAGTTGCGTTTTAGCCTTTCTTGGCTTTCGAGATGCGAATCTCTCTATGACCAGTGATTATCTTGTTAGTTAATTTTTCAGCTATCATTATAAATTCTTCTTTTCTTTTTTTCAAAAAAATCACTGACAAAACCCCCTCCAAAGTTTTCAAAATCCAGTAAATTTGAAAATGTTTTGAAATACTTTGGATAAATTGATGATTAAAAGTGTGGGTTTTCCACTTAGGAGGAGAGCCGCGACCTTGAATTAACATTGTGTATCTGCGCTTGAGGAAAAAAAAAACGCGACCCTACGTCAAAAATGTGGGTCTATGTTTGTGCAATGTATTTGAAGTTTCACCGCTTTTGCTTTCTTTTCTAGCCAGAGATCGAAGTGTCTCATGCGCTCATTAATAGATCTTTATAGGATTTGGGCCAAAGATTTCGATCATCAAATCCTCTGGAAAATTTCTTCTAATGTAGGAATCAAAGCGTCCCATGCATGGATTAATGATGAAAATCTTCATGAGATTTGGATTGAAGATCCTAGTTGAAGATCTCATTCATTAAGACCGAAAATCTCAGTTGTCAAATTCTCTATATAAGGTGCCAAGTTTCTTCATTCGGAAAACATTCCGAACTCTTGAATTTTCTTCATCTCAAAACTCTTTTCAGATTTCTTCTTCTTTACCTCTAGGCTCTTCTGATAGAGAATAGTGAGGACATTTCCATCCTTCAATCAAGTTGTTGGCAGCTTTCAAAATTCTCAGACTGTCCTGGCCCTTCCTTGGCTATGGTTCAGGAAATACTTGTGTCTTGTGGTAAGTTTAGTGAGCTTTTATATCGTCCAACTTTTATAGCTTTGTTGTTAGAGACACAGGTCAGTGCTTCGTATTTTGGATTTGCCCAAACTTTATTCTTCTCTTTCTTGACATAGTGGACTGGGGGTATTATTTAATAAGACCTCCAGATAGTATGCCTCTTGCAGAAGTTGGCAAATTTGTGACTGGTCTGCTGCTAGGTTCGTTAAAGAAGGAATATCTTATTGGAAAAATCCCCATAACCGTAATCATCTTCCTTAACTACAGTAATTTTCCTCGTCGAAAACTTCATCAGTCTCCGAGAATATATCCTTTTCTACTTGTGTCTTTTGACAAAGCTTTATATTTGATGTAGGATATTACTCTCTAGAGCTTTTAAAACAATACTTTTACCCGTTTGATTCTCAATTTTTTCCAATATTTTTGGAGAATCAGAAAGTCCCATGCATTTTACATAAGATAAAATATTTCGGTCTGTGACATTGTTATCTTTTCGCCATTCATCATTCTTCATAGATAAATTAAAGATGATAAATGGTTGTAGGCAGCTTTGTAAATTCCAAAGTGCCCTCCACAGTTTCCAATTTTAGCAATTCTACATATTTGTATATTGGGAACATGTATTTGGCACACCAAGCTTTGAACTTATCAAATCAATGGCGATGCTGATACTAACATAGTTGAGCGCACATAATTGGTACTTCTTATCCATTAGCAAGAAGGAATTGCATAAACAATCTCTTGCCCAAGCTTTATGAAGCCATCCAATTAGAGATAATGGATATTGAAGAAAAAATCAAGATTCTCTTGACTCGGTAATTTGTAATCATTTTTATTTACTGTATGATATTATGGAACACTTGTAATGAATTTATGATAATGAATGAAATTTTTTTGAGAATGAAGAATTTTTGTTAGTCATTCATTCATATATAACTGTTACTTAATGAATGAATAACTTTCTTGAACGTGATAGAAATAATCATTAATTTTTCTGAACAATTTGTGATTTTAGCTATTCAGTGAATTGTTAGAGCTAATTTTTAACTTAGCAAGTTTCGGAGGAAAGGAATTGTGCTATGCCTGAGGTAATTTTTAACTTAACAAAATTTTGGTGGTATGAAAATTTGTTTCGCCAGAGATAATTTTTAACTTGGCAAAATTTTGGTGGAATAGAAATTGGGTTTGCTAGAGGTAATTTCAACTTATCAAAATTTTGGTGGAATGGAAATTTGTTTTACTAGAGGTAATTTTTAACTTAGAAAAATTTTGGTGGAATGGAAATTTGTTTTAATAGAGATAATTTTTAACTTAGCAAATTTGGTGGAATAAATTTTTTGTTTGTCAAAAATAATTTTTAACTTGAAAATTTTGGTGAAATGAAATTTGATTTGTTTGTCAGAGGTAATTTTAACTTGACAAAATTTGGTGGAAGAAATTTTATTTTGTCAGAGGTAATTTTTAACTTGACAAATTTTAGTGGAAGAAATTTTGTTTTGTCAGCTGTAATTTTTAACTTGACAAAATTTGGTAAAATGAAAATTTGATTTGTTTGTCAGAGGTTATATTTAACTTGACAAATTTGATATAATAAAAATTTATTTTGTCAGAGATAATTTTTAACTTGACAAATTTGGTGGAATGAAAATTTGATTTGTCTGTCAAAGGTAATTTTTAACTTGACAAAAATGAAAATTTATTTTGTCAGAGATAATTTTAATTTGACAAATTTGGTGAAAGGAAGTTTGAGAGGCAAAATGTGTCCCATATGAGGATTCGCACTTTTGAAGCTGTGCGCTTTTAACAAATTGCAACCTTATGAAGATATGTGCTTTTGACTATTTTTTTAGAGACGAAACACGACTTTGTGAGATTCACGCTTTTGACTGTTTTCTTTAGAGACAAAACGTGATTTTGTGGGATTCACGCTTTTGACTGCCTTCCTAAGAAATGTGGTTAGGATCTATTAGAGATAAGAACTTAACATGATATATTTATGAAATTTTTAGCAAATCCCCAGCTATAAACGGATTTGATTAGGCTTTACCAATTACCGTTTGCATTGGACTAGCTATATTATTTCCCTTAGTATGATGAGATATCGAGCATTACATTTGGACTTAAATGTCAAACTTTCCTCTTCTTTAAACCATAACAGGTTAGAGCAGTTCATGCATTTTACCCCCAGTACGGTGAGCTTGGCGAGAAACTTGTTCTCTTTCCACTACTTTGATGACATTGGGCATTTCATGTTTTTTACCTCTAGCATGATAGGGTTGTCGAGGATTTCACTTGGATTTAAATGCCAAACTTTCCTCTATCCTTAGTCATAGAGGCGTACAATTCACTTAATGCTCCTATTGTTACGAAGAATTGCATATTCGCAACAAGATAGCGTATCTTCATTCACTGTACTTCGTTGGGGAAGTTGATAAAGTAGTGGAGTACCAAATATTGACTTCACAATGCTGAACTCCTTCTTGTAGATGAGCTCTATTTGATTGGTGGATAAATTGATCCTATTTTGGAGATAATAATGTCAAGAATTAGACACCTCCATTAACCTCTTTATAGTCTTCAAAGGCTCTACGTTTGAACGAATTGATAACTAAGTCATAGTGTTGAATTTTTCTTTTATTAGAGGAAAAAATTCAAGTGTATGTATCAAATGATTTGATACTTCCGTGCTCTCTTTTCCACAGTACCAGTGGAAGGTATAATTGATGCTTATAGAAGAGGATATATATCCCAAACCACTCAATTTTTGACTTGATTGCTTCTTACTATTATATAAGCTATTTATAAGCAATCTATCTTACCCTTTAAAAAGGTTCAGGGTCTTTCTCCTCTTTTGAAAACCAACTTGACTTTCTGATAAGAGTAATATTTATTTAGAAATTTTCTATTGATTAGTATCATTATTTTGTCGTCATTTGGTTTTGCCAACCGGTACATGCCATTTGAATAAACCGCGTCAATGACAAAAGGACATTCCCACTTTGACTGGATCTTCCCTTTAGATTTTTGATTAGTTATGATCGGTCTTCTTATTGAAAGAATTAGATCAACTTTCTTAAAAGTTTCCTACTTGACTTTTTTATTAAAGGTTGGGCGGAGTGCTCCTGGAGGCAAGAGATGTTTGGAGCTCCAAGATGAGATCTTTGGAGTTGTATCCCTCTTGCAAACAGTAGAGAGAGTGTATCCCTTCTCTTGCATAAAAAAATAATAAAAAATTGGGAGGATAATTTCCAATTGGATTATGTGCACATTATGTTGATGAAAAGTACCATAATATAAAATTTAAACTCTCTCTCTACTTTCCATTTCACTTTTTACGAACTAGATAGTCTCTTAGTTTAATAGTAAAGTAAAAAGTTGATGATTATGGGAGGTCTTAGATTTAGCTTTGAGTTTTAAAATATAAGGACTCTTTATAATTTTGCTATTAAGGAGAAAAATAGCAAAAAAATAAACTGAAAAAAGAAAATCCCTATATAATTTTACTCTAAAGGGTGAAAAATGCGAAAATAAGAATGGAAAATAAATAAATAAATTGCCAAAGTCGGTTCCCAAGGGGGCATCACCTCGTCTCCCCTGAAACAAGCTCCCTTTGTTTACGGGAGTTTCTAGATGGGCATAGCTTATTTCCTAGTGAGCCCACTTAAAAAATCGCTTTATTTACCACTTTGCCATTATTTTTTGGGTCAAAAATGCCCTTCTTTCACCTCCTCTTTCATCCCTGCGCCCCTTTTTTTCCCTGATCCGGGCTAGCCAGCCCGAATTAGTTTGGTTGATCCAGAGCTGATAGTCCGGATCAACCAAACTGATCCGGGTTGGCTAGCCCGGATCCGGACTAGTCAGCGGTTGGCGACGATTAGTTCAGTTCGGTCGGTATAGATGTGCTCATTAGGGTCAGCCGCCGACGCCGACGTCATCGTCCAAAATTTGAGTTTTACTAAAAAAATCAAAAATGGATCTCATCACATAGCCAAAAAAATCAGATCTTTACATTAAATTAAAAAAAAAATAATTGAATGGAGTTGGGCATAAAAGTTCTTTTGCCCCCAAAAAATGAAAAAGGGATCTCATTTCAGCTAAAGTTTCATATCAGATCAATAAATTATAAACCCTAGAAGGTAGAAAGGGGAGATTAGCTCCAAAATTGGGGCTTTCAAGGGGATTTTTAAGAGATTACCTCAAGAGGGAGGCTCATGAAATCATCAAAGGGATTGGACTGTATCTCCTTCACCTCCTGAAGGATCCGCTTCACCGCCGGATTCTTCATATTGTGTTTCTTCGCCATGGCCGCCGGCGCACGATTGATTACTTCCTAAGGATCCGCTTCATATAGTGCTTCTTCATATTGTACTTTTCTCCGACCCGATAATCTTCATCCAAGCGGTCGCCGACGTCGCGAAGAGAGAGAGGAGGAGGTGATGGAGTGTAATATGGGAATATAGGTGTGCTCACTAAGAAAAAACCTCTCTTCTATAAAGAGAGGGTGTGCTCACTAGGAAAAGTGGGCTCACTGGAAAACAAGCTGTGCCCATCTAGAAATTCCCTTGTTTACCCTCAGTCCCCACCCCACTCACCTCCTCAACTCCTCTCTAGTCGCGACGCCCACGCAGAGACAGTCAGAGGGAAATGATGGCCCCACTCCTCCACCGATCTCTCCAACGCACCCGCCCCCTCCTCACCCGCTTACCCGCCGGTTGGATCTCCTCCACTCCCGACCTCCACAAACCTGAATCCGCCGCTGCTGCCGCCGAGCCCGAGATCCATACCCCGCGAACCCCGGTCGCGGGGGCCCGCGTTCACTTCGCCAACCCCGACGACGCCATCGAGGTCTTCGTCGACGGCTACCCCGTCAAGATCCCTAAGGGGATGACGGTGCTGCAGGCCTGCTCCGTCGCCGGCGTCGACATCCCTAGGTTTTGCTATCACGAGCGGCTGTCGATCGCCGGGAATTGCAGGATGTGCCTCGTTGAGGTCGAGAAGTCGCCGAAGCCCGTCGCGTCCTGCGCGATGCCAGCGATGCCAGGTATTAATCTGTTTCAGCTTTGAATTTTTGCTTTTTAGGGTTTTGTGACTGAAGTTTAAGTCTTTGTTGGAAATTAGTCGATATAAGGGTACTTTTGTGGGTTATCCAGCATCTAACTTATTGGAGTTCAGTAGAAGGATTAGGGATAGAATAGAGGAAAATAGGATTGGGGTTTGTTATTACGGTTCATTCATGAAAGATTTAAACTTTAGTTCTAGATTCATGAGAAACAACAACTAAGCCGTTTATCCCTAGTATTGGGGGTGCTGGATCGAGCTAATGGATCATCCTTCTCCACTCATTCATATCTAGCAAAAAGGTAAATAATTAGTTCAGAAATGTGAGATTAATTCCTGGTTTCGTAGAGGAACTATGTTCAGTGGCTGAATCAGAGGAATGGGATAGAAAAGTGTGTCCTTTTCCGCATTAGGCTTCAATTTTGTGGTTTAGCTATTTATTTAGGTTTGCAAACTATGTACATGTTATAGCTTATGCGGAGTTGAGGAGCAGGAAATATTCTGTTTATATATAGCAAGCTAAGTTAAATTTGGCTTCCCCTCTACTACTATCCATTGGTCCAATCTTGTTCATTCCAATAGCTAGTGATCCTTATTCTAGGAATTTTTATTTGGTAAGTTCATGATTCTAATTAAAGGTAGAGTATTGAATTGATGAAACGACCCTCTTTTATTGCAAGCAACTAGGAATTTAGTAGTTGGTTTAGCGAAAGATGATTGATAATTGGGACTTCTTAAGATTACTACAAGGTACTTATATCTATCATAAAAGTGGATTATGAATTCTCCTTTTTTGATTATGATAGGTTTATATAGTGGTTTATGATTATTCATATGTTGAAGGTTATTTATAGAGTCATGAAAAAGACCTAATGGAGTTCTGAGGGGTACTTTATAATGTTGAAGTTAAAGTCAGTATAGTAAACTACATTGTTATAATTATTTCTGATATGACCAATATAATTTTTGATATTTAGTTTTCGGGGTCAACTGCGATAGGCGTCACGCGTCGAACGTGGCAAAATCCGTATCGGACATGCTACGTGTCATGTCTATTTAAAAACGAATTAAAAAGGGTGGACACAACTCGGACACGGTTAGGACACAGTGGACATGATGATAGCAAATTTGTAATTCCTTTAATCGTGAAATAGGACAGAAGCCCTAATCCTTCGCTCTCGCTGCTAATTTTTTCTCACTTTTTGTTTTCTTTGAACTCGTCTGATGCTGTCGCCTTCGACATTGCATCCTCCCTCTCCCTCTCGATACTGTCCTCTCCGCCTTCCTCTCCTGCTCCTTCCCCATTCACCTTTGATATCGCCTCTCTCTCCTTGCGCTCCTTTCCTAGTTTTGCCTCTCTTTTCGCCTCCCACCTCCCGCCTCCTCTCCCTCCCATCCCCTCTCTCCTTCCTCCTTCGCCTCTCTCCTCACCCGATCCTTCCCCTTCCGCCTATGACGGTGCCTTCTCCCACTCCTTTCCCCTTTGACCTCCCTCTCTCTCCTCCGTCTCTGCCTTCCGCCTCCCGCTCCCACCTCCCATCTCTTCCTTTGATTCACCCCCTCCACCTCCCTCTCCTATTGAATCCCTCCCGTAGCCTTATCTCCCTCTTCCTCTCCCTCTTGTTCCGACCCATTTCCCTAAACTATCTCTCTCCTCTGTCCTCTTCTACCATAGTTCTGTGAAGACAGCTAGGGTTTGGAAAATGATAATTTTTCATATCAACCTTTGGCATAAAGTTTGCGATAACTTCTAAACTGCAGAGGTATTAAATTCTTGATCTCAGTTTTTTATTATTCTTGCTGTAGTTATTTATAAGAAATTATTTTTTAAAAAATTGTTTCTATTAAAGATGTATAATAATAGATTAATAGGATTTAGGAAACGATAATTTATGGGATGTTAAGAACTTGATTTTGAATTCATGATAAAGAAATAAAAATAGCAAACTAGATTATGAATTTATGATAAAAATAAAATCATATAGTTATGAACTTAACTTTTTTTAAATTTGTATCTTTGCATATATGTTAGTTTAAATTTTGTTTAATTTATATCTTTGCATATAGTTATGAACTTAAAATGATATAGTTATGAACTTAAATAAAATGATATGGGTTGTTTAATTTGAATCCATTATGAGTCTAATGGATTTATCATTTATAATATGCATTAATTGTAGGAATTTTTAATCACAATTTACAAGAATGGCTTCAAGTGGTATTGGTAACGGTAGTGCTACGGGTCCGACACTAGTGTAATGGGTGATGATAAAAAACCCTTGTGGTGATTTATTACAAATTTGGAGAAAGTTGGTAAAAGAGGAGAAAATTATAGGTTCCAGTATAATTATTGTTCAACAATTTATAATGGTTCTTTTTTAGATTAAAAATTTAGGAGAATGATATGCAAAAAGTCACTCAATCTGATATTCTTGAATTCCTAGAAGTGGAAAAGAAGTAGAGAGAAGATTTTAGTGGATAACTTAAAAATGTTCCATACCACTCTACAAAACATCCTTTACTGGTGTGACTTATAGCAAAGCACGAATGACTCTTCAATCAAAAAAGAGAAGAATCAGCGAGACTAGTGGAAGTGCTATAATGAGAACTGTTATTTTTGGTGCCCTAGAGTGTATAAACTGAGACATTGCCATTCCTCTTTGTATGGCATCCGCATAATGTTAAAACATTTACTATGACTAAAAATAGAAATTTGTCAGGTTTCTTACCACGAGACTACAATGTATTAAGAACTTTATTGTTTTATAATAAGAGAACTCATGTAAAAGGATTATTGCAACCGGTAAGAGGCACGTCATTGGAGAAAGGAAGATTGTTACGACGGTTGGAGTAATTCTCAACGAAGACCAATTATTAACTTTATAATAATGACAAATAGGCAGTCAATGTTTCTTAAAGTAATTAACTATTTTGGAGAAGTCAAAGACATTTTTCGTTGCTAATCTGATGAGGGAGGTGGTCATGCATTTTGGATCTCAAAATGTTGTGCAAGTGGTCACAAACAGCAAATTACAAAACAGCTGGACATTTAATTGAAGCATAATTTTCGCATATCTATTTGACTCCGTGTGTTCATACTTTAAATCTTGCACTGAAGAATGTTTTATTATTACTTGTTTTTTATTTATCATCCTAGGTGTTACAGTGATATATGGTTACAAGAAGTCTAACTTAACATTCTTCCCATATGGATGAGAAAATAACTATTGAAGGAAATGAATGCATAGAAAGATTGTTTGATGATATTTAGGAGCATGAAAAGGTGGCTATCGAGTTTGCAGTGTTAACATCAAAAGTAGGTTCATTTAGTGATAACTTTATTCACTCAAGTGTAAGTATGGATCCATACAGTTGGTGGGTAACTTATGGTACTTTTGCATCAACACTTTATAAAATAGCCTTCAAATTATTTATCTAACCCACATTCTCTTGATATAGTGAGAGAAATTGAAGCACTTATACATACTTCAATTGACTAAAATAATAGTAATGACTAGAACGATAATAGTGGCACACAGGTGAAGAGAAGCGACAGAAGAAATAAATCTTCTGGTCTTGAGCAGTATTGAGATGAGCTTCGCAATGTTAATCATAAAATTTTCAACTCTTGGCATACCAGATAGATTATGTCACTTGAGTTTCTATTGTAACAATTTTAAAATCAGGTTGATTTAAGTAGAAGAGAAAGAATTTGGGTTTTCTCTTATTCAATATGAATGATATTAGGTAAAACGCCTAACTTATTTCTAAGTTAAAAATTTAATTGACAAAATAAACCATATAATCTAATATATTGGAATGATACATCGCCCACATTTAGTGGGCGATATTGCAAATATCGGCCAATATGTGCACAAAATAGTGACCCCTCTAATGCATCGTCGCAGTGTAGGAAGCACGGATACGGACACGAAAAGTGATATTTCTAGAAAAATGAAGGCATGGACATGGCAGGATATGGAAACAAATATAAATATAAGTATATATGCTTTTCATCATTAACATAATAATTTTACTACTCAATTTCTATAACAAAGTTTAAACACCTAAAATAATGAAAAAGTATAAATCCAATCCACGATAGACACAAACAATAGTAATGTTACATTCATTAAAATTTTATAAATTACATGAATCCATAAAGAACTTGAACATTCATTGCCTTGTACTGGATTCCATTTCTCTCACAATTGGAGCTTGTATAAGTGCTCCAATTTCTGTCACAATATGAAGAGGATGTAGGTTGTATAAACAATTTGAAGGTTATTTTTTGAAGTGTAGGTGCAAAAATTACATATATTACGCCACCAATTGTGTGGATCCGTATTTCTTGTAAATCAGATAGAGTTAACGTCACTGAATGGACCCACTTTTGATGTGAACTTCACAAACTCAATGACCACATTTTCACGCTCCTAAGTATTATCAAATAACCTCTTTATTCATTTATTTATTTCAATAGTTACTTCCTCATCCATTTGGGAAAGGAAGTTGAGTTAGATTTTTGTAATCATATATCACTGTAATACTTTCAGTACAAGTAATAATCAATTCATAATACGATTAGTTTTCAAATGTATATAAAAGTTTAATAAATTGTATTGATAATACTATTAGTACCTAGGATTCAATGAATGCGCCAAGTAATAGAGTGGGGTGTTTTTTTTTGTTTCATCGGTCTACTAGAATTTGATGCACCACTTTATAAAAGGTAAATTATTCCTCCTGTTCTTTTTCTTCATGGCTGTATATTGCTTTCCTCACCTTTTCTATCATGGTTACCACGTATCATAAATCAAATGAAGTCAAGACTTAACTGTATCGCAGGCTCTTAACATCTCATAGGTTGGATTGGCAAGAGAAAGTATGTAATCAACTTTATCCCACCAGAAATCATCTAGTACTTTTTCTTTTTTAAATTATACTTTTCGAACATCATCCTCTTGATAAAAAGGCCATTTCTCACGTATTACCTTTACTTGAAGACCATGCTTTATTAACTTGAATCTTTTAAGCATCACAATGGGTGAATCAAAATGAGTTTCTACAACTGATAGCAATTTTAACCCACAAATTTATTATACATGACCAATCTCATGGAATGATTGGCGATGAAATGCTTCACTATCATCACTTCTCCGGTAATTTCGCTAATTCAACAACACTTTTCATATGTCAATGCGTTGTCTTCAACATTTTTTGTGGTGCAAATATTCCTTAGTGAAAAATTAAAGTATGAACAACAGCATATGGAACCCAATGGATATGCAGAAATTGTGCTTCAATTTGATGTCCAGTCGCCTTGCAAGTCGCCGTATTGTCTGTGATCACTTGCACAACATTTCGGAGTCCAACATGCATGATTAACTCATTAGATTGGCAATGGAAAATCTGTTTTTGACTCCTTTAGAACAGTAAATTGCTTTAAAAAACATTAGTTGTCCATCATTCACTGTTATAAAGGTTATAATTGGTCATCTTTAAAGATTACTCCAACCATCGTTTACAATCATTACTTCTATTTCCAACCATGTGCCTCTTGCCTGTTGCAATAATGTTTTCACATTAGTTCTCTTTTTTCTAAAACAATGAAGTTTTTAGTGCATTGTAATCTGGTGATAAGAAACCTGACAGATTGTTATTTGTAGTCATAGTAAAAGTTTTAACATAATTTGGATTCCTTGCAAAGTGGAAAGACAATCTTCCTGGATAGAACATTCTAGCAATCTCACTCTGTATTTACTCTAGGACACCAAGATTAAAAGCTTTCTGCTTTCATTATAGTACTTCCACTAGCCTTGCCGGTTCCTTTCTCTTTTGATTGAAGAGCCATTTCTGCTTCATTGTGAGTCTCACTAGCAAAGGATGCTGTAGAGGGTGGTACAAGAACTTTTTTAGGTTGTATACTCTGCTTTTGTATCTTTGCTTCTTTTTTTTCAATTTTAAGAAGATTGAACGACTCTTTTACACATTCTTATTCCAATTTTTTAACCTTAAAAAGATGTGCCCTAAACCTTGTATAAGAACCAGTGTAGATTGCTGAACAATAGTTATATTGGAATTTGTAATTTCCTCCTTTGTAAGCTTTCTCCAATTTTATAATAGATCTTAATAAGGGTTTTTCATCATCGACATCACCCACTGTATTGGTGGTCGGATGCGTAGCATTGCCCTTGTCGATACCACTTGAAGATATTCTTGTAAATTGTGATTTAAAATTTCTACAATTAATGTATATGCATAAATGAGAAATCTATTAGATTAATAATAAATACAAATTAAACAGTCTATATCATTTTATTTAAGTTCATAACTATATCATTTTTTCGTAACTATATGCAAAGGTACAAATTAAACAAAACTTAAACAACCCTTACAAATTAAACAACCCATATGCAAAGATACAAATTAAACAAAATTTAAGTCCATAACTATATCATTTTATTTTTTTATCATAAATTCATAATCTAATTTGCTAATTTTATTTGTTTGTTATGAATTCAAAATCAAGTCCTTAAAAACCCATAAATTATCGTCTTCTAATTCCTATTGGTATATTATTAAATATCTTTACTAGAAACAATTTAAAAAATAACAATTTCTAATATATTAACTACTGCAAGAATAATAAAAAATTAATAATCAAAATTTTAGATAGAGAGATTCTTAATGTCATTAGTGTATATGCACTACAAGTAGGACGATGAATTTAATTAACATCAATTTTAGGATGATCTAGATGAGATAGTATAAAAAATACTTGTTAGAGAAAAACTATTTATTGATGATGAGCTCAATGGGCATGTAGAAACTAGTCGTAGTAGGTTTGATAGTATACATGGAGGATTTAGTTTTGTAGAAATAAATGAAGCAGATAACTTAATTTTAGATTTTACTTGGTCTTATGATTTAATTTTAATAAAAACTTGGTTTAAAAAGAGAGTTTATTAATTGATTATTTTTAGAAGTGGATCGAGTGCAAATCAAATAGATTTCTTTTTTAACTAAAAGGGTAGATAGAGGTAGTTGCATCAATTGTAAGGTAGTGCCATATGAGAATGTAGTAACCCAACATAAACGCTTAGTTTTAGATATTCAGATTAGAAAGAGACTTAGAAAGATTAAGCGTAAGTTAGAATCTAAGATTAAGTGATGACTATTAGAAAATAATCAAAAAATTTTTGTAGATAGAGTAGTACAAAAAACAGATTGGAATGACTATAATGATCCTGATATAATATGGAACAAAATGGCTAGTTGCATTAAGAGGGTAGCCAAAGATATATTTGGTGAGTCAAGGGGCGGTGCTTCACCATGTAAGCACACATTATTGTGGAATGAAGAGGTAAAAAGTGCTATTAAGATCAAGTGGGACCTTTATAGAGATTTGAAGAAGATTAATGATGGAACAAGGTTTGAGAGGTATAAAATAGCTAAGGAGACTAAGAAAGATACAAAAATTAAATTATATAAATAAATGTATAAGAAGTTGAACAATAAAGAGGCAGAAAAAGATATATATAGAATTACTCGAATAAGAGAGAGAAAGTTTAGAGACTTGTGTACTGTAAAATATATTAAAAATGAGAATCAAAAGGTTCTAGTTCGAGATGAAGAGATTAAAAAAAAATGAAAAAATTATTTTGATATATTATATAACGGTAGTTTTAATCAAGATTTGGGAGACCTTACTATTTAGTGTGAGGATATGAATCGTAATTTTATATACATAATTAAAAAATCTGAAGTAAAAGAGGCTTTGAAGATGATAAAATGAAGAAAAGCTATTAATTCATATGAAATTCCAATAGAGCTATGAAGATACTTAGGAGAGATGGGTGTGAGGTGGTTGACAAATGTTTTTAATAAGATTTGGCAAATTAAGAAAATACTAAATGATTGGAGGAAAAGTACCCTAGTACTTTTGTATAAGAACAAAAGTAATATTCAGAGTTTTTTAACTATCGTGGAATAAAACTTATGTGTTGCACTATGAAACTTTGGAAAATGGTAATTGAATATAGATTGAGACAGATTATTAAAATATCAGAGAACCTGTTTGGATTCATGCCGGGGCGATCGAAGACAGAAGTTATTCATTTATTTTGTCAATTTATAGAGCAATTCCGAAAGAGAAATAGAGATTTGCATATGGTATTTATTGACTTAGGGAAAGCCGACGATAAGGTACCACGAGAGGTGTTTTGGTGGGCATTGATGAAGAAAAAAGTCTCCATCAAGTATATTGATATAATTAAGGATATGTATGATAGAGTAGTGACAAATGTTAGAACATGTGGTTTAACAAGTGATATTTTTATCACAATTTGATTGCATCAAGAATCTGCATTGAGTCCGTTCTTATTTGCTATGGTGATGGATGAGTTTACTAGAGCTATTCAGGATTTTAGATACTTTGGTGTATGTTATTTGCTGATGATATTGTTTTAGTTGATAAGACAAGAGTATGTGTGAATGCCAAGTTAGAGTTATGGAGGCACACATTAGAACCTAGAGTTTTTAGATTGAGTAGGTCTAAAACAGTATATAAGGAGTATAAATTTAGTAAACGACGGATCCTAGTTTATAGTGCTGTAATACTGGACGAGTAAGAGATACAAATGAGCAGTCAGTTTAGATATTTAGATTCTATTATTTAGAATGATGGAGAGATCGATATTGATGTCAACAATAAGTTGCAAGCTGGTTGGTTGAAATGGAGGAGTGCAACGGGAGTTTTATGTGACTGTAATATTCTGTTAAGGTTAAAGAATTTTTTTTATAGGATTGCTATTAGGCCAGTTTTATTATATGATACGGAATGTTGGGTTATAAAGAAATGTCATTCACATAAAATAAGTGTAATAGAGATGTCCATGCTTCGTTGGATATGAGGCAATACTAGGAGAGATAAAGTGAGAAATGAAAATATTCATACTAAGGTAGGTGTAGCCCCATCGATGAGAAGATGTGAGAAAATCGTTTACGGTGGTTTGGTCATGTGTAACATATAGCTACAAATACATCAGTTTGACGGGGGGAATTTATCAATGTAGGACAAGTTAAAAGAGCGAGGGAAAAACCAAAGAAAATATGGATGGAGGTGATACGAAAATATATAGATTCTAGATATTTAAATGAGGAGATATTATTTGATAGGAATGAATGGAGAAGGATTATCAACGTGATCGATCCGACATGATTCGCTTTTGGTTCATGTAGCCTACCCCAAATACTTGGGATAAAAGGCTTAGTTGTTGTTGTAAAACTGAGATCAAGAAATTAATATCTCTGCAGCTCAGAAGTTGTAGGAAATTATCATTTCCTAATTGCTGAAGATAGCTATGAAAATTGTCATTTACCAAACCCTAGCCGCCTTCATTGAACTACAACAAAAGAGGGGAGAGAGGGAGAGAGATTGTTTAGGGAGATGGGGTTGGATGAGAGGGAGAGGAAGAGGGAAGCAAGGCCACTGGAGGGATTTGGGAGGAGAGGGAGGCGGAAGGGGGTGGGGTGAATCAAGGGAGAGGGAGGCGGGAGGGGGAACGAGTGGGAGGAGAGGGAGGAGGTGGCGTCGGAGGCGGTGAAAAGAGGGAGGTGAGAGGGGGAAGGAGCAGGAGGAGATGGCATTGGAGGCGGGAGGCGGGAGGGGAAAGGAGAAGGAGGCGGTAACATGGGAGGCGGAGGGGGAGGAGCGGGAGAGGAGAGGGAGGCAGATGCGTCGAAGGGAGGGAGCGGGAGGTTGCAGCATTGGAGGCGGCAATGTTGGACGAGTTCGTTGAAGGGAGAGAGGATAAAACAACAACGATAGCAAGGGGTTAGGGCTTTTGTCCTATTTCACAATTTAAAAAAATAAAAGTTACAAGTTTGCCATGTGTCAGGACCGTATTTGAGCTATATCCGACCTTTTTTTAATTCTCTCTTAATGGTAGGGATGAGAACGGGCCGGGCTGAATCGGGCCGGGCCGGATCTATTCAATGTCCAAACTAAAATTTTGGATTTTGGACTGATCCAAAACTCAAATGGACCATTCTTTAAAAAAGTCCAACTCGGCCCTATGAAATTTGGACAGCTCATGAGCTTTATGGATCTGCCCATCGCCCTCCTCATCTCCGCCCTCACCGACGACTCCCCCTCCGCCTACACCTACTCCGGTGCCGGCCTCTTCCGCGAGGGCGCCAAGATACATTTTCTTCTTCCCCTCTTTTTTATTTTTTATTTTTTCAAATCATTCATTAAACAAAAGTTGAGAATCCGAGATCAAGTAATTAACACAGTAGTTTTGTGAGCTTGTTGCTTTTTATGTTTCGCTATAGATGTATCTTGGCCCTATGTTCATCAATTAAATCTGTAATTGATGACAAAGAACAAGCATGTGGATGGAGTATAGCCAACATTCTCCACTCGTGTGCATTCCTTGTAATTGATGACAAAGAACAAGCATGTGGATTCGTCGCCTCCGCCTTCTTCGAGGGCACCGTCGTCGAGATCCCTGTCGGAGATGCTCAGTCGGGGGTGTTGGAGGAGCGGACGATGGTCAGGGACGGCGACGTGGCTGGGGGCGCGTCGGTGGGGCTGGTTGTGGACATGGCGAGGGGGCGGGCGGTAGTGGTGTACGACGATGTTTTGGGGTTGAGGTTCGCGGCGGTGGCAGCGTACCGGCTGGATTTGTGGGACCGGATCTTTCTGACCAAGCTAGCCGGGCCGGAGGGGGACCATATCGAAGGAGTCGTCGGTTATTTTTTGGGAATAAATTCGGTTAGGTTGGATTATTTTTTGTGTTGGGTTTTGGTTCATTTGGTTCGTTTGGGTTATTTTTTGGGCGGGTTTGGACGGGTTTGGACATGTCCAAACCCAGTCCGATGAACGAAAAGTTGAAATATTTGGTATCCAATTGGATCCACTTGCAAAACGGACGGATTTAAACCCAGCCTTTTCGGACTGGTCCGATTGGGTTTTGGGCAGGCCTGAACCCATTAGCATCCCTACTTAATGGACACCCGCATGGTGTGTCTTGACACGGATTTCGCAATGTCCAACGCGTGTTCGTGTAAGACTTGGATTCGCTGACTAAACTGGTGTGTCCATGATTTATGAATAAGGATTTCAATGTCTTGTAAAAAAAGAAAAGTTCTTTAGTGGTACTGCAGCAATGCTGGTGATAAAGAGGTTAGGAGGGTAGATAGATGAAGAGATATTGGAGGAGTAGGATTCTGGATTTCTAATATACGGAGGAATCTACTTACTTTCTTGCATCATGATGCTCATATTTGGCATTTGCATGCATGTAACTGGAGGCCCGGGGCACATTGTTTTCAGGTACTAAGGTTATATTGATTTGTTAAATACTAGGTACTGATATGCCAAAAGAAAGGGTTTAAGTTCTACTTTCTTTTTTCTTTTACAAAATGCCTGCTGAACTATAGGCATCCTCTAGGGTTTGAACTGTAGGCATCACATTCCCCTCTTTTACAAAATGAGTTTACCAGTCACTATGTTGCTCACGCCTGTAGGCATCCTATAGGGTTTGAGATTTGATGTACAGTAGAACTGCCATCTCAAACAGCTTGCAATATGGAGTTCTTAAGGCTTGTGAGATTTATGTATATGGCGATGTAGAAGAAAAGCGAGAAGAGAATACTGCAGAAGAGGAGAGAGCAGGTGAATCAAAGAAGACCTCGTGCAGTCTTTTTCTTCTATATGCACTAATGACTAGCTTTAAGTGAGGAAAGAATTTCAGCAACCATTAAAACAATCTGACTGAAAGTTTCTATCAATACGACATCTTTTCCATAAAGAGAACAAATGGAAGCAGCCGCTTTTCTCCCTTCCTTTTCCATTTCATTGCTTCTATTTATCTCAGTCATTTATGAAACTGAACTTTGTATCATTATTGCATCCAAGCCTTCTCTCTTCATCATGCAAAACTTTTAATGGACCAAACACCTCAAAATTAACTTGATCGTAGGATCAGATACTATAGAATGTTGGATCTGCAGAATTTTGTTCTATGGATGCTCATTTGAAGAATTCCAGCAAGGATGTACTTCAAAATTTTTGAAAGTCAAGCCAACTAGAGTTCAAGAAAGCTGAAATTGGGGGAAATGACAACAGACAGCTTTAGGGGATGGCCGTTGCAAGAGCCAAGCGGCTATAAGCAGCTGAAACTTTATCTGTGAAAAAAGTCTTCTAGCAATTGAAAAAGATGAAAAACTGAATAATCTAGATGAAAAGTGAGAACGTATTTGATTCTAATATAAAGTTAATGTTACCTTTTGTTTTTGTCAATTGGACTGCTTAGTGTACCTCTGGGGATTCAGAGTATGTTCTACCATTCTTATATCAGTGCACTTATTATTATTTGACATTTTTTATTCTTCTCAATTATAGGTATGAAGATTAAGACCAACACTCCATTAGCAAAGAAGGCAAGGGAAGGGGTGATGGAGTTCTTGCTGATGAACCATCCACTAGATTGCCCAATCTGTGATCAAGGAGGGGAGTGTGATCTCCAGGACCAGTCAATGGCCTTTGGATCAGACCGTGGACGGTTCACAGAAATGAAGCGGTCAGTAGTTGATAAGAATTTGGGGCCTTTGGTGAAGACAGTGATGACTCGTTGCATCCAATGCACAAGGTTGGTACTTTTAATCACATTTCTCAAGCATGTGTTGTTCCTTATAATTTTTTGAGCAATCCAAATTTTTATGCTTTCAAGTATGGGAAACATACAAGGTAAGCTTTCTGATGTGACTGCTGTAAAATACTAAACTGTTAATCTTCCGAATAGTTAGGAGAAATGTTTATGTATGTGCTCATTGAAATGCTAAAACAAATGGGAAACAATGATACTGACACTTCAAATTAAGTTTGTGACACATCTAACTTTGGTCCTTGCACATGTTGCTCTTGATATTTTATTGTTTGCTTTTAGCCTTTTGGTGGGAATGTCATCCAAAGGCCTCATCACCCGACTGATATTTTGTACTGCATTTAATGTGGATAATTGTTATTTTATTTTTCTGGAAGATGATGACGTTACTCTTGAAAATTGAAGTGTAATTGACAGCTAGGTTATGGAAACATAACATGCTGAAAACCATCTCTTTGAAGTTGTCAACCAATCAGAATTCACTCGACCTAAGTATGTGTTATTGTCCATTAACTTCTCACTTGGAAGCGGTGAGGTGCTTAAACCTTAAGCATGCACTCCTTAGTATATACGTCTTTTGGCATAGGTTGATGTAGCTGCTGGTTCCTAGACCGCTGAAAAGTTGTTTAGAGCAACAGTAAGGATATGGGTCTTCTAAACAAGAGTGTTTAATGTCCTGAATCCAGCTACCCTTAATAATTGATTTAAAAGGTACTTCAGTGGCGTGATGGTTAAACCAAGGTTATATTTCTATTGCAGATGGGCTAGGCAATATTGCAATTTGTAGGCCAAAAAAGAGAGATGTATTTGCTTTTGCAATTTCATATAGCTGTCATTTTGGTTCTAAATAGCCTTTTGCATCCTTCTGTCTTTACATGTAGTTACATGTAGTTATCTCTTTCTGTTAAATTTCATTGGTTGGGGACTCTCTCTCTCTCTCTCTCTCTCTCTCTCTCTATATATATATATATATATATATATATATATATATATATATATATATATATATATATATTATCTGTGTGTGTGTGTGTTTTTGATTCTGCTATCTAATTAATAGTTCTTTTGTGCTGTAGAAATGCTAACATTGGTAGACACATGGCATCATGTTGATAGATACTTTTTCTATTATCTCTTGCTATTTTATATATGGCATACAGTAAAGCTAAACATAAACTTTATTAATTCTAACAGGTGTGTCAGATTTGCTACTGAGGTTGCTGGTGTTCAGGACCTTGGCATGCTAGGGCGTGGTAGTGGAGAAGAAATTGGGACATATGTAGAGAAACTTATGACGAGTGAACTTTCTGGCAATGTAATAGATATCTGTCCTGTGGGTGCGCTTACCTCAAAACCTTTCGCTTTTAAAGCTAGAAACTGGGAATTGAAGGGCACAGAAAGCATTGATGTCACTGATGCGGTTGGGTCAAACATAAGAATTGATAGTAGAGGACCTGAAGTAATGCGCATCCTTCCGCGGTTGAATGAGGTTTTTAATGCTACTTCCTATCATTCTGATATGATTTAATAATTGTTTAGTATATTTATATTTCCACCTAATATTTTGTTCACCTTCATCTTATTTATTTTTCAATGTTTATATAAATAGTTTAGGTTTGATGTAAGACTACGCTATGGAAATGTGTTTAAGCTATTTATTTAGCACTATAAATTATGTCATTATAAGACATAGGTGGTTGAATTAATAAGCTAGCAACCTTAGTGCGTAGAGGATTGAATCACAGAAGAAAAAAGTAGTGTGAGAGCCTAGCCATTTATTGTACCAGTGTTTTAAATATAAGATAATATGGATATATCTGTTGGGAAAATTTCATAACAAATATTGGCTATTGGAGAGATATCGGAGTTATCCAATAAATGGTAGATGTTAAAATCAGACCGTAAATATACATATCCTCTTGTCTTTAATTTAAATTAAATAATAACACCTATATGCGTTCATCATGTTTTACTATATAAAACATCATTTAGTATACTTGGTTATTGGGTTCAAATGAACTTGACTAAAAGTACCCAATACCTAACTGCCAAATACTCGAGTCATCTAAAAAGAATAAACAACTGTCATATACAATTTAGAGCCTGATATAGCAGGCACTATTTCGGGTTCAGCCCGATATAACTCCAATAAAGGGCCTACAAGGCTAAATGCTGTGGAAAGCATCATATAGTAGTGAATGGGGCTGAAAACGAGATATATCGAATATATTAATGCTAGTGTTTATCTTTGTTGTTCCATGTTTTTTTTTTCCTTATTATAGTGCTTAATTGATTTGAGCCACTCTTTTTTGGTCATTTCGAGAACAATTGAATGGCTACTGTTCAACCCCAGCAACTCATCTTTGTTGTCCCACTATTCTTACCCAGTTACCAATGCAGTGCACAGATCCAATTCACTGTATTCTTTCTAGGTTCATAGCCCTATAATTTGCACAGTAGTTTGTTCCTTATTCTCCAGCTCTTGGTTAAAAAGGTCTGTCAATATCGACAAAGCTTAGAGAATTTCTCTAATTTATCGCCTTAAATTCTTCCTTTTTAAACCATACGCTACCTGTTTCCTCTTGTACCTGTCCAGATGGATGCCATGCAATTCCTATCACTGTTGCAACTCTCAAACACTTAAAACAATAGAAAGACATGCAAAGGAAACAAACTAGAAATGCCTCGCTTAAGTTTGATTGGAGAAACCCAATACATTTAGGGGAATTGGTGGATCCAGTTCCATCATCATCATCATCATCATCATCAGTTGGAATGGTTGCAACACTCCGGAAACCTCCATCTACCCTTAGATTGATGTGTTATCAGGGTTGAATTCCATAACTTCGTTTCGTTTGAACTTTCAAGGGTTTGGTTTATGTCCTAACTCCTAATTGGTGTTATAAAAAGCCGTCTATGTAGCCGCTTAAGTGCGAGGTGGCTTCGAAGGTCCTTTGATGAACCGGGTGCCTTGTGGCCTTGGCGGGCATCTAGGCGGAGCTAGGCTCTAGGAATCATCTAGTGCTTTTTTAAAAACTGGTCCTAATGATGCGGAGTTCACATGACTTGAAACTAGAGTACTTCCCAAGTTGAGATCATGAATTTTTTTTTTTTAATTTTCCATGACACCTAACTGCCAGTTTAACTATTTGGTCTTGGTCTTAGAATTATTTGGAAATACATTTATACGTACGAAACCCACTACGTGTTAGCTGAGGGCAACATCATAGAGAAGGGAAAGGATAAGAAGAATATTGGAGAAGAGAAAAACAGAAAATATTATTGCTTAATGAAAAGAGGTGATTCAGAGCTTGCTGAAGGGTGATAAGCTGAGATAGTTGTTGATTCAAGCGCCGGATGAGTTGCAGAGATTTTGTGTTCAAAGATGAGAGGACAAATCGTTTTGGGGGCTTTTGGCTTTTAACTTGAACCTAGCAGGTTTTGGGTCAATAGGGGAATGCTTCTCTGAACCCTATGCCTGGGTCCATGTGCATACTGCCATTTTGAGGCACACACATCCTTTTGTACTGTGCTTCAAGGAGATATACTCGCAGTATGCCCTTCATTGAGGACTCTGTGGAAGCACCTGTGTTATTGCTGCTATGTGGTTGCAATATGCGTGTGCTCTTGGTTGGCGCTGCATACTGTCGAGTCAAATTATTCAACATATGATGGCGTGGAAAAAATTGGAACTAATGTCAATTGTGTCTTTTGAGTATGTAACAATGTCAATTATGAATTTAGTTTTTTAAAATAAAACAATTTCGATTATGAATTTTCTACTACATAATTAGTAACTATAATTGAAGATATGACAACACATGTAAAGTAAGAAAATGAAAACAAGTAAGCAGCTAATTTAGTTTCAACAAAATATAACTAATTTAGGAACCAAACATGTTTGCCTTTAGAATAAACAGTTGACCTCTAAACAGGGAAAAGTAATTAATAGTTTTCAAAACTACCAAGTAACAACATGAACCTCAGTTCAGTAGTTACTTGTCCAAATGCCTGTGTCCAGTCTAAGCTAAACATCAACTAGAGATGACATATCGAAGGCGAAAAGTTCAAGCACAAGTATTCAGCCAGATAAACTTTTTCTGCATAAAATTCTGTGGATGGCACGTGCTACCGTACCTTATGACTTGTGCACCTTCTTTTGGTACTGTGTCCTATTATGTATATTGTACTGTGAATGCATTGGGATTTTCTTTTATCAGGATATAGCATTGCTCATAAGATTATCTGGGAGACACATAAGTGTAGTTCTTGCTATATAATTTACCATGATATCCTGAGGGAAAAGAAAATAAAAGAAAAAAACAAAATATTAACTTAATAAATTACAGGCTATTATTGTTCACCCTTTTGTTCTTTATTATTGTGCCTACCATATTAAGCACGACATAGCTTGAGCCTTGGAGTCTTGAATATGAACAAGGACAGTATACGACTGAAAAAACTGAAAAAATACTGATGTAGTATTGTAATATTATTCTCTATTTAAAATGAAGCTTAGAAAATAGTGCGGTATAGTTTGGGCATTAACTCTTTTATTTTTAAGTCTTACCATATTGAGAAACCTTAGTAGTAGATTGAAAAGGTGGCTAACATTTTTCCGGAAACAATATTTTCAAGACATAGGATCCTATTTAAAAATTTAAAAAAGTCAATGGTGATTGGACTATTTTGAATCAAATTCAATCTCCAAACTAGACCATATATATATATATATATATATATATATATATATATATATATATATATATATTATGTGGGATTACTGTATATGAGTCGCTAACTCAAAATAGTTACGTGACCCAGCAGCAAAACAATATTAATCTCATTTTTTTTTAACTTGTGGGATCATGATCTCTATCTCCTAGGATTTAGGATCAAATTTATGGGCTTTGGAGTTCATTTGTCTTTCTATCATATAGATACAAGATGATTTATTCATCGAAAACTATTAATTTTATATCTAGTTGATGGAAGGCCAAACCAAAAAATAAAACCCAAAAAATTTGGTATGAGTGCAACCTTAGGGCATTGAGATAATATTCCAAAAAATTCTAACAAAACAGTTATCAGGGATAGTGAAAATGGATTGCAGCTCAGGTAACTTATATGAATTGTCAACTCATATTCATTATTCTCACATATATATATATATATATACATATGTATACGTACATATATTTACATGTATATATATATACATATATGTATATATTTATATTATATATATATGTATATCTATATATGTATATATATATGTATGTATACATACATACATATATATGTTTGTATGTATGTATACGTACATATATATATATATATATATATATATATATATATATATATATATATATATATATATATATATCAATATTGAAAATAACGCATTATGAAACCCATTATATTACGTTATGAAACCTAACAGAAAACTAACGTTACATAATAGTCGAAAATAACTCAATACACCGTAACGGTGCGTTTTTTATATTATTTTAAGTTATTTTACGTTACGCTACGTTAAATTACGTTATGTTACGTTATTTACAATATTTTTTAAATTATTTTTATATTGATTTCGATTATTTATTTTGATTGTTAGTAAATTGCTGTAGGCTTTTTCACTTGACGACTTTTTGTTTACTTATTTGATTGTTTGTGGGTTTGTTAGTTTGTACGTCCTTATTTGCTTATTATAATTTCTTTCCAATTGTTAAATTTTTTTTGTTATAATTCCTTTCCAATTATTGAAATTTCTTACTTGCTGATTAAATTGAATTCTCAGTTAATCTAAAATAAACAATTAAAAATAACATAAATTGAACATTACAAAATATAAATTACAATATTGATAATAATTGAAAATAAATTTGAAATCTTGTTTTTTTTATTTAGATGATGACTGAAATTATGAGTGTGAATGTAATTTAATTTATTAAGATAAATATAAGAATTACTGTGAAACTTGTTAGAAATTTAGAATTAATACTAGATATATTTTTTTTATATTTTCTTTTAGAATTTTTAACTCAATTTTCAATTTATAAAATTTATTTTATATAGTTTTATATTTATTTTTAGTTAAAAAATAGAAAATTGCGTAACTTACGTTATGTATTATGCTATATGTTATATTACCTAACAGAGACAAAACGTTACGTTACCGTGATCGTTATTTTAAACATATATATATATATATATATATATATATATATATATATATATATATATATATATATATATATATATATATATATATATGAGCAGTAAGAACTAGAATTCTTATTGATATTGGAACTAATAGGGAAGAAAATGGATTTATAGATGAAATCAAATTTGCAGTATTTACAGGAAAAAGTATTCGGTTATTGGGAACAATCAATATACTTCTATTGTCGAATTAGGATCAACTAGGACAAAAATAAAACAGTGGGGAACATCCTGCACGAAAGGCGTAACGATCTGGACACTATCTCGGAGAGAGCTTTGGTGAAATAGATGTCTATGAAGATACAAACTACCTGTACCTGAATAGAAAGACTCTATGAAGCTTTATTGTTCCTTGGATTGGCTTTTGACCTTTCCTGCATAGCGTCGGGTGGAAGGCGGAGAAGACCTCCGTTACGAGGGGCCCGAACTATCAGTGAGATATCACTATGGAAAAACTAGACTTCTAATCTTATATTAGGACTTACGTGCCAAGGGACAATTTTAGGTAGACAGTTTATATGGGGCGTAGCTCTTTCAAAAAAGGTAATGGTGGTGTGCAAAGGTTTCCTCAGGCTGGATGGAGATTGGCCTTTGAATGCAAAAACACAAGGGAGCGTCGACTGCAAGACCCACCTGTTGAGTAAGGATGAAAGTCGGTCGTCAGTGATCTGACGGTGTCGAGCGGAAGGGCTGTTGCTCAATGGATAAAAGTTATTTTAGGGATATCAGGTTAATTTTTTCCTAGAATTCACATCGATGGGAATGTTAGTTGGGTATTGCCCTACAAAAACTCTTCGTTTTCGTAGAGAGATGGAAAAGAAGGATTCCATCTCGCTAAAAAGAACCTAGAATCTGCAGGAATGCGGCCCTGGTGAATGATTGGTCTAATGGCAGCTCCGACGGTCGTTGGAACATAAAATAGAGATCTGCCCAGTAGATCTTCAGCGTCAGAGGATTAAATTCTTTTTCATTTGTCGGGGGTGCCCCATCTTCTCTCAGAGTTGTCATCGATAGCTCTTCATCAGGCCAGCATCGATGGCTCTTTCATCAGGTCAGCAGAGGAGCATTGTATGCTTTTGCGGTACCATTGTCGATTTAGTCCATCCTTTCTTCTTTTGTCATTTAACAGAAAACATTTCTTCCAGTGCTCATGCTTCTTCTGAGGTTTGGTCCTACTTCTTTTGTTACGAAAAAGGAAGGGAAGCTGTCAACCTGAATTAGAAACCAACTTGGCACTGTATCTGCTCTCTTCCATTTTCATGGATAGCGATAGCCACCCCCGCACATCATGCTGTCGCGCTTGCTAATCCTACTTTTTGTTGGAAAGAAATGGGAAATGTATCTTCTCAAAATTCCTTTATTTCTATCTTGGGAGTCATAGTCGGTAATATGTATACATATATGTATATATATGTATACATATTCCTATATATATATACTGTATATCATATTCATATATATTATATGTGTATGGATTGGATTACAAACCTTCTATTAAATATTTAAATCTAAAAGGTTAGTTTTACACTTTTTTTAAACACACATTTACTAGCGACCCACGATTACTTTATTCCCTTCTCATAGTTCACCTTTTACAAAATTGACTAACACATATTTCAAGACAAATGAATGGTGAAATATCGTTATATATACTTTTTAGATTTCTTTCATTAAGTGGGTGCAAGATATTGTATTAATTGATTTGTATTTATTTGATGGAAGGCCAAATCAAAATAAAAATGCTAGAATTGAGAATGAATCTGAAGTTTTGAGATCATAATTCCAAAAAATTTGGAAAAATATTAGGGATAGTAGAAATGGACTGCCGCACAGGTAACTTGTATAAATCGTCTGTTCAATTCCATTATTCTCATATATATATTTATTTTATTTTTGGGATTACTGTAAACGCGCTGCTTGTGCAGGTGATTTAAGTGCACTGATGGCGAAAAGATAATAATCCCATTATTTTTTTTTTCAAATTTCTTTTGGATCATGACTCACTTTAGCTTTTTTATGATCAAACATGAGATTTCGAGTTCATATGCATTTCTATCAAGTGAATACAAGATGGTATATTTATTGAAAACCATTAATTTTGTGTTTACATGATGGAAGACCAAATCAAAACTAAAAATCAAGAAATTGGGTAGGAGTAAACCCTGGAGGGTTGGGATCATATTCCAAAGAATAAACATTTGAAGAAGAGTATTGGAGATAATGACAATGGGCTATTAGCACATGAAATTTTCTACACTGTTAGCTTATTTCCATTATTCTCTGTCTTTGTATGAGAATTATATATATGTATATAATTCTCGTATATATATATATATATATATATATATATATATATATATATATATATATATATATATATGAAGGTGTCTCCATAGGGAGTTGCCTATGGAGGTCGTTTAGATCTTAACATATATGTTCTATATGGATGATTTTATGGATGATTTCAACTAATCTTCATTTTCTAAGTAGGTAGTGTATAAAAAAATCTTAATGGTTTGCACACTTTTTTTATCGGAGAACATTGATAAAGAGCTCTAATTTATTCTATTTTTGAAAAACTGTATATTTTGTTACTACCCATTGTATGGTTGAAATATATTAAAAAGGCATGACTTTTTTTGTACAACACCATTTTTAAATGTGTAGATTGGAATAATTGTTTGGATAATTCATATATACACTATGTTGAAAATTTAGGCCATATCCGTAGAGAACTTTTTATAGATACCTTATATATATATATATATATATATATATATATATATATATATGGTGTCTCCATAAAACGTTGCCTATGGAGATGGCCTTGGACAACAAAATTTTCTTAAATTTAAGTTAGATTTAACCATAATTGACAATATCCTATAATATGCAATACGTATCTTATGATACGATACGATTTATAAGAAAATTGATACATATTTTATCTGCGAGACTATTGGGCTATGTATCTTAAGATACGACAAGTATATCATATAATATGTGATACGTATCTTATGGTACGTTACGATACGTTGATTTAGTTCATGGATTTAAAACTCATTCACACGAACCTCTTAAGTTAAATATGGAATGCAAATTTCGAACAAGTATAGTCGTTTAACAAAAAGGAATATCAAAGTTTAAGATACTTGTTTTTCTTGATAAAAATATTTAAACAAATCATCAAAAGAGGTATATTGTTAATTTATAGTCAAAATAAATTATTTAGTTACTAATTCTCAATTCAATTGTCTAAATAGCTTATTTATTATATGTCAAAATCTCGACAAAGGAAGATTGTATATAGATTTGAGAAGTTGAAGTTGAATAAATTAAAATAAAAATTCTTAAGGATGATGGTGATATTACTATAAATGATGATTAATTGATATTATATTTACTTGTTTTGTATTTTTTTGAGGGATAACAAACTTTTGCTCAATGTTTTGGTTTTTGTGAAATAACATATAACCGAAACTAAGGCAACAAAAAGGAAAGAGATTAAAGAAATATATAATCTAATTTAATTATTGGATATAAAATTTAATTATGAATGGATTAATGAGAAATAAGAATTTTACATAGTGAAAGGTGTATAATGAATTGATTTTAATATGTATTTTAAGTTGAAGGATGAATAATAGATCTACTAAGAAAAAGAAATAAAATATTATTGTAAAATTTTTATTAATTCGTTGTTTATGCATAATATTTAGTTTCTAATAGATTATTTTATTATTATTCATAAGATTGAATGCAGTTTAAAAAATAAATGAGAGATGAGGATGAGAAAAATGAATGTTATTTTCAACTTTAACTGAATTTAGTTATGTATTTGCTAATATAGTATAATTTTGATTGATGACTTTATAGTTATAACAGTTTGAATGTTTAATTCATTTTTATATATGGCTATTAACTTATATTTAATATATTACTGGTTTTAGTATTTGTTTTTGGCTATTTGTGTACTTATACTTTAAATATACTCATATGTTATATTATATATTGTTATGTGTTTATTACTTACATATTATATTTTTATTAATATATCCTACGATACGATATGCGATATGATACATAGGAATAACGATATACTATATGTATCCCGATTTGATAGCTTTGGATTTAACATCTCTTATCATCCATTTGATTTGAGATGTGTTGATCAAATTTTCAAAATGTGAATAGTGCAAAGGGAATAAAGTAATGGTGACCACTAGTGAATGTGTGGTGGAAATTGTTAAACCTGATTTTTTATATTTAGTGGAAAGTTAGTATGTGTGTGTACACACACACACACACATATATATATATAGAGAGAGAATGGGAAATTCACCAGTGGTGAAGGGAGTTCCTTCACCGCCGCTTAGATGATCCAAAAAAATTATTATACGTGGCGCCACTCAAGGTAACAAATAAAAGAATTCTCTTAACCGCCCTTTGAGTGGCGTCACGTGTAATAATTTTATTGGACCATATAAGCGAAGTTCCTTCACCACCGTTGAATTTTTCGTTTACTCGTATATATATATGTATATATATATATGTGTGTGTGTGTACTTATATGTAGGAAATGAGCTAATAGCTCATGTAACTTACGTGAGCTGTAGTCCATTTCCATTGTCGTTGATAATTCTCATAAAATATTTTTTGAATTATGATTTAAACCATCAAGAATTCACTAATATCCAATTCTTGGGTTTTAGTTCTGATTTGGTTTTCCATTAAGTAGACAAAAACTAACGGTTAAATACAATATTTGGTGTCCACTTGGAGTGGCAAATAAACTCCAAAAATCAATGAGATTTAATCCTGCAAAGATATGGAGGCTGAGAGTGGGATCCTAAACAAAATTTGATAAAAATATAATAGGAGTAATTTTTTTTTGGTTAGCTGACATAACTTATCTGTGTTGGCGGTTCGGCCCCTTCCCCTTCTTCAAACTCCGATTTGTATTTTTCATAGGAAAATCTCTGATCAACGATAGAAAAAGATCCATTTTTCATCATATCTAACGGATTCCTTGATTCAGACCAAAAAAGTAATGTCATTCGATTATTATTATACTGACTGCAATCTTTTTCTACCTGTGAGGATCCCGCTAGCTAATCCCTATATATATATATATATATATATATATATATAAATTTTTATATATTGAGGACCTTCCCACTGTATCATAACAGTTTCTAACCTATCATATTCAGACAATTCTCCCAACAAAAAATTGCCATATCAGATGCATCCAGTCAAGAAACTGTTGTCTGACACTTAGAAATTTAAAAACCATCATTAATTTTAATAATACATAAAATAGGAAGTATGCTATACAACCTTTCGACGAAATATTACTTTTTGTAGGTAATTTTGCCAAAATTGAGCACTTTCTTATATGAATAACTGCAGAGCATGTATACTAGTACAAGACAAAATGTGCATATATATATATATATATATATATATATATAGAGAGAGAGAGAGAGAGAGAGAGATTAAACGGGAAATTCACCGATGGTAAAGGGCCGCCGCTTAGGTGGCCCAATAAAATTATTATATGTGGCGCCAGTCAAAAAGCGGTTAAGGAACTCCTTCACTGCCAGTGAATTTCCCGTTTTCTCATATATATATATATATTATGGCATTGTTTCCACATTTCGAGAAGAGTTGTGCTTGACACCCTGCATCTGTCAAAGCATGACATTCGTGTCTTTGTTTACGAGTTATAGCTGGTAATGCGTCACTGGACTGATTGAGTACAAGAGGAGATATATATCTAATCATGCTTGAAATTTGACCACCAGGACCCTTTAGCTGTCACAATGTCTTGAGTTCTTCTGAAACCAGCTATTTCGAAATGATGCTTTGCTGGGCTCTGTTTGAAGGCATTTTCAAATGTAATCATTTTTTTTAACTGTGTGCTTGCTTGATTGTATGCTCTTTTATAATTCACCATTCTAAATTATCAACTTCTCTTTCCAATTTTGTTAACTAATGGCATTTTTGTTGTGTTTCTTTGTTATTTTACGTAGTTTTTTTTACTCAGAAGATGATGCATATGACAGGATATTAATGAGGAGTGGATATCTGACAAAACACGTTTTTGTTATGATGGCCTCAAGAGACAAAGATTAAATGACCCCATGATTCGTGGTCCTGATGGAAGATTTAAATCTGTAACATGGCGTGATGCTCTTGCAGTGGTTGCTGAGGTTGCACATCAAGTTAAACCTGATGAAATTGTTGGAATTGCTGGCAAGCTTTCAGATGCCGAATCTATGATGGCACTAAAAGATTTCCTTAACAGAATGGGCTCAAACAATGTATTATGTGAAGGGAATGGCCCGAATCCTCAAGCTGACTTGCGTTCTAGCTACCTTATGAACTCTCATATTGCTGGTCTTGAAAAGGCAGATCTTTTCCTTCTTGTTGGTACCCAGGTATGTATTTCCTCTCTGTGATCTGGAGCTCTTGTATGTCGCAATTGCTTTCTTTAAGAATTGTCGGGCATATTTCCAGTCGGGCATATTTCCAGATAATTTATGTAAAGAATGCTTCAATGTAATAAATTAGTTAATTTTAAATCATATATAGTATGGACATGAATATGACACAATGCAGAAGTGTGGGTAAGAGTGAATCTCTTAAGTAGGATAGTGGATGTTTGTAGATGTGCGTTTACATTTGAAACATGTACGGATGTACGTGAATGTGTCAAGTTGGACATGCATATGCTTATCTTTATGCATGTTCGTGTAAATGTGAAACGTAGGCATGGTAAAATGTTATAGTTAAAATCTATGGACGTACAGATATGGACATGCAACTGAGATTAGAATTATATATTTCCTTTAATATTTTATCTCCATTATAGAAAATGTTTATTGATCATACTGATAAATTTTTGTTGTGAATGTTAAAATATTGGAGGGGGCTTGTTGCAGTTCTTGGTATTCGTCTTTATTCTCTTAGAGAATCCTTATTAACTAATAACTATCAAACAAATTTTATGTGTGAACTGTACATTTAACTGCCTCAGTTACTTAATAATTGATATAAGCCTCAGCAAGTATACAAATTTCGTATTATGAGTTTTTATATATAGCTTCTAAAGATTTATGCCATTTTGTCTTCCCATATTTTAGAATTAAGATAATGTATTTCGTGTTCTTTATAAAATGTTTAGTGTAGAAAAATGCCACAACCTAGTGCATGAGGTTCCCACATTCAAAGGTCTGAGGAGGATCTGATGTGCTCAGCATTACCTCTAATTTACATAGAGGCTATTTCTAAAGTTCGAATAACCGCACCCCCGAGGTCAATGGAACAACCTTGCCATTACTCCAAGTCCACCCTCTCTACCGTATATATATAATATATTATCCTATGCTAAGAAGCACATATACGAACACGGGTATGGATACAAATACAAATATGGACACGAGTAAGGTTTTAAATATCGGCTGTAACGGATATTTCGGATTAATAAATATAATAGCGGTCATTGTTTTCGGAGAAATATTGAGGATATTTTTCAAATATTGGATGTCAATATCGAAATGTAAATATGCATATATCATAGAGAATAAATTTAACTATGGTAATCATGCATACATCATAAAAAGTTATATAAAACATTATATATATATATATATATATATATATATATATATATATATATATATATATATATATATATATAAATTTAGAATATACTTACATTGATAACTTGACATCACATTTTGATTTTGGTCACATTGGATGAAAAAGTTATTTTTCAATTAAAGTTATAAGCATGATTTCAAATTGACACAAAAAATCTCACTTTATAGCCACAATATAAAAAAAAGCAAAAATTGAAGTAAAAGAAAAAGATAAAGCGGTTGCTATTTTGCATCCGATATAGCAGCTGCAATATCGGGTCCAAGCTGATATTGCATTGCTATTTTTCCAAAAATGCTAAACGCTATGAAACTGCTTATATCATTGCGTGTTATGTTCCAAAACGCAATATTGGCCATAATATTGCAGCCGATATTTAAAACAATGGACACGAGTATGGACATGAATATAGATATGATGAGACACGGAAATTTTGAAAAAATAAGGACACAAACACGATAATAAGGATACAAACACGAGTATGGACACGAACTAATATGGACATGGGTATGGACATGAATAATTATATAGATATGAACATGAGACATGGAAATTTTAAAAAAATAAGGACACAAACACAATAATGGCATGAGAAAAAAATATTAATATAAATATTAATATTTATTCTTCTATTATTTCCTCAGTGGTTTTACAACTCAAATATCCAAAAAGAAAGCAATGACAGTATATGGATTCATGTCTCTTCATTTTCTTTATTATTGGACAAGACTTATCAATAACCATATGTTTATCTCCCTTTCTTACTCTATAAGGAAAGAGACAAAACGAAAAGGTGGTGATGACAATGGATTATGGATTAGCGCAAAGATTGTGAATGCAAATAATCATTTCTTCATACCTAGAATGCAAATAAGACTCATGTGCACAAGCAAATATTTAAGTATAAATCTTTAAAGCTAACTATGTATTGGTAGATGTTACCATTTCAATAATGTTTATTTCTAATTTTTTAGACCATTTAACTTTTTTTCAGGCACAATTTACAAGAAGCACTAAAAGGGTATCGACATGATATTTTTTTTTTTCCTTTTTTTTGGACATATTGTGTTGCGTGTTCGACGTGGTTTTTGCCATGTTTGTGGTGAGTCCTCATCGGACACAAGGTCAACACGGATGCGGCATCTCAGTAGTGTGTCCGTGCTTCATAGATTCTAGGATTTAAAAATCTATATAATATACAATATTGGGCACAATGTATAGGAGATGTGTTACAGTGACACGTAATATTTAATACTTAATTTTTATAAGGGGTTTTTTTAGATACATCCCCCTCAAATCTCTCATATTTAGGAATATTTTCCCCAAACCTTCATATGAAGATATCTACCATCTAAATCATATGGGAGCAAAGAAAATACTCCTCCCTGGTAGATAAACAGAATGAAAAGAGAATATTATTCTTTATTTCGTTATGTAAAGTATTTTCTAAATTCTAAAATATGCCTTTTGCTTAATAAAAATCCATCTCTATCCACCCCCTCCCCCCGACCGAAAATCTCCTTTCTCAGTGAGTCCAAGAAGACCCTAATCCCGGCTTTCTGTCTCCTCTTGTTGCGGCGAATGCCAGCAGCATTCGGCAGCCATCGTAGGCCCTCTCGCTGCCACAAACATCAGTCACAACAGTCTCTGAGTAGCAACATAAGTAACTTCATGGATTCAATTTAGTGGGCACTTTTGCCTCTAGTAACTTGAGGGTGATGCGTCATGTTGCTGCTATTGGCATTGCTTTCACTTGATGTTAAACCTCATTTGAAATTGTTCTCCCTAAAAAGTTATTTAACTCAAAACAAATCAAAAACAGCCAACACTAACAAAATTACTTAGATAAAAAAACTGAACCATCCAAAGTAACTTGGCTACTTCACACAAGTTGACCTATTGTACCAAGAATTGTGCCCACTAAATTAAATCCATGAAGTTACTTTAGAAGAATAGTTAAATTTGCTGCTCAGTCCTCTCTTCTTCCTGTTCTCCAAACCTTACTTAAGTTAACAGGAAAAGAGATGGAGGAAAGAATAGAAATGCGGGAGGCGTTGGATTCTAGAAAAATTGAAAGCTCCATTGATAAAAAACGAAAGAGGGAGGTTTGATCTATATTTGAGAATAAATAAATAGAAGGGAGGAGATAAAGTCTTTTCTACCCTAAAACTGTTAAGGTTTAACTTGGTAAAAAGAAAGGGGTAATTTAATTGACTAAATATTAACTTGGGGGATATATTTTTAAATATGAAGGTTTTTTTTTCTTTTTTTTTTTTTTTTTGGGGGGGGGGGGGTTATATTTCTAAATAATGAAGATTTTGGGTGATAAAGCCCTTATTATAATTACATTGCAAGGTTCCAAAGTTTTTTGAGGTAATTTATGATAAGAGCATGTAACTCGGTGAACTTGGTGAGGGATATCATAATTGATCAAAACCACGGACGTAAAGGTTTGGTTTTTTGACAAGGGTGGCACCAATGGTGAAAACGTAACTCATTATATTGTGTTACGTAACTCATTATATTGCGTTATGATACCTAACACAAATCCTGCGCTATATGATAGTTAAAAATAACTCGGTGCACCATAACGGTGCATTTTTTTATTATTTTATGTTATTTTGCATTATGTTAAATTATCTTATGTTATGCTATTTACTGATATTTTTTAGGTAATTTTCAAAATGTTGCTGATTATTTGATTTGATTGTAGCTTGATTACTGCAATTTTTTTACTTGATTGTTTGTTGTTTATTTGTTTGTTTGCTTGTGCAATTTCTAGCTTGGGAGTTTGTGTTTGCTTGCTTGGTTATTTGCTGTAATTCTTCCTCTGGTTACTAGAATTTCTTACTTTTTATTGATTTTATTGAACTCTTAGTTGAATTGAAATGAAAAATTACAAATAACATGCACTAAGCATTACAAAATATAAATTATAACATTGTTGATGACTATAGTTGAAATAAATACATTTTAAATTTTGTTTTTTTTGTTTGGTGATGACTGAAATTACAATTGCAAACTTAATATGATTTATGAAGATAAATTTAAAAACTATTTTGAAACTTGTTAGAAATTTAGAATAACTTCTATGTATTATAGATATTTTTTTTATATTCTTTCTTTAGAATTTAATAGTTATAGTTTTTTATATTCTTTCTCTAGAATTTTCAATTTTTTTAATTTATAAACAATTACTATCTATAATTTTATATTTTTATTAAATAAATAGGAAATTGCGTGGTGCATGTTATGCATTACGCTATATACATTCTAAGCTAAAAGTTATTACGTTGCCGTTATCGCTATTTTAAACATTGGTTGGCACATTGTTGATTCTTTACAATTCTTTTTATCACACTTGTTGCTAAAAGAATAGGATCACATAAGTTGCATGGACACAGATTCAAACATGGAGAAGATAAGCTGACTCATGGCAAATTCTGGAAAAATTCACCTCCATGTGCCTTCATCACAATTTGGCTTTACACTAGACATCCCATGCTACATAGAGGAGGTGATGATGCAGTATCCATTTTGGTTTGAAATTGCTGGAATCACATTATAGACCTTTGTAGTCTATCATTTCACTGCATAATGCATGAGGAATAATACCCACGCACTGTGTATAATCTGTGTAGCACACATGGGAATCCTTCTTTTCCTGTAAGTTATATTGGTATGATTTTATTTGGTTTCTAAGTTGTTTCTCATTCTCTCTTACAGATAAACCATATTTTTCAAAATTTTACTCTTAGTAAGGTTCCTAATCAAATATTTGATCTTGCTAAATCCAGTAAGCTGGAGAGTTGGGCCTCACATGATGGGTCCAGTAACTTTTTCTGATCTATACATTGATCTGCGGAAAGAATAGAAAACAGAATGAACTAAGTTCCACTAGAGCTGTTAGCACCAGATTTCAGGCTGTTAGCACCAGGGTTCCTTCTTTCTTAATCTACCCTAAAGTTGACCTTTCTGGATACTTTCTTCTTCCTGCTACCTCAACCCATCCTTTTACTCTCCACTTATTCATCTAGACTTTCTTTTATAGCGTTTCAGCATTAGAAACTTCATCTCAGAGAACTTAATTTTAGACAAACTTCATCTTCCAAATGGGTTTCATTGCAATTTTCTTTTCCTACCAATATTTCCTTTGTTATTCCATATTTTTCCATTGTAATTTTATTGATTGGATCATATACTTTTAGCTGTCAGTCTATTGTAATTTTTCATTTGATTGGCTGGATTCCGGAAATTTTAATTCATTTTTATTTTGTTTCAGTGCCAGTGGTATTGACTTGTTCTTTTATTCCTTGAGCATTCTGGATATTTTGAGCTTCTACTATTTAGCTGCTCCTATTATGCATATTGAGCTGGGTTGAATTTGTCTACCTTATGGAACATTTATTTTTGAACTGGACTTATAACCTTTGTCTTAATTCAATATGCCTTTCTTTTCACCTTTTAGATCCAAACTCTACAGGGGAGCTTTCAGATTTGTTTTATATCACAAGGTCGAAGAAATCTAATCTTGGGAAAGTCCACTGTTAAATCTATAATCTGTGGGTGAGAGAAAGGAAGGAAAGTGGCAAGTTTGGAGGGTTATCTTATAAAGGTTTTTACAACTAAAGGACTAATTACTTGAAGTATAAGTTTTTGAATAAATTATTATCATTAGCTCATCACCTTATACAAGTTCTGGATAGAAGTTGTCACTAATTCAGTGTGTTAGGTGCAGTTATGTTTGGTACACCTGTATGTGAACGCTCCATGTAGCCTGAAATCGAATCAATAATTTATTAGATACGAGTTCGGCGAGACCTTCAAGCAGGAAAATCTAATTTGGCCTTAAGTGGATGAAGTATCTTAAAATTAATTGCTCTCCCTTCTTCAAGACTCTAGTTTAGGAGAATTTTAAAGAGGCATTCCTTGTTTGCATGAGCTCAATTTGTGTGATATCTAAAGTAGTTTGAGGATTAAATAGTCATTCCTTGTTTGCATTAATACACTTTGCATGACCTCTAAGTAGTTCAAGAATTTGTGGGAGCACTCTCTTTGGTAGGCTTAGCAGGCTAGGAATTTGACTTTGAGATAGAGGGTTGACATCAATTTGGGAACCTGTCATAAATCTGCTGGTCAGCAAAATTTGCCAGTCTTTCATAGAGATCGTGCTCCATATATGACCCCCATTTTAATGGGATATGGCTTTTAGATGATGATGATGATTGATAGTGAACTACTCTCTGTGTTTCCTGATCTGTGTTTCCTGATCTGCACTTTTATAAGGAAAAAAAAACGAAAAAGAAAAAGAGAGAGAGGCAGTTTTTGGTGGGAAATGGCATTTTGATGATGGTGATGGTGATCATTTGCACCTACACTTATTTATAGGGAAAGAGATGGAAAGAGGAGGGAAATTGTTCGCCATTTCATGTTCTAGCATGCAAATCTTCCATAATTTCTAATAATATGAAGTTGGCGCATATTGCTCTAACGAGTGTGCATATATTGTGTGTTCTCAGTATGAATATGCACAGGTGTAAAGGGGCTTATCATTGTGCTGAATGTCAAGGTTTTTCCCATGAACATAACAGTAAGTACAAATTAAAATTGCCCTACCTCAACTGATAAAGGATGAAGTTCCTATATGATAAACAGGTAAAATTGTCACAAAGGGAAGAGTTTTTTTTTTTTTAAAATTTAAATCAGAGCCCCACTCCTCCCAAAAAATGGCATTTAGAAGATGGTGATGGCAAACTGTTAAAAACAGTGGGACTACTCCCATTGCATCCCGTTAAAAATGTATACAAAGCAAAGCATATGGCACCAAAATGACACAGTTTAAGCTCAGTACGATTATACATAGGAAATAACATCACAGTGCTGACACAACAGTTGTGTAACCTAATGCAGAAGAATAAGAAATCAAATCTTCCATCCAAGTGTTGTGTCCTAAATGAAACCCTTACGCTACCCATTGAGATAAACAGGAAAAGAAATCTTCATTTAAAGTAAAGATAGGGTAAAAGGGTTCACCCTTAACCCATTGCCAAGCCTTCATATGAGTAGGCATACTGTAGGGAGCTCTGAATTCAAGTTTGAAACGAAATTATAGAAATAAAGCAATTTTATGGAATTTTTAGGTAAGTTCATTATTTTCTTACTTTCTTATTTATGCTGTTTGCCAAATTAACATCTTATCCTGCCTCTTATTCAAGATTTTACTTCTAATGATATACAGCCAAGAATAGAGGCCCCAATGGTGAATGCGAGGATCCGGAAAACTGTACGAGCAACACAAGCGAAAGTAGGTTATGTTGGACCTCCATCGGACTTTAACTATGACCACCAGCATCTTGGCCCAGGTCCTAAAACGCTTCTTGAGATTGCTAATGGCAAGCATCCATTCTGTTCAGCCATCCAATCGGCCAAAAATCCTGTTATCATCCTTGGTGCTGGATTGTTTGAGCGAAAAGATAAAGATGCTATCATTGCAACTGTCGAGACCATTGCGAAGAATGGCAATTTTGTTAGACCAGATTGGAATGGCTTCAATGTTCTACTCCTTAATGCAGCCCAAGCCGCTTCCCTGGATCTTGGCCTTGTATCTAACCCGGAGGAGTGCATCCCGTCTGCCAAGTTCGTTTACCTCGTGGGAGCAGATGATATAAGCCTAGACAAACTTCCTGATGATGCCTTTGTAGTCTACCAAGGCCACCATGGTGACAAGGGTGTCTATCGTGCCAACATTATCTTGCCATCAGCAGCATTCAGTGAGAAGGAAGGGACATATGAGAACACTGATGGGTGTACTCAGTGGACAGCCCCTGCAGTCCCAACAGTTGGGGATGCTAGGGATGACTGGAAGATAATCCGGGCGCTATCAGAGGTTGCTGGGGTTCGGCTGCCATATGATTCCATTGCAGGTGTTCGGGCTCGGATCCAGCAAGTAGCACCTAATCTGTTGCAGGTCGATGAGAGGGAGCCACCCAGTGTAGGTTTTGAATTGAAACCTGAGGTCAAGGGAGAGATGACTGCAGATGATTTTTGTTCTGCGGTTGAGAACTTTTACATGACCGATTCGATCACTAGGGCATCAAAAATAATGGCACAGTGCAGTGCATCCTTGCTGAAGAAGTGAGTCTTGGATTTTATTCTGTAAATTACTCCCTGGGACATCTGTACTTGATCTACGAGTTTGTTGCCATATTGAAAGAAAGTGATTCATAAATGGCAACCAAGACTGATTTCATTCCTTGTTATGTGGGAGTATGAGATGTTCTCCCCTAAAGAAATTCTCCAGGAAATATTGATGTCTCAATGATTGGCAATCAACTTCCTTGGTGCCAACCAACTCTTTTATGGACTGGTTTTTCTGAATTTTGAGGGAAAAAGAATGAGTTGCTTGAAATGTCAAAGAAGAGTGGGTGTGTGTTTCTTGTGAATTGCTTTTGCTGCATCTGGGATTAAACTGAGACGCTTGAGAAATTGTTGTGACATTCTCCTTCCAAATTGTTCTCTATGAATGCAAGTGAAACTGTATTAGAGTTTGGGGGAGATGAAACGCATCATGATGCCTGTCACATTTAGGCAACTAAATACCATGGTGGTAAGACTTAGGGTTGAATTTGGAAATATCCCATGTTTTTAGTTTGACGCTTTAAGGTCAGGCTACAGCCTTTGTTTAGAAAAACACTACTCATAGGGCGGCTCGATGAGAAGTATGCAACCTTAATGATTTTAAAAGGACCACTTGCCAATTAATTTGATTGCGTTGGCGAGATTTTCTACTATATTCCTCAAACATCTTTTACAATGCTCAAGTATAGTTCTTCCAGTGCTTTGCAGGGTGGATGAAACTTTTGCTCACCTTAATTGAAACCTCAACAAAAAGAAAGCTTGATGGGTGGTTTAAAAGTGGGGCAACTCTAGTGTGACTTTGGAATATATATCCACTTAATCTCTTTAATGGTCTAGAAGGGGAAAAAAAGGAAAAACAAAAAGAAAAACAAGCTTAAAATTGCTTCCGAGCCCCATCTCTATGATATAATATATTCTGATAGGAGTTTATATGGGAGTATAGTCATATATCAGATAGAACAAGCGAAATTTATAAATTTTTGGAACCTCTATCTATTAACTATTAACTGTAGTATGTTAGATTGATACTTAGCTTTACGTTTAAAGCCTATCATATTCCCCCGGACCTAATGTTTCGTCCCAACATCCTCTACAAATACTTCTTACTTAATGGATAAGAGTTGGTGTCCTTTCTTCACAACTAAAACCATTTCTGCTTGTTTTCTTTGCAACTTGCCGATCCCTTATCCTTTCCATTATAATAATAAGCTCTAAAAAGAAAGATTGAACTCTCAACTGGCTTTACCACTTTATATTTTATTATGTAGAACTTATTAAGAACTTATTAATTGAGATTTATAATCATTGATCATTTTGGTTATTTATAGGAACATGCATGCAAGAGAAAGGTCCTTGCGCAATGACTAAACAAGGAAAGTAATAACTCCTTTTTAGAAGCTTTTAGATCCACCAAGCCTTTGTTAATTTAGGGCATGGTTTAAAAATTCTTAGATGGACTTCTGATTTATTTTATTATCTACAAACAAAAGTGCACTGTGAGGCATATTAGCATATCCTTTTGCATGGGCTTTTGGTGTCTTTGTTCACCTAATTTTGTGATAGAACAGAGAGAAAATTAAGCTTTCTACCACTCTACTATCGTCCCAAACTCTTGTCACCTTCTTCATATATTTCTTCTTGTCTTCTTTCTTGTTTGAGAGTGCATATGCTCTTATGTACTCTATATTTTATGGAGGTATATACCTAATCTTGTTTTGTCTTTATCAAATCCTCTCACTTTCTTAGTGCAAGTAACCATTGTCAACCATTTAGGAATGGAAAGTTTATCACTTGAGGGAGCAACAGATATATATTTTCTTAATCAATCTCCAATGATTGAATGATATAAAGAGGGCTTGATGATTATCTTGATGAAAAGAAAAAAAAAATGATATCCAACGTAATCCACAATAACAAATTTGGCTTCTTGTGGTTATCCTCTTCTTAGTTTCTATTGTGAAAGAATAAATTAATATTGAAGGTTTCCTCCATCAAACCAAAATAATTAGTTGGCTTTTGTTATTAACAATGATGGATAATTCTAAGATGCATGGTGTTTAACTACAAAAAGATTGGACAAACTCACTCTTTGTTACTTCCCTTAATCTTGATGTATTTAGTTATCATTAAGCAAGATTTCTTAAGGTTGTGAAGCTCCATACTTTAAGGACCACAATGTCAATTGTATGTACTTATTGATCCAGACCCGTGTGATAAGTTTCATCGAAATTGACTTGAACCTTATCACTGGTTAAATCTCTTAGATAGCACCCAACAATTTTAGGATCCTGGATAATGCAAGAATAAATAATACTTGATTGAAAAAGAGGAGGCCAAAAAAAAAAAAAAAAAAAAAAAAAATATCTTGTATTGTAAGCTTGTGTTTAAACTTGAATGGTCAATGCAATGCTAATTGGATACAAACTCTTATTCTTGAACCCATATGGTAGGTTTAGCCAATCTGGTCCTAGCCTAAACATTTTTAAGTCATAAAACCTAGAGCAAATAGAGTGGAAAAGCCAATAAATGTCAATTTGAAATTTTGAAATATTTAGTAGACCAAATGTTTTGGTTAATAGGGTTTAAAACAAGCACAATACAAATATATTAAAGTAAAAAAAAAAAAAAAAAAAAAAAAAAAAACACTTTCTAGAGATTTGAGAACTATACACTCATTTTGCAGATCTTGTCCACTAAAAACAAATATATCACATTATATCAAGTTCTCAACCAATAAATCCAATTGCTTCTTATTGGTCTCTCCTTGTGCATGTTCACATTATTTTAGCTAGTTTTGGAACTTACTAAATATATTGGTGCAATTATTTACCTCCTCATCTCCAACCTTATCATCTCTAATAGGTATCAATATGTCATATCTTATCCTTACCATTTTCTCCCCCATTTATGTGCTATCATAACATTCTTACTTTTTGTCATTCTAGCAAAACAAGCATGGTATTGCCATTTTCAACTGTTAATTGTGGGGTGAAGGTATTAACAACTCGAAAAGTTACCTGAAATTATCAAAGAAGAAAACAAAACTCTAGTAATGGTACTCTTCTTTTTACTCTAAAATATTCGAGTAAATGTGATAAAAGAATTCTGTATGATTGTTAGATGTTTTATCACTATGGTGTATGACACTCACTCCAATAATACACTCCTCTATGGATGGAGAATTAGGTATACTTTGTTTTTAGAAAGGTCTCGCATAATTTCCTTACTTATTAATTATCTTATTGATACTTTAAGAAAGGTTTTTATTGTAAAACTTTTAGATATCAGAATGTCATTATAAATGATTGGCTATAAAATTTAGGTTACTAATGGAAGTATCCTTGAGTGCTAATTATAACTCATACTTCAAAAATCGGTCTTTTGCTTATAGGATATCCTGAGTTTAAGTTTTCCTGTTGCAAGTGTGTGAAAGACTTTTAAATTAAATTTACATAGATACATCAAAGAAAAAATTATGCAATATCTCGAGATTGTGACATGCTATGATTGTATTGGACTTCGGTTAATACTTTCTATTCTTATATTAAAGTTCTCATATAGCCAGATGTCATGTTAAATGGTCTACAATTTAGGTGACTATGAGAAATCCTATTATCTAGATCTGCGTGGGTAATTAGTGGAGATCAATTTATAAATTAGCCACCTAGAAAATATTATAAGGTCAATAAATCAAGGCAATCAAAAGAAAGATAGTTGTTATCCACAACTTATAATCAAGTCTAGGGGTTTCTTCTAGCTTTGGGACTACCTTACCATTAACATGCTTTAGTGGGCTCACCACTACTAAAGAAATAGGGTTGAAGTTGGATTAGTCTCTTAATACAAATTGGGAAAGGGAGAGGGGAGATAGAAAGAGGAGGGGGGGGGGGGGGGGGGGGGGGGGGGAGGGGGGAAGAGAGAGGTTAAGTAAAGCATGAATAAAAAAATTTGATGCAAGTAGAATATTCTTTATTTGCGGCAACAATACAATTTAATACCGTTTGATCGGAGGAAACTAGGGCTCTAACAGTAAAAATAAGTTCATTAATCTTGTGACACTCTCCATCCACACATTGGTAGCCCCGAGTGTGTGTCCCAGTAATTGGTAAGATATCACTGGTGGGTACTCTAAATACCGGAATATACGATGTCATTACATCATACAATTATAGGGAAGAGATATGGAGCATAAATACAGATATAAACTATATGTTTGAAACTATTTGGTACAATATCACAGGCATGAATACAACAATATCCAAAAATAGGTATATATAAATGATAAGTAATATGTATACCAAAATATTGCTCACTCAGAGTCACAAATAATATAGGAATTGAGCAATATAAGTACTAGATATATACAAAAATATTTGATACCACGGACAGAACTAGAAAACAAGATACACACACACAAGGGATGATGATCCTACGAGAGTTGGGCTATTGGTGCTCGGCTTACTCCTACAAGTAGAGATCATTTTCCTCGGGTAATGCTGTCACGGCTGCTGGATCTGGAGTGCAAAAATCTTAGGGGTCAGAATTCAAACAAGAATTATATGTTAGATACCATACGAAATTACACAATAGATCTTTATGTCAAATCACCAAAAAATTATAAATAAAATATGCGGAAGCGTACCTGAATCCATAACAAATAATCACATTGTAAAGCCGTGCGATTGGCCTTACAGATCTACACGTTTTTGTAAGAGAACATTTTTAACTTTTATCTCTAGTTTCTCTCTGTCGATGGAAAACAGAAAAGAATCAAAGTTACATGTGATTTGGGGACCAAACTGCCTTTTTATAGACAAATCTGTCTATTGGTATTTCTAATTTAACCCATCATAAAATTAGAAATTACCCATTAGGTTTCTACACATAAAAAACTCACACCCTATTAGATACATTAAATCCCAACTTAATTAGATCACTTTTAATTGGGTCCAACCATATTAGACAGTTTACTATACATGATTATTTCACATATATATGGGCCAATGTTGGATAATGATCCAACAATCTCCCACTTGAACCATATATGCAACCTTATAATCATGTTTTGCATAATTACCGAATGAGCTCAACTTTACTGTCATTTCCGAAATGTATCTGTAACAAATCCGGTCAATCAATCATACTAACATATGATCAAAGCAGCTTTTGTTACAGTAATCGTAACTCTACCCATCAATGGTCACGTATATCAATACAACTGAATGATATGGATCATGATGTTGATGTGTAGCATGGAAATTTCATGTAATGTGATCTTAACATGCCTATTTCCAATTGGTCCTCCCTTAAACCTTATTGAGATCAAATAATATAATAATTCAGAGTGTGAATAAAACAAAATCTTATTTCTACAGAAAATAACCTTAATACCATAAACTGAAATAACTGAAATATGTCTATATCATAAGAGCATCGATAATACAAACTCCCACTAAAACTGAATATCATCAATAAACACGACACCCATACAAGCAGTATGCTCATGAAACATTTTGGGTGGCAGTCCCTTAGTAAGCGAATCCGCAATCATGGAGTTTGTTCATATGTGCTTTATAGATAACTGTCTACTCTGAACTTTTTCTTTGACAACCAGGAACTTAATGCCTATATGCTTCGACTTCGTCGAGCTCCTGTTGTTGTTGAAATATAGAACTGCTGACTTATTATCACAAAATAACTTGAGTGGCATATCAATAGAGTCCACTATGAGCAGCCCCGTGATAAAATTTCACAGCCATATCTCGTAATTTGATGCCTCATAACACGCTATAAACTCAGCTGCAATAATAGAAGAGGTTATAAGAGACTGTTTAGCACTCTTTCAAGAGACAGCTCCTCCAGCTAGAAGATAAATATAACCCGATGTGGATTTCATACTATCTTGGTATCCAACAAAATCAGAGTCAGTATATCCAATGATCTTAATCTGATCTGACCTCCGATTCGTGAGCATGTAATCCTTTGTTCTCTGTAAGTATCGCAAAACCCTTTTGGCAGCTTTCCAATGGTCTGCTCCTGGATTGCTTAAATATATGCCAAATATTCCTGTAACGTACTCGATATCTGGACACGTACAAATTTGAGCATACATCAGACTCCCCACTGCTGAGGCATAGGGAATCTTCTGCATTTCTTTTTCCTCAAAATCATTCTTAGGGTACTGATTGAGACTAAATCTGTCTCTCTTAGCCATATGGGCATTACCTGGTTTATAATTTTGCATGCCATATCTTTTAAGAACCTTTTTGATATAGCTCTTTTGTGATAATCCAAGAATGCATCGAGAGCGATCTCGGTATATCTGAATCCCTAATACAAAAGAGGCGTCACCAAGATCCTTCATCTCAAAATACTTAGCTAGAAATCTCTTGGTTTCGTGCAATATACCTATATCATTACTAGCAAGTAAGATATCATCAACATATAATACTAAGAAAATATGTTTACTCCCACAGAACTTATGGTATAAATAGTTATCGACCATATTCATCTCAAAACCGAATGAGATGATCACTTGATGAAATTTGAAATACCATTGTCGAGATGCTTGCTTGAGCCCATAGATGGATTTCTTAAGTATGCAAACCATACACTTTGAGTCTCCTGACATAAAGTTTTCTGGCTGGACCATATATATCGTCTCGTCAATGTTACCATTGAGAAATGTTGTTTTGATATCCATCTGATATAACTCAAAGTTGAAATGAGCCACCAATGCCATTATAATCCTGAAAGAGTCCTTTGAAGAAATCGGAAAAAATGTTTCTTTATACTCGATGCCTTCTTTCTGCGTAAAGTTCTTTGTGACAATATGAACTTTATACCTTTCCACATTGCCTTTCGAATCCCTTTGGGTCTTAAATATCCATTTGCAACCAATAGGTTTCGCTCATTCTAGCAATGTGATAAGATCCCAAATGTCATTGTGCTTCATGGACTTTATCTCCTCATTCATGGCATCTATCCACTTTTGAGAGTTAGAACTTTCGATGGCTTGACGGAAGCTGATCGGGTCATCTTCCATCACACCAACGTCTACCTCATGTTCTTAGAGAAATACAATATAATCATCTGGCAATACTCTTCTCCTCTCTCGAGTGGATCTCCTTAATGGCATAGGTTCTTGAGGTGCCAGAGTTTGTTCTTCTGGAACAATCTCTTGAACGGGAGGTTGTTCGACATTGTTTTGATCTATTGTGTCTTGAACAAGGTCAGGAATGGAATTCTGATCAATACCAATAACACCTGTGGGAATATCAATACATTTCTCTTCAAAAACAAAGTCCCTACTTGCATCTCCTCCCTTAAACTTGACATCCTCAAAGAACTGGGTATTTCCCATCAAAAAAATCGACCTAGTCGTGGGATCATAGAACTTTTACCCCCTGGATCTTTCAGAGTATCCAATAAAGTAGCAACTAATAGTTTTTTAGTCCAGTTTCCTTTCATTTGGCCTATAAGGCCTTGCCTCAGCTGGACATTCCCAAACGTATAAGTGCTTAAGAGTAGACTTCTTACCTATCCATAACTCATAGGGGATTTTGGCAGTCGCTTTAGTTGGAACTCTGTTAAGGATATATACTGCAGTCTTAAGTGTTTCTCCCCAGAGTGATTTAGGCAAGGTAGAATAACTAATCATACTCCTCACTATGTCCTTGAGCGTTCTGTTTCGTCTTTCAGTAACACCATTCATAGTGGGCGAACCTGGCATAGTGTACTATGCGACGATACCGCATTCTTCTAGGAATTTAGCCAAAGGTCCTAGACGTTGTTCACCTGAACGGTTATATCTGCCATAGTATTCACCACCACGGGCAGACCGACGCTTTTGATCCTTTTGCTGAGTTGGTTCTCAACTTCAACCTTATAATTTTAAATACTTACAGCGATTGTACCTTTTCATGAATGAGATATAGATAGTCATATCTAGAGAAATCGTGTATAAATGAGATAAAGTATTGTTGACTATTCCATGCAACAGTAGGAAATAGCCCACAAATATCCGTATGAATAAGTTCTAAAACATCCAGAGTCCTATTGGCTTCAAATCTCCTTTAGTTGGTTTGTTTTCCCTTTATGTAGTTACAAATATCCAAGTCTATGAAATCTAAGGGATCAAGAATTTCTTCTAACACAAGTCTCTCAATTCTATGTCTGGAGATATGACATAATCTCTTGTGCCATAACGCAGCCGAATTCTCATTGGTTAATTTTCTCTTTACACCTCGAGTATTTAAATACAAAGATTCATTAAATGAAGCTATTGTGTTAATTGAATATAGATTATCGTAACTTGATAAAGAACCGGATCCAACCAAATTTGAATCATGAAACAAACTAAATTTTCCACTTCCAAATAAACAAGAAAAACCAAATTTGTCCAAAACAGAAACATAAATCAAATTCCGTCTAAAAGACGGTACAATAAATGTCTCATCAAGATTCAAATAAAATCCAGTCTTTAACAATAATCTAAACTTTCTAATTGCCTCAACTTGAACCTTCTTGCCATCACCCACATAGATATGTTTTTCAACATCATTTGATTTTCGGCAACTCAGGCAACCCTTTCTTAGCATGCCAAGCGTGATAGTTACTGCAATGCTTCTTTATATGCCCTTCAACTCCATAAAAGAAACAACCAGTATCTTCCGATTGAATCGGTTTCTTTTGTTATTTCTTCTGAGGTGCTGTATCTGCAGCTTCGTTATCCTTTTTTCTCTTTTGTTTTTCCTTATCCTTAGAGGATGAGGTTAAGTGAGCACTCTCTCTCTTTTTCAGTTTCAGCCTATGCTCCTCTTGAACACAGTGTGAGATGAGCTCATTCAGAGACCAAGTCATTTTCTGACAATTGTAGCTCACCTTAACTGGTTGAACTGAGTGGGGAGAGATATCAGAACCAGATACACTAGCAAGTTCTCAGAGAGTTCAAGTTTAAGTGCTTTCAGCTTTGAATCCAGATGAGACATCTCCATGATATACTCCCTAATATTGCCTTTACCTTTATACCTCATTAAAATAAGATTTGTCAAGAGCGTACCAATTTTAGCATTTTCGTTCTTGACAAATCTCTTTTCAATATCCGCAAGGAACTCCTTAGCCGTAGTAATCTTTTCAGATATTGTGCCCCTGAATGCTTCTGGAATGGCTTTCTTCATGATCATTAAACACATGCGATTTGACTAATCCCACCTCTCAATGTCTCTTTTTTGTTCAGAAGAACTTTCAGCAGTAAGAGGTGCAGGAGGAGGAGACCTTAACGTAAGATCGAGATCCATGACTCCGAGAACAATCAAAAGATTCTCTTGCTATAACTTGAAGTTAGAGCCATTTAGTATAGGAATTGAATTGATGTTGGCACTAATATTGGCAGGATTTTGTAACGCAGAATCCAGAGAACAATGAACAAAAATAACAAGTTCGCATTAGTTCATTAACCAAATAATAATAATAATTTCAAATAAATGTAAACCCCATCTCAAGATATCGGGATACCACTAACATTTTATCTTTGGACAACAATATTAACTTCTTAATGATATCTTGGTGTAGTAAAAAAATACTGATGATAAATAACATATCAAACAATAAATCTTCCTTTGGGCCGAGTTATTGTTTACATGTAAACCAAATAATCACCACGCATTTCTTACCATAAGTACACATGCAATTCTGTTAAATGTTAACCTTCCTTTGGGCTGATTAATATTCATATAAGTTACATGCACACAATCTTTTATATTTCAAGATAAAATCAATTTTAACAAGAGAGTTCACTTTGATGACATGTTGCTTCAATCAATTTATCTCAAAATATATATCCAAAATACAAACATTTGAAATTAAAATTATACCGAATCGATCTTTAAAAATTGTCAAAAAAAATTGTCTTAAGAGAAAATTCTTTAAAAAAAAATATATGTGTATACATATTTTTTAAAACAAGCTCAAATCCAAAATAAAACCTTAATAGCCTTAAAAAAAAAAATTATGAACAATAATCCGATGAACAATAATCAGATGAATAGTAATTTGATGAATAGTAATCCGATGAACAGTAAGCCCAAATCCAAAATAAAACCTTAATTTTTTATGAACTGTAATCCGATAAACAATAATCCGATGAACAATAATCGGATGAACAGTAATCCAATTTTTTTTTTGTGAAACAGTAATCGGATTTTTTTTTATGATTCAACATAAAGTTGCTCTGATACCATTTTTAGATACCATACGAAAATTACACAATAGATTTTTATGTCAAATTACAAAGAAATTATAAATAAAATATGCAGAAGCATACCTGAATCCATAACAAATAATCACGTTGTAGAGCCGTGCAATTGGCCTTCCAGTTCTACACGTTTTTCTAAGAGAACCCTTTTAACTTTTCTCTCTAGTTTCTTTGTGTCGATGGAAAACAGAAAGGAATCAAAATCACGTGTGATCTGGGGACCATAACTGCCTTTTAATAGACATATATATATATATATATATATATATATATATATATATATATCTATTAGTATTTCTAATTTAGCTCATCATAAAATCAGAAATTACCCATTAGATTTCTACACATAAAAGGCCCACACCCTATTAGATACATTAAAGCTCAACTTAATTAGATCACTTTTAATTGGGTCCAACCATATTAGACAGTTTACAATACATGATTACTTCGCATATATATGGGCCAATGTTGGATAATGATCCAATGTTATAATCTATGTACGTGCAATGCTATAGAGACCATAAAAAAGTGTGTATTTGTGGCATACTAATAGGAAATATTGCATGAGATGTATGCATATAAATCATGAAGTATATGATATGCATAATAAAACATGAATCATGATGTATATGGATAATATAATATGATCATGCATATGAAGCATGAAATACAAGATATGCATAATATAACATGAATTATGAAGCACATGGTATATACTGTGTAACATGATCAAGCAAATGAATATGCATGTTATCATATTAGTTTGGAACTGAATAATGAGAGTATTCACGTATTTAGGAGTGTACCATACATACTTAGTACCACGATCTCAGGTCCAGTCTCCACATGAATTGCATGGCGCCCCGCTAGGCACAAAATAATAAACTCTTACAATACGTATTTCATTTCAGCATTTTTCCCCCATATTCACAATGTAATATATACTAAGTATCAATATATCAATTTGACATATGTAATAAGAATTCATACATCAATAGCAATGTAAATATGAAATGACATTCATGGTGATACTAGTAAGTATAAGAGTTATAGAACATATTTATGTGCGTGAGCTATTATTTCCAAGTAAGAAAACCATATACAAGTAATAACATGTGTAAATAAGTATGTGTTCATGCATATCATGTCTTAAATTAAGTGTTATTGCACAAATATGGAATATATACCTAACAATGAGTTATGATAGGTCTAAACTCATCTATGTGCATGTTATAATAAGATTAATTTAACATGTGCATATGTCTATCTTATCATAAGTTAAGCGGTATATACACGGACACAATATATATGTCTATGCTACTGCAATTTGGTAGACATGTTAGATTCTCAAGTCATGTTTGACTACGGAAAAAATAAATTAAAGGTTAAGATCTAGAATATTGTATATAATTTAATTATCTTCTTAATGACTTTTAAATAAACTTAAATGGAGTTTTAGAACTAAAGTTATTATTATTTTCCATGGGTATATTGCTATTGAACTATAAACCTGATACCGCAGCTGAAAATTCCAGGTTATTTTTTTTACCATAATAAAATTAAATTTATAACTAAAAATCTTAATGAGTTTTAGATAATTAAATTATCTTTCCAATAAATATTGAATGGTCTCAATCGGAGTTCTACAGCAAAAGTTATTTGTACCGTGTACTTATTGTTGTTAAACTACTGACCTAGTACAATAATAATGATAGGTTTTTCAGCTGATTTTTTGATAGAAAAATGAATAAATTATAATCCACTATAGTTGGAAAAATTATAATTTAGTAAATTATCATTCTAATGGCACCTGAATAAATACAAACAGAGTTAAGATGAAAAAGTTATACTAGTTCTAAAATGGACTACTGTGTATGTATGGACATCAATAGGGTATGTATTATATAATATGCATGAAATGACACATACAATAAAACTCAAGATAAATATAAGTTTGAGCATGTATAATTTTGAAAATAGGCTTATAATACATCTGGTATAATATCTGAGGAGATTACATTAAAAATCACTAGTACAAGGAATTTAAGAGTATATTTTTACCTCTTGTTGAATCCAAATCGGAAAAAACTAATATGGATAAGTGGAGAAATTTTTCAAGAGTCACACTAAAGAATAAATATAGATGTTGGAGAAGATTTTTTCACATTGATGGAGAAAATTAGAGCTTCTTTGAAGAGATTAAATTAAAGAATAAAACTTAAGCATCCATTTAGTAGATTTTAAGCACATTCTTAGGCTAATTATTTGGTGAATTGTTTAGAAAATTTGAGAAAAAATTACGTTTCGAGATCTAAGAGAAAATGAAGAAGAACACGAGAGGAAAGGTTTGATTTTTTTCAGGTTTTTCTAAATTTATTTGAGGGGTTAAATATCTCCTGGAAAAATAGGTATGTTGCATTGTCAAAAATGCTTAAATTAATATAAGGTAGGAAAATTGTTAAAATAGGAATTTTAGACTTAATTTGATTATTTTAATCGGATATTTGTTCAAAAATTGTCAATTCAAAATAATCCCAGAAAATTATAAAAAAATCTAAAATAATAAGATATGATATTCACGCTCTGCGGAACTTAAAATTGAAGACTTTAAATAAAAAATATAACTCAATTTACTAAGTATTCTCTTGTATTAATATCTATGCTCCCTGACTAACGCAGATAATATAGTATAAACTGATACAAGGGCTTAAAGATTAAGATCATTACAGACCTACTTTGCAAGTTGTTAAAAGAAAACATAGAAAAATTGAACAACTATGTTGCAAGTTGTACTTAAAGTTTAAACTCCGCAAATACGATATGTACTATCAAAATTGTCAAATATAATTTTCTAATTTCTATCTATGAAATTTTAATCATAACTTGTCGAAACAAAGTTAAATTTATCATACTTGATAGTTCATTTTGAAATGTAAGCAAATTAACAGGATATGGAGCAAGTTTAGCCTAATTTGAGCTCCACCTTCATGCTATATGATAATTTGAATATCAAAAGATCCTTTTTAAGAAGATGAGGATCGTCTCTCTAATCATAATATCCAATTTTCTTTGAGAAGTAGTTCTTTGAGTGAAAGATTGAATGAAATCGATTATTTTAGATATCCGAAGATGGATGGATCTATCTTTCTATTCATATTGATAGCACGGAGTCCCAGATTCTTAATTTGGCTAGGAAATATAGTACTATTTTGGGCCGAGGAAGTGAATGAGCTTAGCTACTTCTCCTCCATATCTTTTGATTTTGTTCTCTGTGCCCATTCTGCATGCGCTTCGCACACTATTGACGCTTTGCTATCCTCTTATTTTTTTTATTGGACAGTTCAGATGAACTTTTGTGACCTTACTTGAAAATAAAGTAGAAATGAGTGCAAATTATGAGATTTTATGGTATTTAGCTATATTTAAGTTGAAACCCAGTCATCGTAATACAATAATTATGATCTAAGAAAATAGTTGGCATCTCCTTAAAAGTAATATAAAAGGTTCCAAATATGTAAGGAATATTACTACATATAATTTAAACCAGGAAAATAATAATTTGAAAAACCATGATTTTAGCATATATTCTAGTTAAGAAGTCCAGACAGAAAAATGTTGGATAGTAAATATTATCCATGTTTATATTTCAAACTGATTTGATAGATAAATGATGTATCCATATTTATTAAAATGCAAATACATAATACAATATTTATCAAGCTATTTATATCAGTTTACTTTTTGAACCAATTAAACAAGAAATAGATAAACTTATTCTGATATTAAATGCATTCTATGTTTGTAGTTTAATAAAGATGGTTACATCATACATATATCAATTATTTACATTTCTTTACATCTTAATCAATAAATATAAATATTATCACCCCGACTTCCAATATACAGTGTATGAGCACATATAATAAGTACTGAAAACATATTCGGTTTAAATAAACTAAAACCTAATCATAATATCATAGCCATAGAGAATAAATACAAGTAGATAAATAATATTACATTCATTACATCATGAAGTTTATTATATAACAAGAAATAAGAAGACGATAAAAGATAATCTAAGATAACTTCATTAGGGAACGATAGGTTCGAAAATACTAAAAAAATGATATAAATAACTATGGATATTTGGCCACATCTAAAAAGTACTCTTAAGTTTTCAGCAGTTGGATCAACAAAGTCCATCTCAGAATCTAGACATACATATCTAGGTCATCTGATAATGACCAAAAAAATATACACAAAAATAATAACAATTATATCCAAACAAGATAATAATATCAGTTTTAGATAATATTAAATTAATACATAACAATGTTAACTGATATAAGTTAAACCTAATATTTACTAGCACTGTAACAGTTATAAAAGAGTATTTTTACTTAAGATATTATGTAATTGGAAAATCTAATTGATATGATATAACTATTTTGATTGTCTCCTGTACCGACCTAGAAAATGGTCACATGGATAGTCCGATACTGAATCAAATGCGTCATTGGACAAATATAAATAATCAGGTGTGATTCAGCAAATCGCCACATACTCATAATGTTGGAGACATTTAGTTGTATAATTTAATAAGTTTACATGAAAAATAGAATATATTTTTATCATTCAGTTTCTCCCCCAACCCAGTATTTGAGCATAATATATGTCAAGACTAAATTCTAGTTCTCATATTATTTGTAATAATTCCAATTCGATTTTATTAGTTTGGTAACAAAATGATTCAAAGAGTTCGTAAGATTTATACTTTATTAAATAAATAACAATTTGCTAAATAAAAAATTTATTGATTTGAAACATTATAGATTACTTGCCAGATAAGTGTATGAAGGTGGGGAGGTTTAAAATGCTATACACATTCTTTAGTTATGTAAGTAGCATACAAGACAACTTTGATGCCTTAAACAGTATTTTCCTACGTTTCTAATTTTTATGTGATATATTAAATATTGTATATATTGATTATTCTAAAATTTAACTATACTATGTAATTTAATATATTTAATAACTAGTGTATAATAAAAATAACAGGATTTCGATAATAGGAGCAATAATAAGTAGTTGATAGATTCACGTAAGATAACAATCAGTTTATAGAAATAAGTAGTGTAGTTTAAATAATATTTAAGTAGAATAATATTATTAGTAAGTCTAAAAATGAACTTATCTTAATTCGTGTCACATTATCGATTACTAACAATTACACGAAGCAATCTACACATAAAGTTATAATATAAATTTAGGAGATTTTATGGATTTTTTTCAATATTTATAAAGTACTCAAAATTTGTTATAAAGGTTAAATAGTCATGCCAGGTTTAAAATCAATATACATGTTTAGGTCCATTTTATAAGATCTATAAAGTTGTGAATGTTGTTTTTCAGTTAGTAGGGTCACTGGATAGCGGGTGAGCTAATTCTAAGATCTGATAGGATAAATCTAATAAGGATTAAGAGAGATAGGTTAACCAACCCCTATCAACGGAGATTTAATAGGATGAAGAAGATGAAAGTTCCTCCGACAAAACTTCAGCAATGGATGACGGTTCTAGTGAGGGGTGGTAGTTCTGGCAGCAGTCAGACAAGATGTTCCAACGAAGAATATGTTAGTTCGGTGCAGTACGATAAGATGCTCTGACGAGGTAAGAATAATAAAGAATTTAAGAGAATGAGTGTAGAGATTGAATTGAAAAGAGAGTTTGGAAATTATGAGTTATAAAATATGAAGGATTCGAGCGAATTAAAGAGGATAGTTGGAATTTATTTTCAAGAATTAAAATGAGAATTTAAATTTGGCGTTTCATATGGTTAATTCATGGAAAAGATGAAAGGATTTAGAGGTTAAAGAAATGAATAAGTTGGAAGGTAGAGAACATGAATAATCAAATTTATTATTCTATTTATTTATTTATCGATGACTAAAAAAGTAAAGAGTTATTACAAATTCTCATAAATAACTTCTGATTCTCATCACCACCTTATTTGGTGGCATATGAAAAAGGCACCAAAATATAGTGATAAAAGCATACAATCGACCAAATATATAAGTTTGTAGCAGTGGCTCAAAGCCAAATAAGGGACCAAATACAAGGAACGACCACTGAATGAAATTTTATGACATCAAATAAGGAACACTCAGAACTAGGTTGTAACTTTTTCTCATGGTCATAGATAAACTTTTCCAAGAAAATTGAATCCAGCAATTAGATTCCCACATTTTGAAGCCAACAAAACCCAACCTCACTGCAGTTTAGCATAAGCCAAAGGACAATAAATACTAAAGCCAATTGACATCTCTCACTTTATTATAAGCTAATTAACGAAAAGGCAACACCTTTCAAACCAAACTGATATTATTTTTCAAGAGGACCAATGAAACCCATATTTATGCAATTTAGCATAAGAAAAAAAAATGCAAGTCCCATATTTTGAAGCTAGCAAGTTTCATAATCCGAGAATAACATGTAGTTTGCACAAGCCAATCAAAAGACAATATTCTTAAACCAGTTGTGCTTATACTGTAAGATCGTTATTGTATGAACGTGAGTAGTTTGATTATATGTCACAATAAAAAGTAATGGAAGAGAAATTTGATACATAAATATATTAATGCATTTGTAACTTAGGGTGATATTTAGTAATTTCCCTTTGTTTTCATGATAAACAAGATACAATCATTATCAAAAACTTATAAAATTACGCAAAATCACATAAGTTTAAGAAAAATAACTGTGAAAAGTCAACTTTGACAACTCATGCACGTTTCATATCCAAACATCATAATTTATAAATTATGAATTATAAATTTGCATGTTTCATACTATGAACTATGAGCTATATATAAATTTGTTATCCATTTGTAATTGCTCAAATACCACCATAAACTATGAACTTATTATTAATTTGCACATTTTATGCATTTAACTAAAACTCCAATGTAGGTTTTAAAATCTCAGAATCAGTATCGGTATTGACCAAGGGTTCATAGTATCGGAAATTGACAATACTTGACTTATCATATTGATAATATCAAATGTATCAGTAAAAAATCGACAAAATTAGCAATTCATTCGATATTCAAAACCTTTCTCCAAAGGTCACTGTTGAATACAAATTCAGTTGAGTTTGAAATTTTCATTTCATTGAAGCAATAATCAAGCTATTAATTATAACTTCTTCAGAGTTCATATTAGAATATTAATCTTAGCACATTTTTTATGAACAATAAGTACAAGGTTCTTCTTTTATCTAATTATCCTTGAATAACTTGACACAAATAAACATGGTGAAGAATTTGCATAAACTTCACTCAAACTAGTTTCACAAAATTACTTACTCACCAAAATTAAAGGGATCTAATTGCTAATAAATTAATTAAAAATCATTACTTTCCATAAAATTTGCATTAGCTTAATGAGCTCGGCAATATCAATCTTCGAACTTGAGGAGCCCTTGACCCACTCCCCACTCCTTTGCAGTCTTAACTACCATCCTCCTCCTTCCTTCACTACTGCCAACCTTCCTAAATATGTAGAGATATGGAAAGTCTCTATTGGAGACTCCCCAACATTCCACATTAAAACTTCAATATTTTTTCATCTATAAATTTTGAGAATTTACGGTAAATTCAGCAATTAAGTAGATATATTTCTCCAATCTAAATGCAAATGTGATGGAGGAATTACTTGTTATGCTTGCTATCGGATTCAAGTTTGTCAGAAATCAGTTCTGTCTCACCGATCAAGAGCACAAATGCTCGTAATGCTTCTTAAAAAAATTAGAAAACTGTCATCGTTTTCTTGCTTTGTTGTTTCTAAAACAAAAACAAAAAAAACACTTCTTTTTTTTTTAGTATTTAAATCTAAAAATAAACACATCTCCCACAAACTCATCGATTTAATTTCCTAACTCTCTAAAAAATTTACAATTGCATTCCTAAAAAAATTGGAAGAAATTTAAATTCTTCAAATTCACTGTGACAAAAAAATAGAATTTAGAATAGTCATTGACGAATGCACAAGAGGGAGAGAGATGGGTGATCATGGAAGTGGGGTGGCCGAAATGGGGGTGGAGCCATGGTTGAATCGCGAAAGAAATTCAGAGAGAGAGGGAGAGGATTGACAGAACGCGATTAGAGCAAAGTCACGGACAAAATTAGGAGAGAGAGAGAGAGAGAGAGAGAGGGTTAATTCTGTGAAAAAAATGGACATAAACAGTAAATCGATGATGTTTCAAAATGTAAGATTGGTGTAGAGAGTAAGTTAGGCGTGAAGAGTATATCTCCGCGGGTAAATAGAATTTTCCGGTATTTAGTTGCCTAAATGTGACAGGCTTCATGATGCATTTATCTCGCCAAACTCTGATATAGTTTCACTTGCATTCATAGAGAACAACAACTTGGAAGGAGAATGTCTCGACAATTTTTTAAATTTCTATTGTACCCCTTATATAATTAACTCCTTATCCAAGAAAATTCTTTTTACGCATGGAAATGTACTCATCACGTCTAGCTTACTCTCTACACCAATCTCTCATTTTGAAACATCATCGATTTACTCTCTACGCCAAATTTTTTTCACAGAATTAACCCTCTCTCTCTCTCTCTCTCTCTCTCTCTCTCTCCTCTCTCTCTCTCTCTCTCTCTCGCTCTCCTAATTTTGTCTGTGACCCTGCTCTAACCGCGTTCTATCAATCCTCTCCCTATCTCTCCAAATTTCTTTTGCGATTCAACCATGGCTCCACCCCCATTTTAGCCACTCCACTTCCATGATCATCCCTCTCTCTCCCTCTTGTGCATTCGTCCATGACTATTCTAAATCTTTTTTTTGTCATAGTGAATTTAAAGAATTTAAATTTCTTCCAATTTTTTTAGGAATGCGATTGTAAAATTTTTAGGGAGTTAGAAAATTAAATCGATGAGTTTATGGAAGATGTGTTTGTTTTTAGATTTAAATACTAAAAAAAGAAGTGTTTTTTTTTTGTTTTTGTTTTAGAAACAACAAAGCAAGAAAACGATGACAGTTTTCTAATTATTTTAAAAAGCTTTAGAGATTTGGGATTTAAAAGAGAAATTTAGTCAAAAAGAAAATGACAAACTTGTAATTATTTACAATTTTAAAATCTGTGCGTAAAGAGTAAATATCTGGGTGTAAATGGAATTTTCCCTTACGAAAAATTCTATTTACGCACGGAGATGTACTCTTCTCGCCTAGCTTACTCTCTACACCAATATCTCATTTTGAAACATCATCGATTTACTCTCTATGCCCAATTTTTTTCACAGAATTAACCCTCCTCTCTCTCTCTCTCTCTCTCTCTCTCTTAATTTTGTCCGTGACTCTGCTCTAACCGCATTCTGTCAATCCTCTCCCTCTCTCTCTGAATTGCTTTCATAATTCAACCATGGCTCCACCCCCATTTCGGCCACCCCACTTCCATGATTATCTCTCTGTCTCCCACTTGTGCATGCATTAATGACAATTCTAAATCTGATTTTCTTTTGTCACAGTGAATTTGAAGAATTTAAATTTCTTCCAATTTTTAAGGAATGCAATTGTAAAATTTTTAGGGAGTTAGGAAATTAAATCGATGAGTTTGTGAAAGACGTATTTGTTTTTATATTTAAATACTAAAAAAAGAAGTGTTTTTTTTGTTTTTGTTTTAGAAACAACAGAGCAAGAAAACGATGACATTTTTCTAAATCTTTTAAGAAGCATTAGAGATTTGGGATTTAAAAGGTTAATTTCTGTCAAAAAGAAAATGATAAATTTGTAATTATTTATATTTTTAAAACCTGTGCGTAAAGAGTAAATATCTGGGCGGAAATGGAATTTTTCCTTACGAAAAATTCTATGTACGCATGGAGATGTACTCTTCATGCCTAGTTTACTCTCTACACCAATATCTCATTTTAAAGCATCATCGATTTACTCTCTACGCCCAATTTTTTTCACATAATTAACCCTCCTCTCTCTCTCTCTCTCTCTCCTAATTTTGTCCGTGACTCTGCTCTAATAGCGTTCTGTCAATCCTCTCCCTCTCTCCGAATTTCTTTCGCGATTCAACCATGGCTCCACCCCCATTTCGGCCACCCCACTTCCATGATCATCCCTCTCTCTCTCCCTCTTGTGCATCCGTCCATGACTATTCTAAATTCGATTTTTTTTGTCACAGTGAATTTAAAGAATTTAAATTTCTTCCAATGTTTTTAGGAATGCGTTTGTAAAATTTTTAGGGAGTTAGGAAATTAAATCGATGAGTTTATGGAAGATGTGTTTGTTTTTAGATTTAAATATTAAAAAAAAGAAGTGTTTTTTTTGTTTTTGTTTTAGAAACAACAAAGCAAGCAAACGATGACAGTTTTCTAATTTTTTTAAGAAGCATTAGAGATTTGGAATTTAAAAAGGTAATTTAGTCAAAAAAATGACAAACTTGTAATTATTTATAATCTTAAAACTTGTGCGTAAAGAGTAAATATCTGGGTGTAAATGGAATTTTTCCTTACGGAAAATTCTATTTACGCACGGAGATGTACTCTTCACGCCTAACTTACTTTCTACACCAATATCTCATTTTGAAACATTATCGATTTACTCTCTATGCCCAATTTTTTTCACAGAATTAACCCTTATCTCTCTCTCTCTCTCTCGCCCCCCTAATTTTGTCCGTGACTCTACTTTAACCGCATTCTGTCAATCCTCTCCCTCTCTCTCCGAATTTCTTTCGAGATTCAACCATGGCTCCATCCCCATTTCGGCCACCCCACTTCCAAGATCATCCCTCTCTCCCTCTTGTGCATTCGTCCATGATTATTCTAAATCCGATTCTTTTTGTCAAAGTGAATTTGAAGAATTTAAATTTTTTCCAATTTTTTTAGGAATGCGATTGTAAAATTTTTTGAAAGTTAGAAAATTAAATCGATCAGTTTGTGGGAGATGTGTTTGTTTTTAAATTTAAATACTAAAAAAAGAAGTGTTTTTTTTTTTTGTTTTTGTTTTAGAAACAACAGAGCAAGAAAACGATGACAGTTTTCTAATTTTTTTAAGAAACATTAGAAATTTGAGATTTAAAAGGGTAATTTAGTCAAAAAAAAAATGACAAATTTGTAATTATTTACAATTTTAAAACTTGTGCATAAAGAGTAAATATCCGGGTGTAAATAGAATTTTCCGTAAGGGAAAATTCACGCCTAGCTTACTCTATTGTGCGTAAAGAGTAAATTCTATTTACGCACGGAGATGTACTCTTCACGCCTAGCTTACTCTCTACACCAATCTCTCATTTTGAAACATCATCGATTTACTCTCTATAACCAATTTTTTTCAAAGAAATAACCCTCCCCCTCTCTCTCCTAATTTTTTCCATGACTCTGCTCTAACTGTGTTCTGCAATCCTCTCCCTCTCTCTCCGAATTTCTTTCGTGATTCAACCATGGCTCCACCCCATTTCTGCCACCCCACTTCCATGATCATCCCTCTCTCTCCCTCTTATGCATTCGTCAATGACTATTCTAAATCCTTTTTTGTCACAATGAATTTGAAGCATTTAAATTTTTTCCAATGTTTTTTTAGGAATGCGATTGTAAAATTTTTAGGGAGTTAGGAAATTAAATCGATGAGTTTGTAGGAGATGTGTTTGTTTTTAGATTTAAATAATAAAACAAGAAGTGTTTTTTTGTTTTGTTTTTGTTTTAGAAACAACAGGGCAAAAAAACGATGATATTTTTCTAATTTTTTTAAGAAGCATTAGAGATTTGGGATTTAAAAGGGTAATTTAGTAAAAAAAAAGAAAATGACAAACTTGTAATTATTTACAATTTTAAAATATATGCGTAAAGAGTAAATATCCGGGTGTAAATAGAATTTCTCCTAAATACCACAGTGGTAACACTTGGGGTTGAATTTGGAAATATCCGATATTTTTAGTCCTGACGCTTAAGATTAGACTTCAACCTTTGTTTAGAAAAAAGTAAAGAGAAAGCCGCTCGTAGGGCAGTTCACTGACAAATATGTCAATCTTATTATTAGTGATTTTAAAAGAACCACTTGCCAATTAATTGAATGCATTGGTGGGATTTTCTACTATATTCCTCAAAGGTCTTTTACAATCCTCAAGTTTAATTCTTCCGGTGCTTTGGAAGAAACTTTTGGTCACCTTAAATGAAACCTCAACAAAAAGAAAGCCTGCTGGGTGGTTTAAAAGTGGGGCAACTCTAATGTGACTTTGGAATATATATCCACTTAATCTCTTTGATGGACTATTGAAGGGGGAAAAAACAGCTTAAAATTGCTTCCAAACTTCCATCTCTATGATATAATATCATCCGTTAGAAATTCATATGTGATTATAGTCCTATATCAGATAGAAAAAGAAAAGTTTATGTATATAAATATAAAATTGAGACCTCTATCTACTAACTTAAGTTTTAAGTAAGATTGATACTCAGTTTTATGCTTAAAATCCACCATACTCCCTATGGACTGATGTTTCTTCCCAACATTCTCTACAAACACTTCTCACCTAATGGATAAGTGTTGATGACCTTTCTTCACAACTAAAACTATTTCCCCTCATTCTCTTCTCAACTTGCCAATCCCATATTGTAACGCCCCACTTTCTATAGTGTGGAAAGCTGAAACGTTCGGCGTCGAATGACAACTCGACGAGTCACAAAACAAAACATTACAGTTGCAATGCAATTTAATATGAATAACATACAGAAATAAATGATAATTTTTTTTTTTAAATCAAAGTGATAACAAATTTCCTCTAAATAAATCAGCAAAATGTCACTACAAATAAATTATTTCTGAATAAAAGAGCTGTCTCATCTTGAATAAAAGAGTTTTCTAAAATGAAAGTAATTAACTAAAACTTTCATCACTCATGTAGATCTGCCTGTTCCTTAAAGTATGTCACATCTTGTTCCGTTTCTGGAGGATCTACTTCTTGATAAATATCTGTATCTGGTCATGCATAACCAGGATCGTCAGTAAAGCGATCCAATATTAAATAGTAAAACATGACTAATAACAATAATAATTCAATATTTTGGACATACATGCAAATAAAAGGTAGAAGTTATTATCATTATTATTGTTAGTTGATTTCTTTTAATTATGATATTTGAAAATTCAGGAAAATATGAATATAGCTGGTCTGAACGCATCCCCGTCTACCTCCGGGAAAACGTAACAGTAATTTTGATCGGAGCCTATTCCGATCCTCCCAAAATGGAAAACAGTGGCGCAGTAATGATCGGAACCTATCCCGATCCCCCAAAATGGGAAACAGTGGCACAGTTATGTCCAGCTATCTAATTCATATGAACTTAAATTTTTTCCAAATCCCAATGTATAACGATTTCAGTGTAAGTTATTCAGTTTAGTTTAATAGATTGGTGATCATCATTAAATTTCAGTATTCTGTGGCAATAATAGTAACAGTAAAGAATAATGTACAATGCAATAGTTAATGATCTATCACAAATCCCATAATTTTCGGTATCTTTTCCGATTTTATTTTCAATATTCATTTTTCTCTTTCTTTTGTTAGAGCATAAAATATTCAATTTAGAAGTAGGTCACTCAAATAAAATTTTAAAATCATCCGTAATCATTTTCAAATGTAGAATTAATTCAAATGCTTTTGAATAGGTGCAGCGGTTGCTTACTAAGAATAGGGCCTAGTTCGGGCATAAGGTTCAGTTAGAGAAAGACCTAAGTCTTAAATAGCTGTAAGAGATTATTCCATTTCAAAAGGGGTTCACTTAACAAAGTTTCAAATGTACGCCTAAGAGTACATTAGCATGCGCCATTAGAATTTTCCCTAAACAGAAAAAAGAAGAAGAAGAAGAAGAAGCAGAAATTCTAGATGCACACCACATACTATATAGTAGAGTGATTTACAGCATAGGGGCAATGGTGTTCACTGGTAACATATGTGCGCATTTAGAAATTCCCAAAGTTATCCTGCAAGTTGCAGGTAGTTCTAAATGCGCACCGTATACTATATAGTAAGGTGATTTACAACATAGGGGAAAAGGTACTCACTAGTGAAATATGTGCGCATTTAGAATTTACTAAAAGTTTCATGCAAGTTGCAGGTAGTTCTACATGCGCCCACATACTATATAGTAAAGTGATTTACAACATAGTAGAAAAGGTGCTCACTAGTGAAATATGTGCGCATTTAGAGTTTCATAAAGTTTCCTGCAAAGTTGCAGGTAGTTCTAAATGCACACCACATGCTATATAGTAAAGTGATTTGCAGCTTAGGGGAAATGGTGCTCACTAGTAAAATACGTGTGTATTTAGATTTTTCCCAAGTTGTCTGCAACCAAACAGATAAAGGAGAAAGAGAAGCAGACGCAGCAGCAGAAGCAGGAAAAGAAGAAGAAGAAGCAGAGTTCCTAAATACACACCACATACTATATAGTAGAGTGATTTATAGCATAGGGAAATGGTGCTCACTAGTAAAATACGTGTGCATTTAGATTTTTTCCAAGTTGTCTGCAACCAAACAAATAAAGGAAGAAGAGAAGCAGCAACAGACGCAGAAGCAGAAAAAAGAAGAAGAAGAAGGAGAAGAAGAAGAAGCAGCAGTAGATGCAGAATATGTATAGTTGTTTTATATGCATACATATATAAAATTCTTCAAGTAAATATGTTTCAAATACTCATCATTCTAGTAAGTACCAATATCTTAAAGTATCAAAACAAAATCTCTGAATCCTAATAAATATCCTTCAAAAGAAACAAGCCAACCACGGTTCTGCCAATAAACTTGAACTGGGACAAGGAAAAATCAAATGTTCGCTCTGCAAATTATTGAACTTCGAAGATAATTGCAACATTTCCGAAAGGCTACAGTGCACATTTATCAACACCTAAGGAATCATTGGCATGGATGATAAAAAAAAAATATTTATTTTGTTCAGAAATATAAACATCTTCAGGTTCTATATGCAAAAACACCTATTGACTGGAATTAGGAAATCAATATAAGACTATTTTATTTATTTATTTATTTTCCCCTATATTCAGTTTATGTACTTTACAAGCAGGCAGCCTCATTCAATTTTTTTTTTGTTGCTGGACAGTGATGTTATAGAATGTAATATTTTATAATTGAGAAAAACAAAATAGTAAGAAATCAACTTATAAGGAAAAAAAAATGAAAGGCAGTAAAATTGACAATGATAGTATCTTCTCAAAACTACCTTGCAGTAAGAAAAATCACATGTTTGGTCAAACTGAGGTGAATATTGGGTATAAAATATATATAACACAAATCATATTTTTAAATATTATAAGGTAAACTAAGCTACTGCACACTGCAATTCGTTGTGTATAAAACATTGGTGCTAAGGATTTTCTATCCAAGATTTAAACCTTTAATTAAATAAAACAGAAGGTATAAAAAAATAGATGTAGCATGTTAAAGTGAGTAAAAGAACTCACCTTAGCCGAATCTTTTCTTTTCTCCCTTTTCCTTTCCTTACTTCTTTTCTCTCTCATTCCCGTACGTTCTGAAATTTTCTGCGTTCTAAAGAAGAGGAAAGGACCTTATTTTATTTTTGTTGAGATATAATCTTGTTGGTTGAGATATAATCTTGTTGTTGAGATATAATCTTGTTTGGTTGGGATTTAAATAATAAATTTTTGGATAAAGATAATCTATGAATTTGTTTTGATCTCAACCACTTTTATATCCTTATCATAATAGAAAACAAACCCCCCTTTATTTATTTATTTATTTATTTTCCAGATTTTAATTTATTTTAATTTAATTTATTTTATTATTATTATTATTATTATTAGAACTGAATTAAATGCAATAATAGAAAAGTGGTCGTTACACATATCCTTCCCATTATAGTAATAAGAAACGAAAATTGAACTCTCAACTAGCTTTGCCACTTCATATTTTAATAAGTAGATTAACTTAATAATTGATATTTATAATAATTGATAACCCTTTTGGTTATTTATATGAACATGTATGCAAGAGAAAAGTCCTTGTGCAATGACTAAACAAGGAAAGTAATAACTCATTTTTAAAAGCTTTTAGATCCACCAAGGCTTTGTTTAGTTGGGACATGGTTTAAAATTTTCTTACATGGACTTCTAATTTATTTTGTTATCTACAAACAAAAGTGCACTAAGAGGCATATTAGCATATCCTCTTGCATGGGCTTTTGGTGTCTTTGTTCACCTAATTTTGTGATGGAACATAGAAAATTAAGCTTGCTATCACTCTACTATCATCCCAAGCTCTTGTCACCTTCTTCATATATTTCTTCTTGTCTTCTTTCTTGTTTGAGAGTGCATATGCTCTTATCTTCTCTATAGTTTATGGAAATATATTCCTAATCTTGTTTTGTCTTTATCAAATCCTCTAACTTTCTTAGTGCAAGTAACCATTGTCAACCATTTAAGAAGGGAAAGTTTATCACTTGAGGGGGCAATAGATATCTATTTTCTTAATCAATCCCTAATGATTGAATGATATAAATAGGGCTTGATGGTTATCTTGATCTCTAATGGAAAAAAGAAAAATATAATATAGAACCTAATCCACAATAACTAATTTGGCTTCTTGTGATTATCCTCTTCTTAGTTTCTATTGTGAAATAATGAATTAACATTGAAGGTTTTCCTCCGTCAAACCAAATAATCAGTTGGCTTTTCGCTATTAACAATGATACATAATTCTAAGGTACAAGGTGTTTAATAATTAAGATTGAACAAACTAACTCTTTATTGCTTCCCTTAATCTTGATGTGTTGGTTGTCATTAATCAAGCTTTCTTAAGGTTGTCAATTGTCAAAATACTCCATATCTTAAGTACCACAATCTTTGATACCAAAACTATTAATTATACATAAATTTTATGTACTTATCATGATAAGTTTCATAGAAGGTGATTTAAACCTAATCATTGGTTAAATCTACTAGGTAACACCCAACAATCTCAAGATCTTGGTTATAACAAGACTAAACAATACTTGATTGAAAATTTAAAAAAAAAAAAAAAAAAAATCTTGTATTAGAAGCTTGTGCTGGAATCAAGTTTTTAGAGATTATTTTTTACACCAAATTATTTAAACTTGAATGGTGAAACATATGCTAATTGGATACTAACTCTTGATCTTGAGCCCATGTGGTAGGTTTAACCAAAGTTGACCCTAGCCTATGCATTTTCAAGTTATAAAATCTAGAGCATATAGAATGGAAAAGTCAATATATGTCAATTTGAAATTTTAAAATATTTAGTAGGCCAAATGTTTTGGCTAATAGGGTTTAAAACAAGTACAATACAAATATATTAGTTAAAAAAAAAATGCTTTCAAGAGATTTGGAAAATGTACACTCATTTTCCATATCTTTTTCATTAAAAGCAAATATATCATATAATATCAAGTTCTCAACCAATAAATCTTCTTGGTCTCTCCTTGTGCGCATGTTCGCATCATTTTAACTAGTTTTGGAATTTTATGTTGGTGCAATTCATTACCTCCTCATCCCTAACTTATCATCTCTAATAAATACCAACATGTCATATCTTATTCTTACCAGTTTCTCCCCATTTATGTGCCAACTATATACATTCTCATTTCTTGTCCCTCTAGCAAAACAGATATGACATTACTATTTTAACTGTTAATTGTGGGGTGAAGGTATTGGCAACTCGAAAAGTTACCTGAATTGTCAAAGAACACAAAACTCTGCTGATTGTGCTTTTCTTTTTGTTCTAAGAGATTCGAGCAAGAAAAGTTAAGAGTAACCTTCACGAGTGTAAGAGGATTCATTACTATGGTGAATAAGGCTCACTCCAATAATACACTATTCTATGGATGGAGAATTAGATACACTTCGTTTTTAAAAAGGTTTTACATGATTCCCTCATTAATTGTGTGGTTGATACTTAAGGAAAGATTTTTATTGTAGCATTCTTGGACAACCTAATGTCACATTGAATGATTAGCTATATAATTTTAGATACTAATGGAAATATTCCAATTATATGTGTGAAGGACTTTTGAATTAAATCTACAAGGGCACATAAAAAAAAAATTATTGCCCGTATCTCGAGATCGTGACAAGTTGAGATTATTATTAGAATTGTCATGTAGCCAAATATCATGTTAAAGAATGGGCTAAAACTGGTGACTATTGAAAAACATATTACTTAAGTGTGCAACAGTAATTAGTGGAGGTCAATTCATTAATCAGCCACCTAGAAAATAATGTGAGGTCGTTAATTCTAGACAATCAAAGATAGCTGGTATAGTTATCCACAACTTATATTTAAGTCTAGGGGGTCTCTCTTCCAGCTTAGAGGACTACCTTACTATTGACACTTACTATTGACATGCTTTAGTGGGCTCACCACTAATGAAGAGATAGGGTTGAAGTTAAATCAATCTCTTAATACAAGTTGGAGGAGAAAAAAGAGAGATATTAGATAAAGCATGAATTAAAAAAAAAAAAAAATGATGCAAGCAGAATATTTTTTTATTGTTGGCAACAAATCAGTTTAATATTGTTTAGTAGGATGAAAAAGGAAAAGATAAAAAAGAAACAACAAGTTGTTTTTAAAGTTTAAACCGTCTAAATACGACATATACTATCAAAAGTTTTAAAATATATTTCTTTTAAATATATATATATATATATATATATATATATATATATATATATATATATATATATATATATATAAAAGTGAGAAAATGAAGATATTCGTGCTAAGATAGGTATAACTCCTATCGATAAGAAGATGAGAGAAACTCGCGTACGATGCTTTGGTCATGTGCAACGTAAGTCATAAGTGCACCAGTTCGAAAAGGAGAGTTTATCAATGTAGGACAAGTTAAAAGAACGAAGGGAAGACCGAAAAAAATATGGATGGATGTGATATGCAAAGATATGGAGTTTAGAGATTTAAATAAAGAGATATTACTTGATAGAAATGAATGGAGAAGGAATATCAAAGTGATAAATCCGACGTGATTCTTTTTTTTGGTTTATATAGCCTACTCTATAAGGCTTAGTTGTTGTTTTTGTTGTTTTTTACTCATAACTTGTCAAGATATATAGTTAAATTTAACATAATTGGCAGTTAAATTTGGGATGTAGACTAAGGGGATATGGGACAGGTTTAGCCTAACTTGAACTCTGCCTTCATGCTATGCTATGTAATAATTTGAATATAAAATATCTTTTTTTAAAGAAGATGACAATCATCTTTCTAATTATAATTTCTAATCATTTTTGGGCCAGTTTTCAGGAGTAAGCCTCCCCAAAATCCCAATATATAAATAAAAAGAATAGAGAAATAAATCCAGTGACCCAAGGGACTCAATCATGTCACCTGTTGTTTATCCACATGACCTCAAAAATAATTAAAGAATGCTGTCCCATGGAAATATGTTGCGTGATTATAAAACTAGAATCTTATCCGCTGGACACCGTTATCGACAACTACAGCCTTGTTACCTAATATAGTAACTCCTCATCCGTGACATGAAAACATAATTATTAATGAATAATAAATAAACAAAAAAAATTAATTAATAACAGTATCTTAATATAATATCAATAAATCCCATATTGATCCTTATCCTCGAGGGCCTCATTGACTGCCGAGCCCACGCGCCGTCTTGGTGATGACGTGGCAAGAGATTGGAAGGACGGAAAGGAAACGACTAACTAGTTCTGCAATTCAAGTGTTACGTTAGGGCTGTTGACACGTGGCGGAACAGGGTCTGGCGCTTAACTTGGTTGCCCACAGGTCTAGTTGTCTCTTACGACACGTCAATAGGGACAGCTGATGCGGCGCACGTGGTATAAGATGTATGCGGCCATTCTCATAGTAGTAATCTTGCGGATGCGCATATAAGCCATGCGTAAAAAATAAATGGATTTGCAAAACTATTTACGAGTTTAATTGGCACTTGAGTATGTAAAAGATGAATGAGAGAAGCAACGAAGAAATCATAGAGTTAGAAAGAGAGAGAGAGAGAGAGAGAGAGAGAGAGAGAGAGCAACTCTTTTATTTATCCTTGGCTGTACTGTATTATTTGTTGCAAGTTTAAATAGATTAAAAACAATTTTTTTCTGAAAATACAAATTATTCGTATATATTTGCACGGCTAAAGTAGTAAAAACCTTTATGGAATATTACGATTTTTTCCATAAACCCTTGTGAACTTTCAAACTTCATGTAAATCTCCAAATGGTGTTTATGACAAGAATAATGGGCAAAAACTCTTGATTTGGAAATGAAGCAAATATCCACCCCCGGCCTTCCTACATCCAATCATCTGATTAAGATCGATTTTTGTCTCTAGTTCAAGGTTGGAAAAGGTCAGAGAGTGGATATTTGTTACTTATTTGAATAGGGTATCTTCATCTATTATTCTTGGCATTAATGTTGTTTGCAGCTTCAAATGAAATTTGAAAGTCTATGGAGGTTTAGATAATATAAAAAAGTTTATGGGGTTTCTGAGCGAGAACCGATACTTTCTAGGGTTTTTCTACTTTGGTCTATCTGAAATTCAATTTTGTATATTAGTAATTGTTTTGTTTGGAATTTTCGAAACTATTAAAAATAGTGATAAAAAATTGCAACTTTATAAAATTGAGGATTACAAGAGAGATAATGTACATTTCTTCCCAAATAATATGAAAAGTTAGTTTAATTATTACAATTACTCATTAAAAATCATGACTTTCTCTGAATCTGGAAGTTTATGCTGGTGAAAACCTATTCAGAGCAGGCTCTTTGGCTCCACTGATGAAGCGACAATAATCTTGATGTGGAGAATATGATGAAGTTCGCAAAAGAAGAGGAGAGAACTTACGTACTAAAGGTGTATTATGAAAACATAGTAACGAATCCTTTGCGGCAATGTGAACCATCTCCTCGGCAAGCTGAATATGAAAGCTCTCACCTTTGAATACAGCATGATGGAGATTTCATTAAGAAGATGTCTTTGTTGACATGAAAATCTCTCCCTTGATAGATCCTTATAGTTTATTTTGATCTTTCTCAAAGGATTTGGAATCCCTTCAAAGTTGGAGGTGATAGAACGCATATAAGTTTCATGGATTTTCAAATCCTTAATCAATCATAGCCATTAAGATAAATATAATCCTAATCAAAATCATCCAAACACTCTTTCCAAGTCTAAGATTGTTAGAAATAACTTTATTTTTTTTAAAAAAAAACATCATTTTTCCAATTCATTAGCCAAAAAATCACATACAAGCCAGTGTTGTGCTGTCAGTTCGATCAACCATCAATGATGGGTAAGTTGCCATCAATGACAATATCAAACTTGTAGCGAAGGATTTTTCCACACACAGAACCTATAGATGGCCTGTGGCAAAGTATTGTCTCATGTAGCTGACTCATCAATGGCAGGCGGGTGCCATTGATGGTTACCATCAATAAATAAAAAGAAGTCATTAATGGATCCTTGTCAAGCCACCGTACAACACTGAATGAAACCTTCATAACTTTAAAATTTGAAGTCTAATTAAGATGACTCAAAAACAATTGGAAAGAGGGATCAAAACTTTATGATTTCTGCTAGAAAAGTTTTCTCCAGTTTTTTTAATCAAAACTAGACTTGAATTTAATATTGTTATACTGGCTTCAAGCAAACTTGGTTTTATAACCGTAGACTGTATCCATAATTACCAATCTTTATTTTTTTTTATTGCCTAGGATTATAAATGAAATTTTTTTTAAAATCAAGTTAGGTTAATACTTTAAATCATAAATATTTTCTCTAATAGAAGAATAATCAAAGTTTACATTGAATATTATATTCTTAAGAACAAATTAGCCCTCCACTAGTTTAACTTCTGGATTAGTGGGCATCGGCCTCCAAGGATATAACCGTTGCACTAAAATTAGAAGGAATAAGTAATCAAATTGTCTGATCAAAACAAGAAAGCAATACTCTTTGTTTTGGAATGCAATATAAAATAAATGTGAGATGTTGTGAAAAATGAGTGTGTTTTGAAGTGCACAAACATGACCCATTTATAGACTCAAAATGGACAGTTACAACGATTCAGCTGCAACAGCTAGACGATTATAATGGTTCTTGTTCTAATAGTTATTTTTCAAAAGTTCAACAGATAGCAGTTTTGTTGAAACATCTAAATTCTAATAGTTAACAGTCATAATAGTTTGCAAACATTTTTTGTTCGAATTGCATATCTATAGTGCAAAGTGCATCACTAAAGTGAATGTGCCCTAAAGGCCCAATTGTGCTTGCTCACATACGTCCACGAGTAAGTAGATAGTGCATTGCACCATTTTTGGTGCTAGTAAGCCATTTTTCTTATCTTAATGCACTAGAGTAAGCAATCATATTTAGAGTCACTATCTTTCTTCTCATTGTAGATAGTATATTTATGATCACCCAAAAAAAAGTTTTAAACTTGATGCCAGAGTCCATATATCAGTGAAGAAAACAATTAATCTCTCCCGACGAAGGAACAATTGATGCCAATAGAAGGAAACAAATTATTCCAAAACTGGCTAAGTCCACCTTCGTTAATGAGGAAAACCCTCATCTTCACTGACAAAGAGCTATCTTTGCTTATGAAGGAAAATACCCATATCTACCAATGAAGAGCCATCTCTGCTCGACAAAGTGGAATCACCCCCTAACAAAGGTAACTCATTTCCATCGGTACTGTCTTGCCACAATCTACTCAGATCAAGGAAAAGTTACAACCTCCCACCTATTAAATAATCCCCAAACCACTAGAGGAGGGGAACTGAGATTATTATCTAGAAATTCTAGAGAGAGGGAAAGCGGAGAAGAGAAGAAAAGCTTGAGACTTCATCTTCTTTTCCTCAATCCAAATCCATTGTCGGATGTCCAACAAAGTAAAAAGTGCCACTCCAATCATGCTTTCAACGTTACACTCCCCAAAAAGTTTGCTATAGTTATATTTAAATTGTAAAGTGAGAAATTATCTCTTCCCAAAAAGTTTGCTATAGTTATATTTAAATTGTAAAGTGAGAAATTATCTCTTTATTAAAGTAAATCTTAAGTTTGCAGTCCCAAATTTATAAAATCTTTTATTTCGTTTTTTCTATGATGGCTTCCTCATCTTCATTTATTGCTGTTCATGATGCAAACACTCATTTTCAATGTTGGACTATTCTTTCATTCATTCTTTTTCATTGGCATGATACCTATTTTGAAGCCAATTTCTACTTCATTCAATTTGTGGATTTGAATGAGTGATAAGCTATGATAAGATCTAATGAAGCTCTATCATTCAATTTCTAGAAAATCTTAATTCTCTTACTTAGGTATTCAAAGTGGTTATTAATTAACATAATTATTTTATTTGCATTTGATTAGGAAGACATTTATGAGATTTAATTAATCAAAAATTGAATTCCAAAACAATTTTTAATTAAACAATAAAAAATTATAATAAAATAACTTTCTGTAATTATTTATAATAAAATAACATTCCAATACAATTTATAAGAATAAATATAGTCAATAAAAATCGACTTCCCATAAAAATATCTTCAAAACAATTTATATTAAACAATGGAAATTTATAATAAAATAACTTTTTGTAATTATTTATAATAAAATAACATTCCAATACAGTTTATAATAATAAATATCATAGTCAATAAAAGTTGACTTCCCATAAAAATATCTTCATTGGAAAATTAAAAAAAAATATCTTCTTTGAAAAATTTACTTTATTAGAAATTATGTAAAAATTATATACTATATATTGCTAAGAATAATAAATTATTAAGTTTTTCTGAAAGAAAATTTCTATTTACTAAACAATAAAGACTTTATATTAAAAAAGAAATTTTTCATGCGTATTGTTATCTATTTTTTAAATTTTATAATATTTTCTCAATTTTTCCTTACATCTAAATTTTTAAATAAATATTTAAAAAATTAATTTCTTAAGAAACGGTGCCAACTAGGGAAACCCTGATGCGGGCCTGGAGCATAGGGTCAAACCTGGCCTAGGCATAGGTGTCCGGTCTAGACCGTTTGGAGAGGTCTAAATGTAAGGTTAGCGATGGGCATATCTTCCAATTACTATGTGTCACATAGTGGTCCAATGCCACTTATACCATTGTAGCAAAATTATCAACACATTATTACATTATATATTATTACTTGTATGATACTGTTATTATCAATCATATAGTTTTCTATCCCTGATAATACTTGATATACATGACCAACTAGGGACATCATGGCATATCCACTCATTATCGAATTCGTGTCCATTATTAGTAACAATAAACCATTAACGATATATCATGGATCTATGTACACATAATATTTCTCAAGTTTCCATACTCATATTATATCATCATGTCTCAATTGCTATATCTATCATGAGTATGCATTTGGTTAACCATATTGTCATAACAATCAGCTATCATGAATTAGGTTAATCATGGAATCGTGGTTTGGTAATATGTATATATATATATTGTGTACGGGCATGAAATAACTGTCTCAATAATGAAGTTTCAATAATGAAGTTTTTTTGTTTATGGTTCAATTCAATATCATAATATATGATGCATACAAGCACTATTTTATACTTCCTAATGTTTCAAGAAAATCCTGATATATCTCTGGAGTTTGCATTCCCAATTTCAAACTCATTATAATCTAATTCATTATTGTCTGACGGTTCTTATCACTGGTTTTTTTTAGTGGTTTCCTAGTTCCTGTAGGCCCCATAATTTTCTCAAAAATCCTCAAATAATGTGTACGTTAATAATAGTCCATTAGATCCTCAACATGTGGTGTACAAAGAGATAATACAAACCCTAGTCCATTTTCTAAAATCCAATGTTATTTTTATTCAAATAAGGAATTTTAATGTAAATATCAATTTTCAATGTACATCACCATATTCTAACTATTAGTTTTTTTTTTTTCTACTCAATAATTTGAGCTCGCGGGAAACATTATGAGGTGAATGGATAAGGTCATCTGCTGGGTAGTTGTCAAACCCGCCACCTGGTGGTTTGACTGACCCTAAAAATCTAGAATTTTCTCTAGTGACCTTAGATCGCCATAAAACTACCGTTTTCCTCATTAATCATCGACGGTTTACCTATACATGATTTTAACACAACTACTACAATTTACTCAAACAGATTTCGATGAATTGTGCTATTATATGAATCATGTTATTTTCATCAAGACAAATATCAAATATAACTCTACCCAGAACCCTAAGTTCTTGAGTGAAAAATAATCCTGTTGACCATAGTCAAACCACTACTAGTGGTATTGGTTGCTTTATAGTGGTCCCTCTATGGTCTCTAACAATTAAATTCTCTAATGTAGCTTTATTATACCAAACACCTTAATTTCATGATCAATTTATTCAAAATCAACCATACAAAAATATAAACCAGACACCCTATAACTTAGGTCCATAAAAAAAAATTAAAAAAAAATCTGATTTTTCTATACTTTAAGTAAGTTCATACCAATTTCATCTATTACCATTGAATCTAATCAGAAAATTAAAATCTACACATCAAACAAGTTCTTAGCTGGAATTTTGTGATATTTTGACATAGATTAACAAGCCAAAAAAAAATCTATCATAATGGCCAATATTACTTACTTTAGTCTGACTCCAAGCTTTACTCTTCTTCAGCTATTGGTACTAATACTATAACTCTATGTTGGTGCTTGAAAAGAGAGAGCGACATTTTTAGAGAGCTTTAGAAAGAACGAAGAAGAATGAAGTGGGGAGTATTTTATCTCCCTTTTTTGTCATTCTTCATTTTTAAAAATTAATGGGATATAATGGTTATTAGGTGAAGGAGAGAGTTTCCATGAGAGAGTTTCAAGGTGTCACTGAACTACTTCAGTAGGCCAAGTGGAAAAAAAAAAAAAAAAAAAAGGGGTTGGTCTAAGTGGACCTCATTTAGAAAGCAAATAATTATTTTAACCAGCTGGACCCACATTTTGCGCATTGCACGTGACAATATCAAGAATCGAATCATCAAAAATATAATGTTAAACATAATCATACAAAGCAAGTTACTCGAGGTATAATTTTAATTTGATAAAATAGGGGACTAATTTCAATTGTCAGAGGTATGTTATTGATGGACAATTTGATTTTTGCTTATCAGATGTTCGGTGTTTGTTTTCGGTAAAAATCGGATCTCTTTTCATTGCCATTCAATTACAAATAATTCAGTCGATTACAATGAAAAGAATTAAAAAGAAAACAAACAAAATGACTTATAGATCGTCGCTTTCTTTTACAAAAGTCGTGGGATCTACATAGCTATGAGGCGTGGTTTGTTCCTCGTTGACGATCCAACGTTGATGATGATGGAGATTCTAAGGCCGGCTCTTCTTTATTTCTACTGATCAGAAGAAGGTTCAGACTCTTGCACTAGAGAGATCTTACAAAAGATCTTTTCTGAGTTCCTTTGTATGGGTATTTATAAACTCCAAGTGGTTAAAGGAGTTTCCATGTAGATAAAGATACAAACTCCTTGTAATCTTCATCAAATATTTGAGTTTTTTTTATAAGATTTGGTCTCAAATTCGTCGTATTTGGTCTTGATTCTGTACCAAAATTAGTTGTGATCCGCTTAGAATTTGTAAAATATGCTTGCTAGATGCCAGGTTGGGCCAGCTTCGCTTCGGGCGAGGCTGGGGCCAGCCTCGCTGCGCGATAGGGTGGGGCCAGCTCGCTGCGCCAGCCTCATGGCGTGCAAAGCTTGGGGTCAATGCGAGACGAATCTTGTTCAATCTGGCTCAATTTTTTTCATTCTACAAGACCCCCTCCAAAGTTTTCGAAATTTTGCTCTTCTATTTGTTTAGCGAAATTTCGAAATACTTTGGATTTTTCTTCAGCTTCCGACTTATTTAGCTGCTTGGACGTGAGGCTCTGCTAGACTTGTGTTTGCATTCATCACGTGATAACCTCACATATTTGGGTGGCAAACTTCACCTCGAGATTTGCATTCTTAATCCAGTCCGTCTATTTGAGCTAGGGGCCTCTTTAAGAAGAGTTTTTCATTTTGTCCTGCAAACAATAAATAAAATATTTTAGTTTCATTTATATCATTGTTTAATTTTGGTCTTTTAACGTGTTTGTAGTGATGAGTGGATGAAATTGGGGAGATGAAACTTGCTAAGGATATGGTGTTGTCATAGCAAGCTAAGTTCTGTTGATCATTATGATATTGACTCGCCTGGATAACAGATAAAATCTTAGTGATTGGGTCAGAATCACAAGATCATAGACAGGATATGACTAATGTGTCTATGAAGGATTATCGTGTTAGGATCATAAACTGTAGACATAGATATGGCTTACATGCCTACATGGTCATTCACCTTGGTAATAGACAGAATCAGTGATCGGGTCAGGATCACGGAGTCATAGACAGAGGTATGACTGACGTGTCTGTAAAAGAATGATTATGTTAGGATCATAAAACCGTAGACAGTGGTATAACTTACATGCCTACGGGGTGATTCGCCTTGATGGAAGACAGAATCGTTGATCGAGTCATGATCACGGAGTCATAGACAGAGGTATGACTAACATGCCTATGAAGGATGATCAGGTTAGAATCATAGAACTGTAGACAGAGGTATGTCTGATATGCCTACGTGATTGATTCTCCTGGATGACGGACAAAGCCGGTGTGAATTAATGGATATAGGGGTGACTCACCTGGCGACAGACAGAGCCGGTTACTCACCTAGTTGACAAACAGAGCCCGTGATTATTTTAGAATTGAGAAACCATAGGTAGAAGTGTATTGTTAAACATACCCATGGAATTTCAACAGAGATGTACTATTAAACATTTCGAGATGACCGGGTTAAGATCAAAGAACTATGGGTAGAGGTGTACTATTAAACATACTCATGGGGTTTCGGTAGAGGTGTACTATTAAACATACCTAGATGACCGGGTTAGGGTCGAAGAACCATGGGCAGAGGTGTACTATTAAATGTACCCTTAGAGTTTCGACAGATGTGTACTGTTAAATATACCAAGAAGACCGACTTAGAATCGAAGAACCATAGGCAGAGTGTACTTTTAAACGTACCCATGGGGAGGTATACTCTTAAACATACCGAGATTACCGAGTTAGAGTCTAAGAAAATTGTTTGCTGTAATGTGTGAGATGGTTCAAATCTAACTATCAGAGATAAGATCTTAACATGACAGGTTTGATCATTTTGAAGTGATATAGGTGAGATAGTTTAGATCTTGCTATCAGAAGTAAGAGTTTAACATAATATGTACGATTGTATTGAGATGAGATGGGTGAGATGGTTTGAATCTTGCTGTTACAGCTAAGATCTTAACATGATAGGTTTGGTTGTATTAGAGTGAGATGGTTCAAATCTTGCTGGCAGAATTAAGATCTTAACATGACAGGTTTACGGAGTTTTTAGCAAACCCCAGCTATCAACGGATTTGATATGTTTTTACTAATCACCATTTGCATTGGGCTAGCTATGTTATTTTCCTCAGCATGATGAGTTGTCAAAAATTTTGTTTGGACTTAAATGCCAAAGGTTTGTTCTTCGCAAAAATCTTGCTTTCTTCCATTGAATATTTTAATTACAACGAAAGAGGAACAATAGAAAAATAAATCAGATAATTTATATTTTACCGCTTTCTTTTTACAATAAAAATGGGTTCTAGTGTGGCGATGGGCTCTATCTAGTAGAACCTGTTGACGATCCGACGTGAAAATCTTCTCCTTATTGAAGAAGATGATAGCCGGTCCTAACTTCTCTCTCTCTACTGATCTTAATAAATTCAAGACTCTCGCGTGTAACTTGAACTCCCAAAAGATTAAAAATGATTAAAGATAGATCTCTTAAGTCTCATCAAAGAGGGTATTTATAAACTTTAGTTGGTTATGAGAGTTTCTATAGGAATAGGAATGAAGGTTTCCATAGGAATAGGAATAGAAATTTTTTGTATTCATCAAGGATTCTAATCAAATATTTGATTTTGATTTAAATCTCTTAATTTTGAATTCTGATTGGACTCAATTCGGGTATTGGATAAGCCCAAATCTCAATCATAATCAATTTAGAATTCTGATTGGACTCAATTTGGGTATTGGATAAATCCAAATCTCAATCACAATCAATTTAGGATTCTTATTGGACTCAATTTGGATATTGGATAAGCAATGTCTCAATCACAATTAATTTAGGATTCTGAGAATCTACTCACGTGGAGTTAAATAATTTGGACGCGGAGCTAAGGCTTTAGCTTCGCGTTTTACTTCTTCACGCGAGCTAAGCTCTGGATGATGCGAAGCAAATCAATAGCTTCGCGTCCACCTGGCCGCAAAATTATTTATTTTTCTCTTTTTGAATTTTTCTCCACTAACAGGATCCCCTCCAAAGTTTTCAAAATTGTTATGATTGACAAATTTTGAAATTGGTGATTAGGCTAAGATCAAGAAATTTGACAAAGGTGCCTAATTGTACATGTCTGGAATTTTGATGAAGGCGGTTTAAGACTCTCACGTGTAACTTGAACTGCACCCGTCAAGAGGTTATTTATTTCAGTATGATAATGGTTCAAACCTTACTGTGAGAGGGAATAACTTAACATAACAGAGTTTATCATATTGAAATAGTAAGGATAGTAATAATCCAAATCTTGCTATCGGAGGTAAGAGCTTAGTAAATCCCAAGTTATAAACGGATTTGGTGTGCCTTTACTAATCGCCGTTTGTGTTGGGCTAGCCATGCTATTACTCTCAGCATGGTGAGTTGTCGATGAATTGATTTCTTCACCCCTGTACCTTTAACAACATTGGATAGCTGATTTCATAGTTTTACCCCCAGTATGATAAGGTTGGTGAGAAATTTGATCTCCTCTTTTCGCCACTTTGACAACATTGGGTAATTCATACTTTATCTCCTAGCATGATAGGTTGTCGAGAAACTTGTTCTCTTTCCTTTGCTTTAACAGCATTGGATATCAAAATTATATTTGTATATATATATATATATATATATATATATATATACATATATATATATATATTTACATACCTTTTTTTTTTTTTGTTTTTTTTTTGTTTTTTTGAATTTTCTTAAAAAATTTATAACAATCATTTTGCCATCAAATTTTCAATCATCACACAAAATTTTTCAATAGCTAACAAGAGCAGCAGTAGAAACATGATGCTTATCACCGTTAATGTATTCAGCGCCCTCGACCCAATCCGGCTGCTAGTCAATGAGGACGACCCGATCGTAGCTGTGCTTCGGAGTGTACCCAAGGGGCAAGTTTGCAAGTGCGAACTGCCCATACTTGGTGTTGATCGAGTATTTTTCTTAGTTTTTGTAGAATTAGCTGAGCAAGTCAATTGTTCGTCTTTCAGTAAGTCTGACTATACCCTCATAGTTTCTCCTTTATTTGTATGGAACTCAATGGTTCCTATGACCAGAATTGCCATATTCACAGAAACCTTCTTTTATTCTTCTTTAAGCTGGAGGACACCGACTTCTATCAATGCTTGGATTCGATTCTTGAGAGGGTGGCAACTCTTGGTTGGATGCCCAATGTTTTGGTAGAATAGTCAATAATAGGTTGTTGGTTTTTCCTGCTTCCTCTGGCTTCCAGTTCTCTTGAAACTTTAACATTCTTTTTTTATTGAGGAAGTGAAATAGAGTCCCTATCTGCTCCATCTTGAACGAGTACGTTTCGTCAAGTCGGGGCTTGTTTGGGCTCGTGCCTCTTGGATTTTGGGGTCTCGGATTCGGATTTCCATTTGATGCCATCACAGTTTTTCCTTTGCTTTTAGAATTTTGTGGATATTGTCTGTTATTTGTAGAGTTTTCCGTGCCACGAAATTTCTCAATCTGACGAATTATATATTCCTCCTGCTCTCCTTATTTTAGCAAGTCCTTCCAAGTTTTGGACTTCACAACTCCCATTTTTATGAACACGCTGGTCCTAAAATTATGTTTGTAGGTTTCTATCAGGGTTTCCTAGGTCATACCGTATCCACAATGCACAGATTTTTCCCTGAAACGTTCAATGAAGCTTTTGACCGCTTCTTCTTCTCCTTGTTTCATCGCAAGGAGAGAATGAACCGATATTTCGGTATCATACTCAAAGAAACGTGCCAAAAACTATTTCTCGACATCATGTAAAAGCAGGTCCTCGCAGTGCTCGTAAATACCTTGGTTATTATGGGGTAATTTCCTATCAGATGATCAGTTTGCAACAAAAAATAGTATATGTGTTGGCTTGGGGACCCTTTTCCATCATATAATTCCAACTTAAGTGGTTTGTACTTTTCCTAAAATTGGGCAAAATCCCACTCAAGCAGATATGGCCTCGAAATTCCTGATTCCTTCAGCTCCTTTTTCTACATCAACACATCAAGTTATTTCTGTAGTTTTTCCATCTTCTCTTCATGAGGATCATGGAAGGAAAATATATCGTCTTCTTCATGTACTGAATAAGCTTTTTTTTTCTTTATCTTCTTCATTTATCTTGAGTGGTGGTTCCTCATTCGTCTTGGGTGGTAGTTCCGAGGAAGTTTTAGCCTTATTGTCGACTATCTTCGGGGTATTTTCGATCACTTTTAGAGGCATTAGTTTGAGGTCATTAATGGCTTTTTGCTGATCTCGAATCATTTGTTCTTGGACTTCAAACCTCTGATCGACGTCATCGGACCTGTCCACTGCGTGCGACGCTAATTTTCTTGGTCGGAAAGAAGTATATGACTTCGGGGAAGCTATAGCTGAGTTGTCGCTATCATCGTTGTAGAAAACTTTTGCAAGTTTTCTATAATTTCTAGGAGCGACAATACCTGACATGAGCCGAGTAAGATGGTAAAGTTGTTCGTCATATACATTCAACTCATTTTCTTTTTCTATAGCCTTCTTATCTTTACCGACTATATTTGAGATCACCGCCTCCAATTCTTTTTCCTCGATTCTATATCTCATATTATTATTTCTCCTTTTTGGAGTATTTTGATAAGTCTCAGTTATTCTATCAAATACAGAAACTTTTTTCTTTCCACAACAACAGTTATTTAACAGAGCTAATATTAGTTGCTCATAATGGCATGTCGAGTGCTGATGAGTTTTAGTTACTTTCCTTTTATTTGTTAAATAATCTCTAAGGTCAAGAACTTCAGAAGATGAAGAATCTTCAGTTATATTTTGGGCGTGGGGCCCACTTGGTTGTCAGAGAAACCTAGGTGATTGCTAAAACTTTTCAATACAGATTGTTGGCAGTGAAAATTTCTAAGTTAAAAGGATTTTCCACAACAGGATGCGGAGCCAATTCAGTAGCCCCGCGTTTGGTAATATTAACCCTGCGTTTGAATAAAACGCGGAGATGTTTAATAGCTCCGCGTTGATTCCGCAGTCTGGCTTGTATTAGCCTCGCGTTTGAGTAAAATGCGGAGATGATCAATAGCTCCGCGTTTTGGTTATTTAGCGCCGCGTTTTGATGCGATTAAAGCTCCGCGTAAGCAGATAACCAGAATCTCAAATTGATTGAGATTATGATTCTGGGCCTATCCAAATACCCAAATCAAATCTAATCAGAATTCCATCAAAACTAAGATATTTGATTGGAATCCTTGATAATGCGAGTTCTATTTAGATAGAAACTCTTGCATTAACCTGGGGCTATAAATACCTCCTTGGTGAACCCTAAAAAAAAAGGGCTTTTTTTCGGCAATTGAAATTTTTTTCTGAAATATTGGAGAATTCGAGTTACGCACAGAGCCTTAAGTTCGTGAAGATCAGAGAAAAATCGCCATCTTCTTTCTGGAGTTCTTGAGAAGTTCGAGTTACGCGAGAGAGTCTTGAACAAATTAAAACCAGAGAAGATCATCTACAATCGGCCGATATCTTCAAAAGAGAAGATTTCAACGTACCGATCGTCCAAAGGAACTACTATAGATCCCATCGCCACAGATCCCACAACACATTTAAAAGAGAGAGATTGAACTATAAAATCCTCTCGTTTGTTCTTTTTTATCTCTTGTTCACTTTCATTGTAATTTAAGTTAATTCAATGGGAGGAAGCGAAGAAACTTTTGCGACGAACAAACTGGCGACCACAGTGGGAGCCATCTCTTTCATTGATGAAAAGATTGTGGTGCAATCGGACGTTGACTTGATCGGATCCGAAGTAGACACGCTGGTCGTTGAAATCGACCAACAGAAGTACGAGGAGTTCCTCTCCTCCGGATCAGGTGACTTGGATGAGACACGGCACTATCGTCGCATGCACTCCAATGCCCGAGTGACGGGTAGAAAGGTATCCACCGAGAGACGGGGATCCTTGGAGACTGCGGCTATAGAGCCGGAGTTCACACAAGAAATCCTAGCCGAGGATGAGTTTCCGATTGCCGAAAAAGACATAGGGACTGGACTGACCAGGACCCAACTCCGGAACAGGAACCGGAGAGCGAGACGTAGAGCCCTCAAAGCCCGCCTTGGACGTGGAGCTAACTCCAGAGGACGCGAGGCTATGGTCCCTCGCAAACTGGCTCGCGCTACCCGCGGACCAGTCTCTACCGCGTTAAACGCGAAGATACAACTTGCCTTAAAAGTAAGGAAAAGACAGCGTGTGATATTCCACGCGAGGCTATTACTGAGCCTAGCGAGAGACGCGAAGCCAGTAAGGGTTGCGCTAGTCGCAGAATACCCAACACTCGCGAGTTACGTGAGTATAAAAATTCTTCAAAGCCAGCGTGTGATATTCCACGCGAGGCTATTACTGAGACTAGCGAGAGACGCGAAGCCAGTAAGGGTTACGCTAGTCGCAGAATACCCAACACCCGCGAGTTATGTGAGTATAAAAATCCTTCAAAGCCAGCGTTTGATATTCCACGCGAGGCTATTACTGAGCCTAGCGAGAGACGCGAAGCCAGTAAGGGTTGCGCTAGTCGCAGAATATCCAACACTCGCGAGTTACGTGAGTATAAAAATTCTTTAAAGCCAGCGTGTGATTTTCCACGTGAGGCTATTACTGAGCCTAGCGAGAGACGCGAAGCCAGTAAGGGTTGCGCTAGTCGCAGAATACCCAACACTCGCGAGTTACGTGAGTATAAAAATCCTTCAAAGCCAGCGTGTGATATTCCACGCGAGGCTATTACTGAGCCTAGCGAGAGACGCAAAGCCAGTAAGGGTTGCGCTAGTCGCAGAATACCCAACACTCGCGAGTTACGTGAGTATAAAAATCCTTCAAAGCCAGCGTGTGATATTCCACGCGAGGCTATTACTGAGCCTAGCGAGAGACGCGAAGCCAGTAAGGGTTGCGCTAGTCACAGAATACCCAACACTCGCAGTTACGCGAGTATAAAAATTCTTTAAAGCCAGCGTGTGATTTTCCGCGCGAGGCTATTACTGAGCCTAGCGAGAGACGCGAAGCCAGTAAGGGTTGCGCTAGTCGCAGAATACCCAACACTCGCGAGTTACGTGAGTATAAAAATCCTTCAAAGCCAGCGTGTGATATTCCACGCGAGGCTATTACTGAGCCTAGCGAGAGACGCGAAGCCAGTAAGGGTTGCGCTAGTCGCAGAATACCCAACACTCGCGAGTTACGTGAGTATAAAAATCCTTCAAAGCCAGCGTGTGATATTCCACGCGAGGCTATTACTGAGCCTAGCGAGAGACGCGAAACCAGTAAGGGTTACGCTAGTCGCAGAATACCCAACACTCGCGAGTTACTCGAGTATAAAAATTCTTTAAAGCCATCGTGTGATTCTCCACGCGAGACTGATACTGAGCCAAGTGAGAAATGCGAGGCCAGTACTGATTGTGAGAAACGCAAGACTTATGACACTCGCGAGAGAGGCGAAGACGGTTGGCAAATAGTTGTCAGTCGTAAAAATCGTACTAGGCGCGAAACTATGATCTGCGTAAATCGCAATGATAAGCCAGCGTGTAAGACCTTCCCTTCACGCGGGGCTATTATTCCAGAAGCTAAACTTCTAAAGACATACCAAGCCAGCGAGAGACGTGAGGCTAGTGTGGATAAGCACGAAGCTATTCTTCAGGCCCGCGATATGAAACACGAGGCTATTCCTAAGCCCCGCGAGGATCGGTCCGACCCCAGAGTCAGGGTTGATCAGTCAAAGAAGCTTCAATGGGTGCCCAGACCTTCTCAAGAGTTGAATGGACCTCCTGACTCCAAGGCTAAAGGCACTGATCTCAGAGAGCATCTCTCCAGGAAGAGAAGCGTAGAACAGCTTCAAGCAGAACCTATCTGTCACTGACACCAACTAATGACCGCAGTGTCCGCTGTAATGGACAACTGTGGCTGCAGCAAGAGCAGGGTATCTGCGTTTGATCGATTAATCGAGCCGAACAAGAACCCTGCGAAGAAACCAAAGACTACTTCCCTGAAGCAATGGAGAGCTGTAACCTCCAACATGGTGGGGAAAGGAAAGAAAATTGTAGAGACGGATGATGATTCAGAATCGAGCGATGAAGAACCTCATCGTGTTACTCGATTAAAATCAGGAGCCGTCCCGCCTCGAAATTATAAGAGGCTCGCAGGGGGTTTTTATGATGAGGACAGTGATAATTCAGCCATAGTCTCACCTCGTTCCTCCGCATCATCTCGACTACAGAAGTCAGCATCGCACATGGCAGATAAGTATGATGATATCAATAAGAGATTTGAAGCTCAAGAAAGAATGATTCGAGAGCAACAGAAAACGATTGAAGACCTTAAGATGCTACTTTTAAAAGTTGTCGAGGATAATACTAAACAGGGCAAGAAGACTTCAAATGAAGAAGAACAGGAGGACAAAGCCTACTCGATGCACGAAGACGAGGATAGATTTTCTTTCCATGATCCGCATGGAGAAAAGATTGAAAAATTGCAAAATCAACTCGAAACTTTGATGCATAAAAAAGAGTTGAAGGAGTCAGGGGTCTCTAGACCATATCCACCAGAATGGGATGTGGTGCCCTATCCTCCAAAGTATAAGCCGCTCAAGTTGGAGCCCTATGACAGGAAGGGTTCGCCCAGTCAGCACATCTATTATTTCCTGTCCCAAGCAGGACATCTGTTGGGTAATGACCCAATTATGACAAAAGTATTCGCGAGTACTTTGCGAGGGCCTGCCTTTACTTGGTTCATGCAGTTGCCCCTAGGATCTATTAGTGCCTGGTTTGATGTCGAGAAATTATTTCTCTCACGATTTTTTGAGGATGATACCGAGATTACGGTTCATTCCCTCCTTGCAACTAGACAAGGAGAACAAGAAACGGTTAAAGATTTCATAGAAAGGTTCCGGGAGAAGTCCATACATTGCAAACACGGAATGATTCAGGAAACTCTAGTCGAGACCTGTCGACACAATCTTAAGACCAATGTGCTCCTCAAAATGGGGGCCGTAGAGTCTAAGACGTGGAGGGACCTGCTCAAACAAGGAGAGCAAGCTGAAGACTTGATTCGCCGAGTTGAAGAATCCCGCGGGTCAAGAAGTGCTGGGGGTAGTAAATCATATACCCAAAACAACAACAATAAGAATAAAGGGAGAGAAGTAATGTCGTCAGAAGCGGCTCCTCAGAAAACTAATCCTCTACCAAACCCAAAGCTTCAAAATCAGCAGGGTACGAGGCAAAATAGGCCTCAGCAGGAGAGAAATTACACTTTCAAAGCTGAACAGACACCTGTCCTCTTTCACCTGCTCCAAAAGAAGGGAATGCTAAAACTTCCGGAAAATAAGAAGCCAGAAGACGCTGGTAAGACTAAAGATCCCAACTACTGTCTCTATCACCGGAATGTTGGGCATCCTACTCGGGATTGTTTTCCCCTTAAGAACAGAATCCAAGCACTAATAGAAGCTGGGGTTCTGACGCTTAAGGAAGAGCAGAAGAAGGTCACTGCCAATATGGCAACCATAGTGGTTGGAACCTACGAGTTCCCCGCAGGGGTGACTCCAATCCCTAAGGGTAAGATGCTTACGAAGAATCTTGATCCGCACAATAAAGCCCAAGAAGGACTTGTTCGCATAACAACCCAAAATGGGGAGATCATGTGGGTTCATCCCGATTTGATAGAGGATGAGCAATGGACTACTACAGGGAGCCAAGAGAAGAAGCGAACTGTTAATGCCATTTCTGCAGATATAAAGGAAGAATATATAGCTTCGGGAGCCTTCACAGATTCTGAAGAAGAACCCGAAACTATGGCCACTCATCAAGATGGGGCAGGCCCTTCCGGTACTCGATCCGGAAAGACATATCTTAAGGATTACACTAGAGTAGATCCAAAAGATATCTATGCAGAACTCGCAAAGCCTGCAAAGCAGAAAGGACTTCGTTTCCAGAAGAATCCTATTCGAGAGGAAGGAGCCAGCGAGACTACCTTCAAGTTTGACATAATTGCTCAGTTGGCGAATATCCCAGCACGAGTAACGCTTTACGAATTGTTGAGATTATCAAAATCAACGCGTGAAGCTCTAAGAGAGGCTTTGGCAGACTCTGAGTCATTCTTAGCTCAGATAGTCGAGCCGGCCGACGAAGAACAGGACTCTTGCCCCCGCTGTCACCAAGTGAGGAGGCATGTCCCACAAATAATCTTCTCTCCAGAAGACATGCAGGTGAGGAATATAAAGCAAAACAGGCCTTCATATTTCACCGGATATGTCGGATCCACCAAAGTGGACCGAATTCAGATTGATCCGGGATTTGCACTAAGTGTCGTACCCAGAAGGTTGATGCAGCTGTTAGGAATCTCCCTCCATCGCCTGACAACAACCAACACAATGATATACGGGTTCAACGCCAGTAATAGCCGTCCCCTCGGGAAAATCCGACTCCGATGTCAAATCGGGGATTTGAGGACAGAAGCTACATGCTATGTCATCGATGCAGACACCTCCTACAACATTCTGTTGGGGCAGCCGTGGATCCATGCTCACATGATAGTCCCGTCGACCCTCCACCAATGTATGAAATATTGCGATGAGGAAGGAGAGGTCCGGACGCTAATTGCCGACAAGCAACCATTCAAAGGATTGGAGAATCACTTCACGGATGCTGCACTCTACAAGCCAGCCCATGAAGCATCCAATGACAATCTTAGCAAGTCTCCAAGGCCCGACGACAGTGGCAACGAAGCCGACACTGAGCACGAGCTTCCTGAAGAAGATGATGGGGGTGATTACGAAATCAACCCTCACCTAGATTTTAGTTTAAGTCTTGATGATATAGTGGATGTAATAGAAAGTGAGTGGGTTATTAATGAAAATGTAAAGTTAGTCTACGAGCATGCTGTAGCTACTGAATCTGAATTCTCTTGTACTTCCACTGAAGTGGAAGACCTATCCGAACTTGAAGTTCTGGCGGCATATCATTTGCCACTTAGGTCATCCCTCCTCTCTCAATTAAGAATAGCTGAAGAGGAAGGTCACTATTTCGAAGTGCCTCCTCGGGGAGGATCCCAAAAGCCGATTATGTTCGGCTGGGTAATTACGTCACCTCGACGAAAACAAAGCAGCGAAAGTGATGAACCGACATCACCCCAATTTCACCTGTATGAACAAAAATCCCGCCAGATGATGGAGAAAATGGGTTATAATCTTGCCCAGAAACCGAGATTGAACTTTGGAAAAGGGCGACGGAACCTTATACTCTCGTTTAGACCAAGAGGAAAGAGCCCTGATTATTATCAAAAGACCCGCAGGGGGTTGGGCTATGTGTCTACTCCACCCTCATCGCCATCCAAGGATGAAGAGAGTTCTTCGACTAAAGAAGAAACATCTTCACCCGATTATGATTCGGATATAAGTACCGGTACTTGGTTTCAGTCTTTGACAGCCAATATGGTTTTAGTTGCGCCAGAAAGCGACGAGGAACCAATTGACGTTCAAGATGATGCTTGGGCTAGGCATATGGATACTCTCTGGGATGTCCGCTTTGAACAGCATGACCCGCCCACAGAAGACAAATTAATACAAGTTAACATGGGAACGGAAGAAAATCTGAAACCCATCTTCATAAGCGACTCACTAACTCCCTCAGAAAAGGAGGAACTTATATCTCTTATCAAAGAGTATATAGATGTGTTCGCATGGAGTTATGAAGATATGCCTGGGCTTGACCCTCAAATTGCCACACACCGGTTAAATATTAAAGAAGATGCTAAGCCTGTCAAACAACAGCAAAGGCGTTTTCGACCGGAACTGATGGAGGCGATAGTTGCTGAAGTCAACAAGCTTATACAATCCGGATTCATCCGAGAAGAGCAGCATCCTGACTGGGTGGCTAACATAGTGCCGGTTCGTAAAAAGAATAGCAAAATCCGAATATGCATCGATTTTCGAGATCTGAACGTTGCATGTCCCAAGGATGAGTTTCCACTCCCCATCACCGATGTGATGATTGATAATACTTGCGGTTATGAGAGGATGTCCTTTATGGATGGCTTCTCAGGTTATAACCAAATTAAAATGCACCCAGATGATGAAAAGCATACAGCTTTCAGAACGCCGCTAGGGGTATACTGTTATACGGTGATGCCATTCGGATTAAAGAACGCAGGTACCACCTACCAACGCGCAATGAGTGTCATATTCAAGGAACACCTGCGCAGAACAGTGGAGTGCTATGTGGATGACTTAGCAGTCAAAAGCAAAAACAGAGAAGATCATCTTCATGATTTAAGAGTGGTCTTCGATCTTATGCAGAAACATCATCTGAAGATGAATCCTACCAAGTCGTTCATGGGGGTGTCCAGCGGGAAATTTCTTGGGTTCATAATCACCTCAAAAGGAATTTTTCTCGACCCTGAAAAGGTAAAAGCGATTAGCAAAATGCCGCCTCCCGGCAATCTTAAGGAATTAAGGGGATTACAGGGAAAGCTCGCCTATATTCGACGCTTCATTTCCAACCTATCTGGACGATGCCTGCCATTCTCAAAACTTATGAAAAAGGGAGTGTCTTTCATATGGGATGAGGCATGTCAACAGGCCTTTGACGACCTTAAAGAATACCTCACCAAACATCCTGTTCTTATGGCACCAGCCCCAGGGCAGCCCTTCCTTGTATATGTGAGGGCCATGGATAATACTTTAGGAGCATTACTTGCTCAATATAATGAGCACGGACATGAACACGCCCTCTACTATTTAAGTAGAACAATGATTGGGGCCGAATAACGGTATACCCCGATTGAAAAGGAGTGTTTAGCCCTAGTGTTTGCTGTTCAGAAAATGCGACACTACTTTTCGGGGCAAACAATTCATGTCATATCACGGGTTAACCCCTTGAAGATTCTGATGACCAAACCGAGATCCTTAAATGGCCGATTGGCAAAATGGGCGCTCTTGCTATCGCCCTATGACATACATTTTGTCCCTCAAAAGGCCATGAAGGGACAGGCAATCTCCGATTTTCTTGCAGATCATCCAGTTTGATCCAAATTAAAGCAGACATCATAAGTCAACACAGTTACCGGAGAACAGCCTTGGCAGATGTTCTTTGATGGTGCCGCGAGACGATCTGCTGCTGGAGTGGGGGTTGTGCTTATATCCCCACATAAACATATATTGCCTAACGGTTACTCATTAACAGAACCGTGCACGAATAATGTAGCGGAGTACAACGTGCTCATTATCGGCTTAAAAATAGCTCTGCAACTGGGGGTGAACCATCTAGAGGCATATGGAGACTCTAAACTCATCGTCAATCAGATGACAGGTGAATATGAAGTCAGACATGAAGCCCTCATCCCCTATTATCAGCTAGCCATTGAACTAGCTGGATATTTTGAACAATTCTACATATCTCATATATCTCGGAATGAGAATGTATATGCAGTGCCCTTGCCGCATTAGCTGCAACATTGGCAATCCCGCCAGGTGAGGTTAAAAGCATCACCATTGAAAGCAGGGAGCTCCTTCATCCAGATACTCTTCTTCAAAATAAAGAAGTATGCCAAGTAGGCCTAACTCTGGAGCCCCGTGATTGGCGATTTCCGTTTGTAAATTACGCTTTGCATGGGATATTACCAGAAGATCCTAAGGAAGCCACCTCTATAAAGAGGAAGGCCCAAAGATTTTATTATGACCATAAACTTCAGACTTTATATAGAAAGTCAAGAGATGGTCTGCTACTAAGCTGCATATCAAAAGCGGAAGCAGAAGAAGTGCTGAGAGAAACACACAATAGAGTATGTGGAGCTCATCAGCCCAGTCCTAAACTTGGAGACTGTATAAGAAGGCTAGGGTACTACTGGCCGAACATGATCACGGAAGCAATGGCATACGCTAAACGATGTCATGCATGCCAAGTTCATACTAATTTTATTCATCAACCCCAAGAATAAATACTGTTGCAAGTTGGCCATTTGAAGTATGGGGGATGGATATTGTGGGGCCTATAACTCCCCCGTCATCCAGAGGACATCGGTTTATTCTTGCAATAACCGATTATTTTTCAAAGTGGTCCGAAGCCGTGCCCATGAAAGAGGTGAAAGCGACAGATGTGATCAAGTTCGTCAAGCATCATGTCATTTACTGCTTCGGCGTCCCCCGACGTTTTATTCATGATAATGGTCCGCAATTCATCAGTCAGGAATTTTCCAGATTCTGCAATAAGTTCAGAATCAAAGATATCGCTTCTACACCATATAACCCTGCGGCTAATGGGTTAGCTGAAGCTTTTAACAAGACGATCATCAAACTCCTTCGGAAGTTCATCTCTTCCAATAAACGAGATTGAGATGAAAAGTTGGGAGAATGTTTGTGGGCTTATCGCACCACCGTTCGCACCCTGACCAAAGCAACCCCGTTCTCTTTGGTTTACGGAAGCGAGGCCGTCTTGCCTCTTGAAATCCAGATACCATCATTAAGAGTGGCTTTAGCCACAAGGATGACGACAGAAGAGCGCCATCAGCAAAGATTGCAAGAACTAGAGGCGTTAAATGAAAAACGTCTCAGAGCTCAACAACAAATTGAGTTGTATCAAGCCCGAATGTCTCAAACGTTCAATAAAAACGTTAAGCCAAGGACCTTTAAACAAGGAGACTTGGTTTTGGCTGTTAAAAGGCGAATGGTGCTAACCCACAAGACTAAGAGTAACTTTGAACCCAAGTGGGAATGACCGTTTGTTGTGGAGACAGTATACTCCAGTGGAGCCTATCGCTTAATGAATCAAGATGGCGACAGGATGATGATGCCGATCAATGGCAAATTTCTGAAGAAATACTATTCTTAGTATCCCTGGAGATACGAGTCTTCTTTTCTTAGGCATGCGCAGTTTGGCGCCTCTGACCTAAACCTGGTGTGCTTGGTTCTCAAGTTTGAACCACCTCCAGACTTTTCTTAGGCATGCGCAGTTTGGCGCCTCTGACCTAAACCCTGGTGTGTTTGGTTCTCAAGTTTGAACCACCTCCAGTCTTTTCTTAGGCATGCGCAGTTTGGCGCCTCTGACCTAAACCTTGGTGTGCTTGGTTCTCAAGTTTGAACCACCTCCAGTCTTTTCTTAGGCATGCGCAGTTTGGCGCCTCTGACCTAACCCTGGTGTGCTTGGTTCTCAAGTTTGAACCACCTCCAGTCTTTTCTTAGGCATGCGCAGTTTGGCGCCTCTGACCTAAACCCTGGTGTGTTTGGTTCTCAAGTTTGAACCACCTCCAGTCTTTTCTTAGGCATGCGCAGTTTGGCGCCTCTGACCTAAACCTGGTGTGCTTGGTTCTCAAGTTTGAACCACCTCCAGACTTTTCTTAGGCATGCGCAATTGAGCGCCTCTGACCTAAACCTGGTGTGTTTGGTTCTCAAGTTTGAACCACCTCCAGACCTTTCTTAGGCATGCGCAGTTTGGCGCCTCTGACCTAAACCTGGTGCGTTTGGTTCTCAAGTTTGAACCACCTCCAGTCTTTTCTTAGGCATGCGTAATGGATTAACGCTTCTGACCTAAAACCTGGTGTATTTGGAGTGCCCAGTTCAAGTTACCCGAGAGAGCCTTGAACCGCCTCCAGTTTGGTTCTCAAGTTTGAACCACCATCAGTTTTTTCATGGGCATGCGCAGTTTGGCGCCTCTGACCTAAACCCTGGTGTGTTTGGTTTTCAAGTTTGAACCACCTCCAGACTTTTCTTAGGCATGCGCAATTGAGCGCCTCTGACCTAAACCTGGTGTGTTTGGTTCTCAAGTTTGAACCACCTCCAGACTTTTCTTAGGCATGCGGAGTTTGACGCCTCTGACCTAAACCTGGTGCGTTTGGTTCTCAAGTTTGAACCACCTCCAGTCTTTTCTTAGGCATGCGCAGTTTGGCGCCTCTGACCTAAACCTGGTGTGCTTGGTTCTCAAGTTTGAACCACCTCCAGACTTTTCTTAGGCATGCGCAATTGAGTGCCTCTGACCTAAACCTGGTGTGTTTGGTTCTCAAGTTTGAACCACCTCCAGTCTTTTCTTAGGCATGCGCAGTTTGGCGTCTCTGACCTAAACCTGGCGTGTCTGGAGTGCCTAGTTCAAGTTACGCGAGAGAGCCTTGAACCGCCTCCAGTTTGGTTCTCAAGTTTGAACCACCATCAGTCTTTTCTTGGGCATGCGCAGTTTGACGCCTCTGACCTAAACCTGGTGTGCTTAGTTCTCAAGTTTGAACAACCCCCAATCTTTCTTTTAGGCATATGTAATTAAACGCCTCTGACCTAAAAGATATGAATTACCCAACGCCGACTAGGCAATGGGAAGATAATAAATTTCTCGCCAACCCATCATACTGGGGTAAAAGTATGAATTGCCCAACACCGATTAGGCAATGGGAAGAGAATCAGTTTCTCGCCAACCCATCATACTGGGGTAAAAGTATGAATTGCCCAACACCGACTAGGCAATGGGAAGAGAACCAGTTTCTCGCCAACCATCATACTGGGGTAAAAGTATAAATTGCCCAACGCCGACTAGGTAATGGGAAGAGAACCAGTTTCTCGCCAACCCATCATAATGGGGTAAAAGTATGAATCGCCCAATGCCGATTAGGCAATAGAAAGAGAACCAGTTTCTCGCCAACCATCATACTGGGGTAAAAGTATGAATTGCCCAGCGCCGACTAGGCAATGGGAAGAGAACCAGTTTCTTGCCTACCCATCATACTGGGGTAAAAATATGAATTGCCCAACGCCGATTAGGCAATGGGAAGAGAACCAGTTTCTCGCCAACCCTATCATACTGGGGGTAAGAGTATGAGATTAACTACTCAATGCTGATTAAAAGCAAAGGGGAGAGGAAATCAATTCCTCGACAACTCACCATGTTGAGGGGAAAAATATGGCTAGCCCAACTCAAACGGTAGTTGGTAAAGGTTAATCAAACCCGTTGATAGTTGGGGATTTGCTAAAAATCCCATAAAACCTGTCATGTTAAATTCTTACCTCTGACAGTACGACTTGGAACGCTTCGCAGAGAAAACTACTTCTTGATGGCAAGTTATTTGTTGTGCAAGAAGATTTCCTAGCCAACTAATAAAAGAATCAAAAAGTAATTATCCTTATTCATCATTTAAAAAGAATGGAGTTACAAAAGAAGTCTGAGAACCAATAAAGCTCTTTCCTTTAGTATAAGTTCTCATTACAAAAAAAAAGGGAATGAAGAATAAAAGAAAACTATGGATCTCCGAGATGCTTTAACTTACTCATCGCTTCGTCAACCACTCGACGACAGGTTGCCTCTATAGAGTGTTGAGCCTGCCGGAGTAGATCATCTTCATTCATTCCAACTTGCTGGATGAGATTCTGGCGAGACTCTTCCATAGTATGGCTTCTTATTGTCTCCTCCTGATCAACTTGCTCCCGTTAAAGGATCAGCGCTTCCCGCTTCTTAACGGCTTCCCCTAGTTGAAGCTCGCTCTCTACTAAGATCGCCCGAGCATTAGCAATGGCCTCCTGGGCACTAAGATGGCAGCTTGGCTCCCCTCAATTTCAGAGTTCACCAAATCCAAACCTCTAAGAATGGACTCCCGACTAGCCTGGAACCCTGCTAACGCTCGAGACCACTCTTCTTCTTGGCGCCTCAATTCTTCTCGATGAGCAACCAACTCTGCCCGAAGACGAGCCCATTCGATCCCAGTAATCGACTCAACATCCGCTTGGCGAACTGTGTTGAGTATGTTCATTTGCTCTTCCAAAATTCCAAAATGGGCCCAGTAAGGAGCTGCTCGATCTCGTCCCTCAGTTTCTTCGATATTTTCCAGATAGCGGAATAACAGTGGACGTGCGAAGTTGAAGAAATCGAGGCCAGCAAGGACCATCTCGGTACATCTCCTTAGCAAACGCATAAAATCGGCGACACTGAGGTTGAAAAGTTCTTCAAGAGGATTTGCAGTGCCAACAGACAAAGCAAGTAATGCTAAGGAAGATGTCACAGGCAGGGGAGCAGTGGCTGCCGGTTTCGAAAAAGAAACCCGTCCTTGTACCAGGTTCATGACATGCGGGGCCAGTAAAGCCAATGCAGATCTGGTGGAATCAAGAACCTGAGAAGGAGGACTGCTAATACAAGTCACCCGGGGAGCGCCACCAACAGGAGAAGATGAGGGGGTATCTCCACCAGAAGTTCCTCCGATGGTAGAAGAAGCTTCAAATGAGAACTTTAAGTTCTCATCCCCGACTGGAAGATTAGAAGCTGGAGAAATTACAGGTGTCTCAACAGCCATTATAGTAGAAGGCGTTAGAATCGCTGACTGAGAAACAAAAGGTACGCCAACGACCGTGGGAAATGTCTTAGTGGAACAGACTGGCATTGGAGATGGCATGCTAGGAGAAGGCGTAGCCTCCCTAGCAGCAGCTGCGATAATGACCTCAGTTCTCTCACACTTCCCAGTTCGTCAATTGGGGGAATTGAAGAGGGAACAGAGGTAGGAGCCAGTGTGGAATAATCAGCCGCAAACTCGCTAGCAAAGCTACCCACACCACCAACGGAGCCGGAATGGTCCATCCTATCGTCAGATTCTACTTGGGTAGTCGAATGCATTGGCGAGAGAAGTTGATCACCTGCATTTCAGAAGACCAGAAAAGCAGTGTTACGTTAAAATAATAACGGGCAAAAGATAAAATGCTAAGGGCCATACCAGGCGATACAAGTCCAGTTGTCGGACTTGAAGGGGGAGCCATTGTCGTTTTCAGCAACGTACCCGTCTCGCTACCCGTTAGTTGCGCCACAGGTTCTGCCACAGGCCCCACGGCCAAAGGGACCGAAACCTCAACAATACTTGGAGCTTTAGCAGGTTCATCCTCCCTTGCCGATGTTGGGGGTAGAGCCGAAACCAACAAGTCTGAAGCAAGTTTGGCAGCCACTTCTTGGGGAGCTATCAAAGTTTCCTGAGCCAATTTTTGCTTCTTACCCGGTCTTCTCTTTAAAGCGCTGCGGCGTTTGAGAGTTGGACTCGAGGAACGACTGACAACAGGCTGGGGAGCTTCACCAGCACCAGTATTGTCATCATCATCTCCGGCATCGTCGTCGGACTCGTTGGCGTCTGAAGGCTCAGCCGCGGCGTCAAGGAATTCTTCCATTCCTTTTATTCTCACTCTAGAAGCACCCTGGCGGCTAATGTAGAGGGCTTCAATCTCTTTGCAACAACTGCGGTTGAGAGAGAAGCCGGGCACGTCAGCATTCGCAATACTGAACCAGTTGCAGAAGCTGAGAGTCATGGACAATTCGGGCGTCTTCTGGGGCAGGGAGAATTCAGCCTCGGTTCCGCCAGCTGCAAAATGGAACTAGCCACGAGCGCCTTCGTATAGATTCCCCTCGTGAGCGAGATCTTTATTTGGATTGCCCACATAAAGTTGGGAATATCCAAATTGGCGAGCAAAGCGATTCGGAGTGTATGGCTCGATCCAACACCTGAGATCTTGACGATACACCAAGTGTCCGGGACGGATATTGAGAAGCCACCAGAACGCTCCTGCAGATAAAGTAGTGAACTTATCTGCTCCTACGGTGTCCTTCAGCTTCAACCCATATTCTCCACCAGGGAAATCGGGAAAACACCGGAAGATCTCATAGTTCTGAAAGTCACGAAGAGTCTTCCGAATTTGAGACATATAATTCTGCTTCCATGAAGAGCGTTCATACAGCTCTACAAAGAAGCACTTTTTGCCCGAACGACGCTCTGGTGCACTCATTAAAGAAGGACAGTGTAAGACAAGCCACGTCATCAAATAGGTGTAGGGCATCTCCACCCTAGGATTTGGAATTTTCGGTTGAGCAGTCGCTTTCAACTTGCCCTTTCCTTTCCCCTTGACCTTAATAGTGGAGAGGAAATCACGACAGAATACCTTCAGTCCATACTGCAAATTGCATACCATGGTGGGAAGAAGTCCAAGGGGTCGGCCATATGCTAAAAGAACTGCTGGATATACCACGGTCACCGCAATTGCTTCTTTGGGTAACGACGGGATGACACATCTCTTTAGCCACAGCATCAGAAACCCGGCAATGAGACCTCTGTTGGAAATCAGAAACTGGGCTTGATAGTGGTAGCTCTTGAATGAAGTACCGGGATCGTATCCATTCTCATTGGAGTCTGTAGTATAATACAGACGATAATGGCCCCTAGCTACACGTTGATCAACCTCTGAGATGGGGACAGGAGAATGACCATGGATAGTGGTCGAGCTATCCTTAGAATTTAAGTTGGCAAAGAGGTACTCGGCCCATTTCTTATGACCAATACCGTGATTACGCGCACCTGTCTGGTCAGCGCAAATATGATAATGGCACATCATCTCCCAGTATGTGGCGTAGATGCGCTCATCATTAGCCATCAACATGTTCAACTCATCGGTGGTGGGGATATACTCCTCGTAAGGGACTTCGCCCATTAAGAGCCAGAAATCTCGAACATCTCGTGGAGAGCGAACCCTAGCTCACCCACTGGTGTAAAGAGAGTACAAGTCTCAGGGTTATACATCTCCAAGAGGCAGTAAAAATGATAAGCACTCTGGGAAAACCCGAATTGGATATTCCTGATAGCTTTATACAAGCTAATATCCTTTAAAATGGGCTTGTGGGAGTCTAGCATGTACTGAACAAGGCGGGCTCACCACATATTGTTAGAAGAATGAACCCAGCCAGGCATCCTGAAGTCGCTAGTCGGGTACTGACCATCCTTCGCCAGGAACTCACTTAAGAAAGTTCGGGCACGAGATGGGACTTCTCCCACTGGAAGCTCCTTGCCAAATCGGCCTGGAAGCAAACCAGTAATGCATCTGGGGGGACCATCTTGATAAACCCCTTTTGCACCAAATTTGCATGTTGGGACGCCATCTTACTCTTGAGTCAGTCCCCACTTTAATTCCCGAGGCATCGCCAGTCTCTGAAGATAGACCAGAGGATAGCTACGGTCCATTCTAGGCAGAAATATCAGCATTTCGCCTGAGTTATATAACCAAATGCACTCCTCTTCAGAAAGGATCTCATCTGATTGATCCATCTGGTCTCCAAAGAGGAAAGCGGGTTTCTCCATCGCCTTTCTATTTAAAGTTTCGAAGGCTGCATCAGTTATGATTTCTCGCGCAGTAGTGGGGTGATACTTGATCAACTTCTCCTTGCGCTCCTTCGGGTCTGGCTTATATGAAGCCAAGATAGTGGTGAAGCGAAATTGTCCTGAGGGATCAGAACCCCCAGCAAACCCGAAGTAATTCTTGTGAGGAAGAGATTCCATCGAATACCCTACTGCAAAAAGAAGCACTAGAGTTAGAGAAGTTTCTATAAGACAGAAAAATTCTCTAGGTATGGACGCGTGAAGCTAAAAATTAGAACGCGCAGAAGTCAAAATAGCCTCGCGTTTTCAGCGCGACTGCTACATAAAATAGCCTCGCGTTTCCACGCGACTGCTACTTAAAATAGCCTCGCATTTCCACGCGACTGCTACTTAAAATAGCCTCGCGTTTCAGCGCGACTGCTACTTAAAATAGCCTCGCGTTTCCACGCGACTGCTACTTAAAATAGCCCCGCGCTTCAAAACGCGAGGATGACGCGATAACTTCGCGTAAGAAGAAAGTCAGAGACTTTTCTTCTTCTCCAAGCCTTACAGCAGGAGTACGGCGATCTCGCCGATAAAAGAGTTGATTGGTCAGTTAAGATCAAGCCAAATCACTCTAGAGATGTTCTAAAAAGTCTTGATGGAGAAATTCTTACCTCCGATAGGAGAAATGTGGGTTGGCGCGCCGCCGCCACTGCTTGCGCCAGTTGCTGATGATGGAGTCGTGCGAGAAGTAGCACGAGTTTTGGGTGCCATTGCTGAGGAAAATCGATGGGAGATTGGGAGAAAAACCGGTCGGAAAATGCTCGGATCGCCTGAGCTCTGATTGCCTGAATCTCTAGGGTTTCTGGAAAATTCTCAAGTAAAGTGAGAAGAAAAGGAATAGAGATTTTATTTAAAAAGAGGGAAACCGCCTCTTGTAGTTCGGCTCAGATTTCGGAGAAAATGACTGATCAGTTACTCCCTAAAACGCGAAGCAGATAATCCTACGTGGTGATATTGAAAAAGCGAAGTCACTTAGCTTCGCGCAATTCTGTGCAACCACTCAGAGCGCGAAGTTATTTAACTCCGCAAAACGCCAGGATAACTTGGTATTTTAACCTCGCGTTCTCATGAAGAACTTGGATTTTCGGCCAAGTTAAGAGGATCAGTATCCGATCAAATCGGTATTAATGATCTAAGTTACGCAAAAGAGCCTTAGATTATTTTACCAAAATTATTGACCATCTGTTTGTTATGCAAGCAAAATCATTGAAGCCAACAGATAGAGAGGAAAATAATTTGCCTTTATTCGTGGAGTAAGAAATTACAAAGAAGGAGTTATAGCTCTCCCGAAAGCTTTTACATGATCATCAACTCATCAAATACATCGATTCATCAATAACTTAACGATGAGATTTCTCTCTACGGGGTGTTGAAACTCAGTTCCCTGGCTCACATGCAAAAGATCTTCTCTGCAAATATCAACTTGGATCTGTCATCTGAAATGAAGCACGAGAGGAAAGGAAGTGCTACAATGAAGTACAAGCTGAATTGCAAGTACTGCAATTCTGCATTGCAAGTACTGCAATTCTGCACTGCAAGTGCTGCAATTCTGAACTGCAAGTGCTGCAATTCTGAACTGCAAGCGCTGCAGGCCCTCACTTGAGCTTGAAGCTCCTTCAATAGTCCATTTTCAGGAGCCAGAGCTTGAAACCTACAACTATGTTGAAAAGCATATGCTTATGACTTCCTTAGAGTTACTTTTACTGATGAAGATCGATGGACCCGTATACATTCCTCTTCAGAAAGGATTGGACTTACTGCCAAAGGAACAGAGTTTCCAAAAGAGTGAAAACGCGGAGCTAAGCTAACTCCGCGCACAATTGAAGAAATAGCCTCGCGCTTTAAACGCAGAGGATGATGCGATAACTTCGCGTAAAGGAGGGACAAGATTTCTTTCTGCTCTTTCCTTCTCTTTCATAAACTTCGCGATTGCTAATCAAAGATAGCCTCGCAATTCATCGTGATTGCTAATCAAAGATAGCCTCGCAATTCATCGTGATTGCTAATCAAAGATAGCCTCGCAGATTCATCGCGACTGCTAATCAAAGATAGCCTCGCAGATTCATCGCGACTGCTAAATCAGAAATAGCCTCGCGTTTCAAACGCAGGGGATGATGCAATAACTTCGCGGAGAACGGCGATCTCACCGGTAAAATAAACAGTTGGCTAGATTAAACCAAGCCAAAACATCTCAAGAATGGTTCTTAGAAAGCCCAAGAGTTAAGGTTTTTACCTTCGGAAGACGCTGCATAGACTGGTTCGCCGTTGCGTTTACCTTCACGGCTGCTGCCATTAATGCCGGCCAACTTGCGCGATGTCGCACTCTTCCTAGATGGCATCCTAGTGATGAAGATCTATGGAAAGGAAAAAGAAGTTCGGCTGGAGATCATTCTTTCAAAATAAGAAGCCTGAGTCCCCTGCTTTGAAGCCCTGAGATTCTTCGGATGAGATGAAAAAGAAGATGAGCCGGGAGCTCTATTTAAACAGAATTTCCGTCGCTTGGTATTCGGCGTAGAAATTCAGGGTAATTAATGACATAATTACTCATTTCACTGAAGACGAAGTGAAGCTGATTAGCTCCGCGTAAGTGAGCATAACGCGAGATAGACTTGGTATTCTAACTCTGCGTATTCAGTTTTAATAATCCAAAGTATTTCAAAATCTGCTAAGTTCTAAACCATTTTGAAAACTTTGGAGGGGGTTCTGTTGGCAGTGAAAATTTCTAAGTTAAAAGGATTTTCCACAACAGGACGCGGAGCCAATTCAGTAGCTCCGCGTTTGGTAATATTAACCCTGCGTTTGAATAAAACGCGGAGATATTTAATAGCTCCGCGTTGATTTCGCAGTCTGGCTTGTATTAGCCTCGCATTTGAGTAAAACGCGGAGATGATCAATAGCTCCGCGTTAGCTCCACGTTTTTGTTATTTAGCGCCGCGTTTTGATGCGATTAAAGCTCCGCGTAAGCAGATAACCAGAATCTCAAATTGATTGAGATTATGATTCTGGGCCTATCCAAATACCCAAATCAAATCTAATCAGAATTCCATCAAAACTAAGATATTTGATTGGAATCCTTGATAATGCAAGTTCTATTTAGATAGAAACTCTTGCATTAACTTGGGGCTATAAATACCTCCTTGGTGAAATCCTAAAAAAAAAAAAGGGCTTTTTTTCGGCAATTGAGATTTTTTTCTGAAATCTTCGAGAATTCGAGTTACGCACAGAGCCTTGAGTTCGTGAAGATCAGAGAAAAATCGCCATCTTCTTTCTGGAGTTCTTGAGAAGTTCGAGTTACGCGAGAGAGCCTTGAACAAATTAAAACCAGAGAAGATCATCTACAATCGGCCGATATCTTCAAAAGAGAAGATTTCAACGTACCGATCGTCCAAAGGAACTACTATAGATCCCATCGCCACAGATCCCACAACACATTGTAAAAGAGAGAGATTGAACTATAAAATCCTCTCGTTTGTTCTTTTTTATTTCTTGTTCACTTTCATTGTAATTTAAGTTAATTCAATGGGAGGAAGCGAAAAAACTTTTGCGACGAACACAGATGGCGTTGAATTGCTGATCTATCAGGTGTTCGACGTTTTGTTTATCAGCCCTAATTCTGTATACTTGCTGTATTATGCAGAACTGAGAGTTAGCTTCGTGTTTTAGAGCACTCACGCGAGGCTGAGTTGGATCTTCGTGTTTTATACTAGCCTCACATTTTACGCTGGCTTAGCATTTCTGAAGAAGTTTAACTTCTGTTGGTTGTTTAGTCTCGCGTGGGGAAATATACTCACATGCTAGCATAACTTCGCGATTTATGCAAGAATTCTTGGCTTCGCATTTAACGCTAAGTTCAAGTTTTTTGACAGCCTCACGTGGAGAATTTTCATCACATGCTGGCTTATTTTTAATCAGTTCACGATTTATGTGAACTTTGGCACTCTTGTTAGTTTCATACTCAAGCTTAGTAGTCTCACGTGGAAAGACTTCTTCACATATTGGCTTATCTTTAGAATTAACTTTGCATTTTACGCGATTTTTGGTACTTTGGCCAGTTTCATAGCCAAGTTCAGTAGCCTCACGTGGAGAAATTTCATTACACGCTGGCTTGTATCTTAATTTAGCCTCGCATTTTATGTGAGTGTTGTCAATTTTCGTGGTTTCATATCCAGGATCTATAGCCTCGCATGGAGAGATTTCTTCTCATGCTGGCTTACAGTCAGCTTTATATTTTACGCGATTTTTATTGGTCTTGCGATTAACGCAAGCCAATTCGCAAGGTATAACCTCGCGTTCTACCTCTGCTTTAGCCTCGCATTTTACGGGGACTTTGAGGGCTCTTCGTCTTGCTCAACAATTCTGATTACAGAGTTGCGTTCTAGTGAGGCTGGTCTCATGGCTCTTTTCAGCAGTAGGAACGACATCCTCTCTTAAGGGTTTTCCACTCAAACGACAGCTCTATAGCCACGGTCTCAAAGCATCCCCGATTAACAGAGAATTTCTTATTATCCGACTTACAAATTTTAGAGATCACGCGACAATAGCGTCGCGTTTCAGTCAGATCACCCAATCTTGAGGAGAGATAATCTTCATAGCTTTGTTGGTCAATCTCAAAAACGAGCATATCCATGACCGATTCAATTTTCTTCACGTCGGAGGAATTATTGTCTTAGTTTATATAAAAAACTGAACAGTTCAAAAGCATCATGTTCACTGCTTAGCGAGTAAACTCGATAATATTTCATTAGGGAAGGTTCAAAACCAAAAGCCACATCTTTCGATGCGGTAACTTTTTATTATACTCTCTGTTTATCTGCACTAAAGTCTAAACCATTTCATTCATGTGGGGGATTGTTAAATTCATGTATGTTTGAAAATTAAATCTTTGAGCCAATTCACTAGTTCAAAAAATAAATGAATTAAGTGAATGAAAAATAACTTCAAAGTGGAGTAGCAAAGGAAACAAAGAAAAAATAGTCCCATATTGGTAAAAGTATTGTTAAGATGTGGGTTTATATAGGATTGTTTATTCGATATCATTGCATATGTAAGAAGAGAAATCTTGAACACTACGGGTGGTGCTACACATCGCCCGCACGCACACGCGCGTGTGCGAGGTCGAATGGGCGTTTAGGGTGCATTGGGCACTTTAGTGGTGCACTTCGCACGTACGCATCGTCGCGAGGAGTTGAGGAGCCTTTGAACTTTTAGTGCTATTGGGTTCGAGTTGCCTCTATTTGGGTTCAAACTTGGATTCAACCCGCCCGTTAAGAGTCATTAGCTGTTAGAAATCGACTGTTGAGATTCAACGGTCGTTTGTTAACAGTTACCGTTAAACGGTCGCAACCGTTAACTTAACTGTCACGTCTGTTAGTCTGAAAACCTATAAATAGGCACCTATCCAAACTCATTTGATATAGTTTTTCATTTTCTTTTTTCTTTTTCTTCTGCAGACAAGAAAACTCTGTCTTTCCAGACACTAGTTTTCTGTCTCCAGAAGAATTCTCCTATCTTTTTCCATCCTGCACTATACCATATACAAAATAGAGAGCATTCTTTATCAGATTCGCCAAAGCAATAAGATTGCGACTTCCTTCCTGTTGCAGACCGATCGTTGTATTCTGCGAGATCGATGCCCACTGTAATCCAGAAGCAGAACGATGGAGGGTGAGTCGATTTTAAAGAGATAGTATCCAACACCAGTCTCGATCATCTTCCTATTATCATCCAATCTGCATTCTTTTTCTGCATACGCTCATTCTTCAATAATTAGTAAAATATTCTAATTCTGTTTTTTCATTTTTATTTTATTTTGTTTCTTCCTTAGGGTAATAAACTATTTAAATAAATTCCGATTAAATATTTTTCAGTCTCTATATTTAACTAATAACAATAGTAATAATATATATAATCTTATTACAACAACTATAACAATTTATATTCTATTTCTAAGGTAAACTATTTTATATCAATTTAGATTTCTTCCCTAATATTATCTAATAATATTTCTGGTTTAAATTAGACTACAATTTTCTAATCTTACAATATTAATTCTTTTTAAGTATTATAAGTAATGCAACCAACAATCTCTTGGGCAGTGGAAGAAAAACTCCACAACAAAGTCACCATTTGTTTTCAGGTATTTTCTCATTAGAGATTAAACGCAAGAAAAGTGTATAGAAGGATTGGAATCTCTTGATTTACTTTAAGGGGAAACTCTCCTAAAAGAATCTTCTTTGTTTATAGTCCAAGTTTCTAGGAAATGTTGATAAAATCCTCATTTGAGTGGCTCTTTGGCCCATTGACAATCAGACAATGAACGTGAAGGAGATTTAGAGGAGGAAGATTTGGAGAGCGTATGGTGAATTTTTATAACCTTGCTCTCCTTGATGGCTTACTTTTATAGCCTGAGAATTTCTCCACTTTTCATCCCTTCGATGGATTTCTTTAAAGATAGGGAAGTTATAACAGTTATCCTTGATTTTAGGAGATCATGACAGTTCATGTTTATGAAATAACCACTTAACTACTTGATCCAGCACAAATAATTGATATGCCGACAGAGATGATTGATTTTCCAAGGTTGATAATTTGTTGCACTGATACAGTTATTTATGTAGTTTCGGCACAGATAATTTGTTGCACAGGTGCACTTGCTTCAGTTGTTCGGCATAGATAACTTATTTACTGCGCCAATGCAGATAATTGTTGCACAAGGCTTACTTCTTTGCTGTGCCAGGACTTTCTTCTTTGTTGCATCGGAGCTTGCTTCTTTGTTGTGCCCAGTGCCGGCTTTGGGCAGGTGCGGGCTGTGCACCTGCCCAGGGCCCCTAATCTAAAGGGGCCCCATAATCTTTAGATTGACCAACGGCTAGTTTTTTTTTTTAATTTTAACTTATTTTTTCAAAGTTCAAACGGCTTGTTTTTAACCCAACAGTAGACTCCATTCCAAAACAAAATTCATACTAAACCAATATCTCCTTCTCTCTCCCTCTCTTTATCTCTATAAATATTTCTTGTTGTTAGGTTGTCGAATGTGTTGGCTCCCAACTATTCTGGTATTCTGCTGCTTGGTTCTTTTGAAGGTGTTTTTGTTCTTTTTTCTTATATAATTTTGTTATATTTTTTCTCAAAAAAATGTTTTCTCAAAAACATTTGTCAGGGAGTGAAAAAAGAAAAAAAATGAAAACAAATAGAGCAGTTAATACAATCACAAAGGGGAGCTATGGATAAATTTGTTAAAATAGTAAGTTCCTCTAATGAAAATTTGGATGGATTAAGTGATGATAATGTTGAAAATTCAAATGAAAATGTAAATGAATAAAATCAAAATAATGAGGATATTGATAATTTGAGTGAGCATAATGATGTACCAAATGAATCTATTATTGAAAATGTAATAGTTGATGAACAACTAATCCATTCTTTTGATATTTATGATCCTAAAAATTGGGATAATGTTGATAATAAATCAAGAGACATTTTGGTTAAAAAAGGGCCTATTAGACAATTGAATCTTGTGTTTTTTTTAGATAACACATCTAGGCATTTTTCATATGGTTATTATACTAGGAAGTTAAGTAATGGAAAGACTAGTGATCGAAAATGGTTGGTTTATTCTAAATATGTGGATAAAGTATATTATTTTTGTTGTAAGTTATTTAAATTTAATAATAGTAAAACTGCATTAGCAACTAATGGATTTAGAGATTGGAGGCATCTTGGTGAAAGACTCAAAGAACATGAGAATAGTATTGAGCATATGACCAACATGGAATCTTGGAATGAACTAAGAGTAAGATTAAATAAAAATCAAACAATTGATAAAGATTTACAATAAGAAATTATGAAGGAGAAAGAGCGTTGGAGACAAGTTTTATTAAGAATAATTTATGTTGTGAAATGTCTTTCTAAATATAATCTGCCTTTTCGAGGATCTAATGAGAAACTTTACCAAGATGGTAATGGTAATTTTTTGGGATTAATTGAGATGATTACAGAATTTGATGTGATAATGCAAGATCAGTTAGACGTATTCAAAATCATGAAATTCATCATCATTATCTTGGTCACAAAATTCAAAACGAGTTAATTTCTCTTTTGGCCAATGGTGTTAAAAGTTTCATCATAAGATTTATTAAAGAGGCTAAATATTTTTCTGTTATTCTTGATTGTACCCCCAATGTGAGCCATCAAGAACAAATGAGTCTAGTAATACGATGTGCGAATATGTCTAGTAACAAAATAAAAGTAGAGGAGTACTTTTTAGAGTTTTTAAAGGTGGATGATACATCCAGTTTGGGACTCTTCAATGAATTATTAAGCGCACTTAAGTCTCTTGATCTTGATATTGATGATGTGAGAGGTCAAGGTTATGATAATGGTTCTAATATGAAGGGAAAACACCAAGGGGTTAAAAACCGGTTACTTGAAATAAATTCGAGAGCGTTATATATGCCATGTGCTTGTCATAGTCTTAATCTTACTCTTAGTGATATGGCACATTCTTGTGTTAAAACTGTTTCATTTTTTGGGATTGTTCAACGCACATATATTTTATTTTCTAGCTCTCCTAAAAGATAGAAGGTTTTATTTGATAATGTTTCAAACATAACTGTAAAATTTTTGTCCAATACTCGTTGGGAGAGTCGAATAAAAAGTGTCAAAGCTATTAGATTTCAAGCTCCTCAAATAAGGTTGGTTTTGTCAAAGTTATCAAAATCTTGTGATGATACAAAGTCAAAGAGTGAAGCGAAAAGTTTGGTTAGTGCACTTGAGTGTTTTGAGTTTTACTTGGTATGGTTATTTGGTATGATATTCTATTTGCAATTAACATGGTGAGTAAAAAGCTGCAATCTAAATCTATGTGCATTAATGCTACCATGAATCAATTAGAAGGTGTAATGGAATTTTTTGAAAAATATAGAAATTAAGGGTTTGTATCTAGTATAAATACTGCCAAAAATATTGCATGTGAGATGAATGTAGAGCCTACATTTCCAATAAGACGTCGCATTATTAGGAAAAGACAATTTGATGAAAATGATAATGAAGAGGAAATGCAATCAGAAAAGGAGTCATTTAGAGTCAATTATTTTTTGGTCATTGTTGATATGACGATTTCTTCATTGAATAATAGATTTGAGCAATTAAAGATATTTGAAAATATTTTTGGATTCTTATTAGATTCAAAAAAGTTGAAATCATTGGATGATAATGAATTAAGAGAGTGTTGTATTAATTTTGCCAATACTTTTTCTCATAACAATGTGTCGGATGTGGATTTAGATGATTTTTTTTCTGAACTAAAAGTGTTGAAGATGACTCTGCCAAATATGTCAATGTCATCAGTTGAAATTCTTGAGTATGTCAAAATTGCAGATTGCTATCCTAATGTTTCCATTACTTATCGAATCTTATTGACAGTACATGTGACTGTTGCATCAGCAGAGAGAAGTTTTTCAAAGTTGAAATTGCTGAAAACCTATTTGAGGTCATAAATGTCACAAGAAAGGTTGAATGGTTTGGCGATTTTATGTATTGAGAAGGAAATGTTGGACAGTATTGATCTTGATACTATTATTGAGGATTTTGAATTTAGGAATGCCCGAAGGAATTGCTTTTTATGAATTATGATTAGTTTTTGTAATGGCAAAACTATGTACTAAATTTTAATTGTGGTAATGAAAATATTTATTTAAAATTTTAATAAGACTTCTTAGGGCTCCTTTCTCATTTCGCACCGGGCCTCTAAAACGTTAGGACCGGACCTGGTTGTGCCGGGGCTTGTTTCTTTGTTGTGCCTGTAAGGTAGTTCTCTTCTGCACCTGCATGGTAGTTCTCTTTTGTGCTGGAGATTTACCTGCTCCGTGTTGTTGTAGATAGCTTCACAAATTTTGGGAGTTCTTGAATATTCTTGCCTTCTACATTCACCTCTCAATAAGTGTAATATGATTACGACTGAAAAACAAGTTATTTCATATATATTTCACACACTCATAATCTAACTTTGTATCCAAATATGTGAAATTAATTATAACTTATGCACATGAGTATAATTCACCAATTAAGTATTTGTTCTAACTAAATTAATGATTTGATATGTTTTTTTATGATTTTGGAGCGAAGAAGTGAAGACAAAAATTGTCCATGTCAAATACACAACATGCACAAATAGATGGTTGTCGACAACCATCTATGCATTGTCGATAGCCACCAAGGAGACTGAGACAGCAAACATGCAAGAAGCGCGCTATCAAAACAGTTATCGAAGCCATTGTTGACAGTATAACAACCTAAACTTGCCAGAGCATCACTACCGAAGCAGCTATTGAAGTCCCATCAACAGCAATATGGGCAAATATGTCGATATGCTCAAAATCTGATGAAATCAGAGTTTCCGTACATCTAAAATACTAGAGATTGGTAATTAAGCCTTTGGGGGCTATAATACCCCTTGTATCGAAGATATAGATAGAGATAGAGATTTTTAGATGAGTTTTATTTTGTTTTTAGAGAGATTCAAATATTGTTATTTTTGTATTTTTCATATGTTAGATAATAAAATATTCTCTCTCTTTATCTAATGACTATGAAAAACATGGGTAACTATTTTTTTTTGGCCATGGATGAGAAGATAAACCATCGATCATAGATTTGGTGTGGTTAGTAATATTGCTTTTTGGATTTCTTTGTCTATATATTATTGTTATTGGTTTCCCTACATATCTTTACTTGATAATATATAAATTTGAACTTTAATGGTTTATTTCTTAATGATATAATTATTGTTTAAATTTTGAAATGGCATTGACTATTTAGACATGACATATACTTAAATTTTGAATAGTTATTTATGTCATCCATATGTCATACTAAGATTTATCTCCAAGTTTCATATAGGAATTGGGGCAATAAATTAATGATAAGATTATCTTATAAATTTGTGTGCTTTTAAAGATTTATATCTCAGTTGGATAAGACTAGATACTCTATACAACTGAGATAAAATAAGCAATAAAGCATCATGTGATATGACCTTGGGATGTTCTCCCATCCGATCCGATTCGTCTCTTTATTGTTTTTAAACCACTCAAATATTTGTTTTTACTCAAACCCAAACTTACACCCTTTCATTAACTGTATGTTAATAATTTAAGTGTCTAGCATTAGACACAATATTCTCAAGTGAATGATTTTGGGTTGACTCCCGAGTATTGCTTGACGATCTCCTGTGCTTAGGAGTATATAAATCAGCTCATCATAATTTTACGCCTTTGATAATCATATCATCCGCATAAGAATGTTGTGTTTACATTCTTTAGAAATTTAAATTATATAATGCTGCAACAACAATTATTAATCATGTAGATTTTATTCTTGTTACATGTGAATGAGTGTCAAATTAGTCTACACTCTTTTTTTTTTTGTTTTATCTATAGCCCTTTATTGCAAGTTATGTTTTGTATTTGTCTATAGATCCATTAGTATTCATCTTTGTATTTATGATCCACTTTTAACCAAAAAATTTACCTCATGAATGAGATATACCAGGTCCTAAGTATGATTCTGGATAATGAATTAAATTTTACCGTTTATGCCTTCTTTCCATAATAGTGTTTAACGAGTAAACTTCTTTGAAATTTTGAGTTTCCTTTTGCAAGAAATATTCTAGAAAGCTAAAAACGAGAGGACTTATTAGCCCTCATTTTAATTCATCTTCTTTAGTACTTTCTCTCTTGTAAATATATCATTTTCTCCACTTATTATACTGTCATAATTTCTTTTAAAGAACTTCTTTCAGGTAAAGGTTTAATAGAAAATATATTTTCAAAGAATATTGTTTTACTAGACTCAATGTTGGTATTCACTTATAGTATCTGATTATCTGTTTTGTGTACAAAAAAACAATATGCACAACCGTTATGAGCATAACCAATAAATATACAATCAATTATTTTTGCTCCAATTTTCGTTCTCGGTATAAGAAGTATAACCTTTACTAGAAAACCCCCACACTCGAGAATTTGTAGCTAGGTATTCGACCTTTTCATATTTCATAATGTGTTGTATCTAATTTTTTTGAAGTTTCTTATTATGAAGCTTCCCACTCTACATATTCTAGGTAAATCAGAATTTATAAACATAGCATTATCATTCTCTTTAAAGTTATATTCATACATTTAATAATTCCATTTTGCTAAGGAGTATATTAAGCAATAATTTGAATATTAAGCAATAATTTGATAAATAATGTTGTATTTTGCACGAGTTTGTGCAAATGTCGATTTATATTCACTATCTCTATCATTTCTTACTATTTTTATCTTTATGCTGGTTCTCAACTTCACATGTAATGTGTGTGTGTGTGTCTATATATATATATATATATATATATATATATATATATATATATATATATATATATATATATATATATATATATATATATATATATATATATATATGAGAAAAATGGAAATGAACTGACAGCTCACGCAAGTTACCTGAGCTGCAATTCATTTCCACTATCTCCAATAATCTTTTTTAAAAAATTTCTTTTGGATTATGATCTCGACCCCCTTGGGTTCACTGATACCCAATTTCTTGGGTTTTAGTTTTGATTTGAACTTCCATCAAATTAATACAAAATTAATGGTTTTCAATGAATAAAACATTTTGTATGCACTTGATGAAAGGGTAAATAAAGTCTAAAGCTTATGAAATTTAATCCGAAAAAAGTTAAGAAGGTAGAGATTGTAATTGTAAAAAAAAATTGAAGAAAAATTATTGGATCATTACAATTTTGTTGCTAGCTCACGTAACTTTTCCTGAGCTGGCGGCTCACCTACAGTAATCCCATATATATATATATATATATATACACAGATATATATATATATATATATATATATATATATATATATATATATATATATATATATATATATATATATATATATATATATATATATATATATATATATATATACACACACACATACATACATACATATATATATGTATATATATATATATATATATATATATATATATATATATATATATATATACACACACACACACACACACACACACACACACACACACACACATATATATATATATATATATATATATATATATATATATATATATATATATATATATATATATATAATAATAATAATAATAATAATAATAATAATAATAATAATAATAACATCTAAAAACTAATAAGGTATTTATTCTCATCTCTAATTTGAATAAACTTTAAATCATATATGCTAGTATGGACTAATGCTTCAGTACTTCAACCAATACCATGAAGGAAGCTTTAGCTAATTCGATTTCAATATATAGGTCACATTTATTGTTTAAATTGACATTAAAACAAGGAAAAACATTTAAATTGTTTAATCTTCATAGAGAAATATAATTATGTCTTAAACAACCATGTCAAATATAAGAAAACTCAATCAGATAATAATTTTTATTATTGGTTTTAAATCAATGGTCATTTTATTCAATTTAAATAGACCATTAGTCATATGCGGTATGCCTCATGTCTATGAATGAATCACTTTTGGAACTGAGTACATATTTCTTGGAACTAATATATTCTACATTATATTTCTTATTTAATGATTCCTAAAGTTCTTTAGCAGTTAAAACTTTATACAATATATTGTCTATTTCCATTTGACATTATAATTTTTATGCATGGAATTTTCAGATTTTTATGTTTCAATCTTTTTCACTGACTACTAGACATCCTTATTGAGAATCGATATAATTTTACTGAGATACTCGACAAATTCATGATAGAGAAATAGAATAATATTTTCTATTACCATATTTTAAAGTTTCTACTGTTAAATTTATCTAGTTTGATAACACAGTTAGAGCAATTTAACAACAATTACTACAATGGTCTTCTCAGATATAGAATTATTTGCTATTTATAGAGAGAAAAATATCTAGTTTAATTTTAAAGAAATTTATCCACTAATTGTAAATAACTTTCTAATTAAATAGAATCTAAAAAAGAAATAAATTCTTGAACAAAATATTATTCTCTTTTATTATATAGTATTACGAATAATGAATAAATTCCTTTTCGTAATCTTAACAGTAAATTAATCACAAAGATTAATTTTAAAATATATGGAATCTTAGACTTAGTTATCTCTGATCTAAAACAAAAATTTAAATAAAGATCTATTTCCTTTAATATACAAAAATTAAATAGAGATATAATAATCTCTTTATTAAGTAAATAAAAAAATAATATCTCTTGCCAAGAATATTTTTAATCATATTTTCATCTAATAATTGGGCTTTAGAATTATTGTAAGTTGAAGAGATTAAAAATTGTTTTCTCAAAAATAAATATTCAACTATCTTTGAAATTCAGTTTTGTATATTAGCAACAACAGAAATTATGTAAACCAAGCTAGAAGGACATTACTATAAATCAAAAATATATGTTAGAATTAAAAATAAAATTTGCATTCAATGCTATGCCCTTAATACCAAAATTGTTCTCACTGCTTTTACTCATAGATCAGTGCATCAACACCTCTGGGTATAATAATCGCACTGCAATTAGAAGAAAGAAGTATACAAATTGGCTAAATGAACCAAGAAAAACAACACTCTCTATTTTAGAACACAGTGTAAAATGAATATGAGATTGATGTAGAACGGGTCACGGATGCGTTTATGAGCCAATTCGAAAAACAAAAACAAAATAAAGGAAAGTGATGACGACCCAGTTTAGAAACTAATGATGACGACCCAGTTTAGAAACAAACTAGTTGTAACAATTTTTATTATTTTTATTTTTTTTAGTTGGATTAGGATTTCCGTCTTTAAGTTGGATTAGGGTTTCCGTGTTTAAGTTGGATTAGGGTTTCATATTTGGGTCTATAAATATGGTTGTTTTTCATTGTTGAGGGATCAGCAAATTTTATAAAATTTATATATTTCTCTAAATTTATATATTTCTCTTCAACTGTGGTTTCTGAGAATAATCGTTGATTATTTTCGATCATTTTCTACGCTAACTCGCTGCGTCAGGTGGTATCAGAGCGGTTACAGTTCAGACTACAATGGCCAGTTTAGGAAGCGGTCATGTCTAGAACGTTGTTCAGGATGTGGAAGCCTTGCGAACCAGAATAGAGGCTCAAGAGGCGGCAGTCAGAACCTTGGAGCAGAATTTTGATCAGAGATTCCGGCGTATGGAACGATGCTTTGAAGATTTGATCGACAAATTTGATGCCGTGGGAAACGATGACAACAGAAACGACAATGGTGGTTGGTTGCGACCAAGAGAAAGGAATGCTCAAGGCGAGCCTGTTAACAATCGTGGGCAACCAGCCTATGATGAATCAGATGACGAAGAAGATTTGGTGTTGAATGAAAATCGAAACAGACATACCAGACAAGGAAGAGGTGGCGGCAATGGTAGGTTTAATAATTATGATTTCGGTTATGGTGATAATGGTGATTTTAAATTAAAAGTGGATATTCCTAGTTTTAAGGGGAACTTGAATATTGAAGATTTTATTGATTGGATTGCTGAAATTGATCGATTCTTTGAGTATATGGAAATTCTACAGGAGAAAAGGGTGAAACTGGTAGCCTGCAGATTGAAGGGAGGAGCTTCTGCATGGTGGGAGAGGTTGCAGAATAGGAGGTATCAGGAAGGAAAGCAGCATGTCAGAACCTGGTACAGAATGAAACAGTTTCTGCAGAGATATTTTCTGCCACCAGATTATGAGCAGATTTTGTTCCAGCAGTACCAAAGATATCACCAGGGCCAGAAAACTGTCCATGAGTATACTGCAGAATTTATGAGGTTGGCTGAAAGGAATGATTTGCGAGAAAGTGAAGGACAGCAGGTGGCACGGTATTTAGATGGATTGAAACCTCAGATTAGAGACAAAATTGGGGTTCAAGTATTGCGAAATTTAAATGAAGCCAAGAATGTGGCTGTTAAAGCTGAACTGATGATGAAGAGAAGGGTGGAGGAAAGTTTGATTCTAACAGGCGTTCATACGGGAATGATAATTTTCAGAAGAGTTCTGCAGACAGGACTAAATCTGTCCAGGAGTTGCAGAGTCGTAACGAGCAGAAAGATGATAAGGAGGCTGGAAAGAAAGTGGCTGTAACTAAGGAGGGTCGAAATCAGCCAATCCTTATGCGAAACCTATGCTTGGGAAGTGTTTCAGATATAACCAGCCTGGTCACAGATCTAATGAATGTCCTAACAGAAAACCAGTTAATATGGTTGAAATGGACGATAATGAAGTCTGTTGTGAACCTGATGGGGATGATGATACATATGAGGAGTATGATGAGAGTGATGAGCAGGCTTATGTGATCAGAAAATTGAAGCTAACGCCTAAGCAAGAGGACAACACTCAAAGACATCAGTTGTTTCGCACTAGATGTACTATTAATAGTCGTGTGTTTGATTTAATCATTGATAGCGGCAGTTGTGAGAATATCATTAGTAGAGAGACTGTGGAAGCATTGCATTTATCTGTAGAAAAGCATCCTCATCCGTATTCTATTGGATGGATTAAAGCAGCAGAGAAAATTCAGGTGAAGGAGCGTTGTAAGGTACTTTTTTCCCTTGGTAAATATAGGGATGAGGTATATTGTGATATTATAGATATGGATGCATGTCATCTTTTATTTGGTAGACCTTAGCAATTTGATATGAATGCACAGCATGCTGGTAAAGATAATGTGTATAGTTCAGAGAAAGATGGGGGTGAAGTTTACATTACTTCCTCTAAAAGCAAGCAACCGTCCTAAAGCTTCTAAAGTGGAGGGACGATCTTTCCTAACTATTACACAGACTGAACAGGAAATGGAGGATGCAGTTAGAGAGTCACAGATTGTGCATGCTTTAATTGTAAAGCAAATTACAACAGTTGCTGATGAGCAGATGAATGAGGAGATGACAGAAAAGGTGAAGCCTTTGTTAAAAAAGTTTAAAGAAATTATACCAGAAGAATTACCTGATGGCTTACCTCCTATGAGGGATATCCAGCACCATATTGATTTGATTCCTAGAGCTAGTTTGCCGAATCTGCCACATTATAGAATGAGTCCGAAAGAGAGTGAAATTTTGCAAGAAAAAGTACAGGAGTTGTTGCAGAAGGGATATATTAGGGAGAGCATGAGTCCATGTGCTGTTCCTGCATTATTGACACCTAAGAAAGATGGAAGTTAGAGGATGTGTGTTGACAGTAGGACGATTAATAAAATTACAATTGGGTACAAGTTTCCTATTCCTTGGTTGGAAGACATGCTAGATAGATTGAGTGGAGCACAAGTGTTCAGCAAATTGATTTGCGAAGTGGGTATCATCAGATTCGAATTAGGCCTGGTGATGAGTGGAAGACAGCCTTCAAGACAAAGGAGGGACTTTATGAGTGGCTAGTTATGCCATTCGGGTTGTCAAATGCTCTTAGTACTTTTATGCGAATCATGAACCAGGTACTAAAACCTTTTATTGGCAGATTTGTTGTGGTTTATTTTGATGATATTCTGATTTATAGTAGATCAGATGAAGAGCATTTTGTGCATTTGAGGGAAGTGTTAACTGTTTTGCAAGAAAATAAATTATATGTGAATTTAAAAAAGTGCAGTTTTATGGTCGGGAAATTGTTATTTCTTGCTTTGTAGTTAGTGCTGAAGGTATTCAAGTTGATGAGGAAAAGATCAAGGCAATTAAGGAGTGGCCAGCCCCTAAAACGGTGACTGACTTGAGGAGTTTTCTTGGGTTGGCTAGTTTTTATAGAAGATTTATTCGACATTTTAGTACTGTAGCAGCTCCTCTTACTGAGTGTTTAAAGAAAGAAAAATTTCAATGGTGTGATGAAACGGAGTCGAGCTTTGCAGTGTTGAAGGAAAAGTTGTGTTCTGCCCCAGTTTTAGCATCACCAGATTTTGATAAATTGTTTGAAGTAGATTGTGATGCGAGTGGGGTAGGGATTGGAGCAGTTTTATCCCAAGAACAGAGGCCTGTTGCATTCTTTAGTGAGAAATTATGTGAAGCTAGACGAAATTGGAGCACTTATGATAAGGAGTTCTATTCTGTTGTGCGAGCCTTACGAACATGGGAGCATTATTTGATTGGTAGAGAATTTGTTTTGTATTCAGATTGTGATGCTTTGAAACATTTAAATAACCAGACCAGAATTAGCAAAGATATGCATGCAAGGTGGGTTCAGTTTTTACAGAAATTCCCATTTAAATTGAGGCATAAGGCGGGTGTGCAAAATAAGGTAGCTGATATATTAAGTAGGAGAGCTACTTTGTTAGTAACATTAAGTAATGAGATTGTAGGGTTCGAGCACTTGAAGGAGTTATATGAGGCGGATGAACATTTTAAAGAGATTTGGGAAAAATATAGTAGTAAACAGCCTTGTGCAGATTTTCACATTCATGATGGGTTCTTAATGAGAGGCAATCAACTTTGTATCCCTCAGTCTTCTTTGAGGGAGAAAGTCATTCGTGATTTGCATGGTGGTGGTCTAGCTGGTCATTTGAGCAGAGACAAGACTATTGCTGCTGTTAATGAGCGATTTTATTGGCCTTATTTACGTAGAGATATGGGCAGACTGGTGCAAAGATGCTATGTATGTCAGACAGCAAAGGGTCAATCGCAAAATACTGGATTCTATATACCTTTGCCTGTTCCTGACAATATTTGGGAGGATTTGTCCATGGATTTTGTGCTTGGACTACCTCGTACTCAGCGGGGAGTCGATTCTGTTTTTGTTGTTGTTGACAGATTTTTAAAGATGGCGCACTTTATTCCTTACAGAAAGGTTGCAGATGCTCAAAGCATAGCCAAGTTGTTCTTTAAAGAAGTCGTGCGTTTGCATGGGGTCCCAAAGTCAATTACATCTGATCGTGACAGTAAGTTCCTTAGTCATTTTTGGCGAACTCTTTGGCATATGTTCAATTCTTCTTTAAATTACAGCAGTACTGCCCATCCTCAGACAGATGGTCAAACTGAAGCCACGAATAGGACTTTGGAAAATTTGATTCGCAGCATTTGCAGAGACAAACCAAAGCAGTGGTATGTTGCATTGGCGCAGGCAGAATTTGCATACAACAGTGCTGTTCATAGGACAACCGGAAAGTCACCTTTTTCAGTTGTTTACACTAAAACGCCTCAATATGCACTGGACTTGATTCAGCTGCCTAAAGAAATAGATAATAGCATTGCAGCGAAGCATATGGCGGAGCAGTGGCAATCTGTTAAAGAAGAAGTCAAGCAGAAAATTGAGCAGTCTAATGCAAAGTATAAGAAGGCAGCAGATAGACATCGCAAAGGTCAGATTTTTGTAGTAGGGGATCAAGTGATGGTGTTCCTCCGCAGAGAAAGATTTTCAGTTGGCAAGTATAGCAAGTTGCAGTCCAAGTAATATGGGCCATATCCAATTGAGAAGAAAATTAATGATAATACCTATGTTGTTGGGTTGCCTAATAGTATGGGAATATCCAAGACATTTAATGTGGCGGATATTTATCCATTCTCTCCAGATGATGAACCGCTATATCCGGAAAACTCGAGGTCGAGTTTTTCTCAGGTGGGAGAGAATGATGTAGAACGGGTCACGGATGCGTTTATGAGCCAATTCGAAAAACAAAAACAAAATAAAGGAAAGTGATGATGGCCCAGTTTAGAAACTAATGATGACGGCCCAGTTTAGAAACAAATTAGTTGTAGGCAAATTTTATTATTTTTATTTTTTTTAGTTGGATTAGGATTTCCGTGTTTAAGTTGGATTAGGGTTTCCGTCTTTAAGTTGGATTAGGGTTTCATGTTTGGGTCTATAAATATGGTTATTTTTCATTGTTGAGGAATCAGCAAATTTTATAAAATTTATATATTTCTCTTCAACTGTGAGTTTCAAAGGTGAAACTTTGTCTATCTTTTCTGAGAATAATCGTTGATTATTTTCGATCCTTTTCTACGCTAACTCGCTGTGTCAGAGATTATGTAAAAAATCAGAGTGTTTTGAAGTGGACAGATAGAGCATATTTATAAACCAATAATGGACACTCATACTGAATAATAACAACTTTTTAGTTGCAATGAGCGGTTACAATGGTTCTTGTTGTGACGTTTATTTTCCTAACATTCAAGGTTCTATTGAATAACTAAATTCTAACAACTAACAGTCACAACAATTTTCAACTATTTTATATTCAAAATTTTAGTTTAGATATATTCGGACAAAAGCATTTGGCATAATAAACTCCTCAACTTCTCGTGAAGGTGTGTCCGTGCAAAGCGTGCCCCTAAAGTGTCCTAAAAGCCCAAAGTGGTAGGAAATTTTAATCTTACTTTATAATATAATATTACACGAGAGTAAATCATCATTTGTAGACTTAATATTTTCTTTTTGATTTTTAAATATGAAATTATTTTTTTGCTTATTCTTTTCTCATTGCCACTGTCTCCTTTAGAGTTATGATAATATTTCACTATCCATCAGAAAGTAACTAAGGCGTTTGACATTTCATGAAAATACGAAGGAGCCTTAACAATTAGTATAAGTATACTTGAATAAATAAAATACAACATTTTCATAATAATTAAATTTCTTCAAAATAACTAACTTTATTCAAAATAAAATTTAAGAAAAATCTTATAGTAGTCTCAAATAAAAACAAACCCTTCAAAATAGCTTGTCAACTCTCAAAATATATTGTTATTTTTCCAATCTAAATATAAAGATCTAAATATCAACTTATCGATGTCTTCTACTCTTTAACTCTATTTCTTTATCAAAATATGTCATTTTACTTTAACCTAGGTAAGTCAACAAATATATCTGGCTATGTATAAATATGATCGTTAATAAAGTAACTAATAAATAATAGTGAAATAATATAGACTTCAAATGTCACTGTGTCATGTAACTCAAATATAAATAAAGCAGTAAAAAGGAATTTTATTCAGTTATTAATGCACAGTCTTTTTTATTCTTAAAGTAATTTACAGTATTTAGTATTATCAAAATAGTGTAAAACTAATAAGTCTAAATACACTCCCATTGCACCTAGAAAAATAGTTATAGCCACATACATATTTCGTGACACTTAAGAAAATGATAACAATAAATTATCCTATTAGTCTCGGAAAACTCTAACAGTAAGCATTTAATCAGAGCCTAGCCCGACCCTTCCATATGGGAAATAATGATACAATTATATTCAATCCATCAAGTTGCATCAATACCTAGTTTTCCCCAATACCGGTCTTTGTTTAGTTTAGTTCTTTAATTTAATTTTAGTATAGTCAATATGATGACAATAATCATAAAATTCAATATTATTTTCAATTTCAATTAGTAATAACAATATAATAATAGTCAATCGTAACAGTGTAGTAACTCTTTGAGCTAATTATCAATCACATTTTTTTTATCTCCTTCAACTAATTTTAGTATTTAATTATTGTCATATCATAACACCAATTTACTTGATCATTGGGGTTAAAAGTACATAATAATTAATAAATTATGTTCAGTCAATGGTATCAATATTTCAATCATTAAACTTGCTTTTATAATAGATATAATTCAATCATTTATAATAAAATTAATAGTTAATTATACCTAGGGTTCACTGTCAACAGGGCCAGATCCGCTATCGATGGCAACTCAGATCAGTTATTGTCATAGTCAATAATCGTCAACCTAATTTTGATAGAGTGGTGTAGTCGCTGTCGTTAAGGCCTTTAAGTACGACTTGAAAGAATATCCCAGTCGGGTCATTCCGTTTTTATTTTTTAACAAATTCTCTTTTTAATAAAACTTGTCTTTCTAATGTTCTTATAAATTTATATCACATCAATATAACAATTGCCTCATTTGATTGAATGAATAAAATTCAAAACCTTGATTCAATAATATATCAAAATCTCTACTTTCATGTGAACTTTTAGCAAGAACATCATCTCAAAGCAACAAACTTGATTTAATTTATAAGATCAAATTAAAACAATAATTTAAACATAAATTCCAAAACTAGTATGATTTAAAATGAGTTAAAAACTCACTTGATCTTAGATGATGAAGGATTTAAGGATGTGGTATTGAAGGATGATAAAAAAAAACTGAATTTTTAGTTAGAGCTAGTTCTTGTTCTTCTTTCTCTCTATCATCCTCCCCCCTTCACCTTTTTTTTGTTGGGACTAAAAGGGCTGTGGTTAGAGTCTTCCCCTTTTATGGAAATAGAGATTTTATTTGATTATCTTTTAAATAATAAGTTTACTAAGTAATTCTAATGCAATTCTAATGCAAGTTGAATTGGTTAATTAGATTGGGTAATAAATCAACTTTATATAATAAAATCTATTTTATTATGTAGCCTAGTTGGTCTGGACTTGGGTTGGGTTCTAAGAGTTTAATGGGTCAAGTCATGATCTCAATAATTATTTCTTTCTTTCTAAAATCTTTTTTTAAAATCCGAAATACATTTATAATAATCATGAAATGAAAATTGAGTGTTACAATTTCTATTAAAATACTTCATTAATTTGAACAAGTAAATATACTATAATATAGGTATCATAAAGCTCTATCAATTTCATTTATAACATGATAAAATTAATGAGTAGTTTCTCATTAACTTTGGCTCAAAATTAGAAGGTTCAAAATTTAAATTCTAACACTATTTTGAATAAACCTGATTTATCTTGTTAGTCCTCACTCAACAATTCTCCTTTTGTATTCAAATTATAGACATGCATATTTTTTTTACAATATTACTAGAATTGAATACTTACTGAAAGTAAAACTCAAAACCTCTTAAATGTTGGAGGAGTGTGATGACACAAGAGAAAATATTTATTGGCATTTTTTTTTAATTTCTTTCCAAAATAACTTATTAAGTTACACAATCATCCTTGTTTCAATGAGAGAAAAGCTTTTATTTCTCCTCATGAAACTAGGAGTGGCAAGTATTAACTCGGCTCATGCCTACGCATGTGCGTGCCTTGCACGGATCGCACCTGGCATGGCCCACTGGCACCTTAGTAGCAGGTTGACCTGACAACCTGTCCTAGATAAGTCGAGTCAAACCAATGCTGGTCTGGGTCGACTTGCCAATTGAATATTAAAAGGACAAGTTTATTGCTTTCAAAATTCTCAAGTAACACAATTTAACTCTACAAAAAGTTATTAGAATAATATGTAAAGGCCAAAGAAATAGGAGAGGATCTTGACCATCAACTCTCAACTTGTTCTCTATGGATGTGCATTTACATGGTATCTCTTTAGATGATCAGTTCCAGTAGATTTTGGAAATAAATAAATTTGTTTAAAAGTTTTATATCTAGTCTTTCTAACACAATATTCACAAAATTTTCAAATTAGCTCCAAGCACCAGATTTAGAAGTTTTGGACGAAGTGAGTACTTTGAATAGGAGTAGCTTGAGAAGAAGAAACTATGTAATCAGTGGATTGTGAATATAAGGCTAATTATAATTTTGTAATTCGATGAATGGGATTTTGGGTGTGCCATATAAAGGTTATTATAATCTTGCATATTCTTTTAGAGTCAAGAAAATATTAAAACTGTAAAAATGGCTTGAAGGATAAAACGAGCTATTGAGGAGTTCACATCTACTTTTCTGTTTAAAATAAAAATTAATTAATACAATTAAAATAATTAAAAAAATCATTTGGTACCTCAATCTTACAAGCTAAAAGGAAGATTACTTGAGATGAAAGTTGAAGCCTATTGGAGAGGAATCCGTAAGACTTGAGAAAGTTGAGAGTTTTTATTTGAGATACAAGTTGAAGCTTATTGGAGAGGAAACCGTAAGACTTAAAAAAGTTGAGAGTTTTAAAATCTTGAGAGTCTTGAGGTGTTGTTTTTTGAGAGACTGAGAGTTAGAGATAGTGAAAATTAGAGATGAGATGGTTTCGTGAGTGAATAAGGAGGAACGGGGGTATTTATAGGCTTGGAGGGAAGAAAATGCAAAAGTATTTACAAAAAACACCTCCACCAACTTTTTTTGGCTATTGAGGGTGGTTTTTGGCAAAAAAAATTGAAAAACACCTCCTAATGGCTCTTTTGGCTGTTGAGAGATTTTGTAAAAAAAATTTTTTTTACAAAAATCCCCCTCCCAACGGTTATAATAGCAATGCGGTCTGCGCTAAGCCATGCCCATTCGTGCCAAATACGGATTTGGCTAGGGCATGGGCTTGCCTGTGCCAGGTTGGGCCTACGATCCATATCATTGGGCCTAGGCAAGGCCTAATCGTTACGGAGAGCAAGCTGTCCAAACTCATTTAAGCACATGCGGTGCCTAATACATGTTGCGATATGAAATTATAGTTTACAACATATTAGTATATTTTCAATGAGTAAACACTTGTATATATTAGTGATTTACATTCCACATCAAGCAATTCTCATAGCGTGGTTGAAAGGTAACTTTATATTTCTAACATAAAATATTTTTCTCACTAAATTAATATTATGTTGAAAGTTTTTTTTTAATGTAGGGAGAAAATAGCAGATGTGCGTGAATGTTCTTAAACTCTTATATAATCAAGAGCTTATTCTCTTAATACATTAAAATTCAATTTTCTATATTTATCAACATAAATGTCTTTTATTTTTAATAAGTTATTAATCATAACATGAGCAGTAGAATGAGTCAAAAATCCTTGATAGTATAGATTTTACGGGGTCCAGAATCAAATGCACTTTACAGTAAAAGAAAAGTATTATCTAATACATCGTCACACTTTAACTGTATCTCAGAGGATGGTAATATTTCTACAATTAATTACTTTTACAAATTAACACCAAATCTCACTATTAGTTTGTCTAAATTTTATTTTAATATCTAAAAAAACTGGGTCGAAACTACAAAATCTCTCCTCCAAGCAAAAGGTATCCGCATAGAAAACCAGAACAAAAAAGTCAGTGGAGGTTTCGTACGGGTGAGGTTACAATTAATAAATCCTCACAAAGGCAAAGGAAGAGGGCCTGGGGGCTGGACTTCGCACGTGTTCTCAATGGGACGCCGGACGCGGAACGTGGGCCCCCGCCCGCCTCTTCCCCATCCCTCCCCCCGTCGACATGCGGGTATTTCAATGGCCTGTCAAGGGCAGAACCGTCGTTTTCTCACTTTCAATGGGATAGATAACGTGAACATTGCGCAAAAAGGGGTCGTGTTTATCAAAAATACCTCTATTGCAGCTGCAGCAGCAGCAGCAGAAGAGAACTGGGCTTGTCCTTATAAAGCCGCAGTAGCTTCTTCAAATTCACTTCTCTGTAAGCTCTCTCGCTCTCTCTCTCTCTCTCTCTCTCTCAATCAAGTTCATTGTTTGTGGAGAATTCGGCTTCTTTAAAAACTGTGTATATTCACAACTGTTCAGTTGCCATCTTTATTATCACTTGCTTGACTGATTCTTCATCAAAAAATTCAAAATCTTTAGTAGTTTTAATGATTTTGGGCACCTCAATTTCAACCCCATTTGCTGAACCTCACCAAAATCTGTTCTTTTTTATTCTATTCCTTGCTGAAATTCCTCAATAGTCTCCAATCTCTGGTTTGATCCTTTAATTGCTTATCTTGCTGTCTTCAAAACCCCTGCCTTTTTTAAGAGCCTGCGAGATTTCTACAAAAGCGAAGGGATAAAGCAGGCTTTTTGAGCAAGACCCATATTTTATTTCTCCCTTTAGATCTCCGTTTCCTAATCAAAATCCCTTCTTTTCGAGTAATTTGAAAGAGTTTGCAAAGTTTGCAGTGTAATGAGTCATCAAAATCCTTGCTTTCGTGCTCCCCCTGTTGAAAATTCCCTCTTTTTACTACTGGATTATCCAAAATAGTTAGAAAAAGGAAGCCTTTCTTTTTAATCAAATCCCATCTCTCATTTTCCTCTCCTGCATTCCAAATTCAAAATATGGTGTCGAGCTCTTACTCAAATTTGCTCGAATTGGCCTCCGGCGAGCCTTCGTCCCTCGGCCGGCTCCGCCGGGATATCCCTCGCCTTGTCACAGCACCCGGCATCATCCCTGACATCGAATCCTCCGACGGATCGGGCTCCGAATTCAACTCCCCATCCTCTTCATCCCCTCGAGAGCGCACCATCATTGTGGCTAATCACCTACCAATCCGTGCCCACCGCAGCAGCCCCGAATCATCATCTTCTTCCGGCGGCGGCTGGAGCTTCTCGTGGGACAACGACTCGCTCCTCCTCCAGCTAAAGGATTCCATCAGCACCTCGCATGCCAACAACATGGACTTCGTCTTCATTGGTTGCCTCCGCAACGAGATCCCGGTCGCAAACCAAGAATCGGTGTCGCAGACGCTCCTCGAGTCCTTCAATTGCGTCCCCGTTTTCATGCATCCTGATCTCTTGTCGAGATTCTATCATGGGTTCTGCAAGAACCACCTGTGGCCGCTGTTTCACTCTCTTCTGCCACTCTCGGTCTCGTCAACTCGCTATGATCGGACTTTGTTTCAGTCCTATGTGTCCGCTAACAAGCACTTTGCGGATAGGATACTTGAGGTGATCAACCCGGATCATGATTTCGTGTGGGTTCATGATTACCACCTCATGTTGCTGCCTACATTCTTGAGGAAGAGGTTCAATCGGGTGAAGCTCGGTTTCTTCCTCCATTCACCCTTTCCGTCGTCAGAGATATATAAAACCTTGCCTGTTCGAGAGCAGATTCTCCGGTCGTTGCTCAACTCCGATCTGATTGGGTTCCATACTTTTGATTATGCTCGGCATTTCTTGTCGTGCTGTAGTCGGATGCTCGGGTTAACCTATGAGTCGAAAAGGGGTTACATTGGGCTGGAGTATTATGGTAGGAATGTTAGCATCAAAATTTTGCCGGTCGGAATCCATTTGGGCCAGCTCAAGTCGGTGTTGAGCCTAGATGAGACTGAAATGAAGGTTGCTGAGCTAGTTAAGCAGTTCATGTGTCGTGGTCGGATTTTGCTTCTTGGCGTTGATGATATGGATATCTTTAAGGGGATCAGTTTGAAACTCTTAGCATTTGAGCAGTTGCTGGTTCAGCATCCAGAGAGGGTTGGGAGGGTAGTCTTGGTTCAAATTGCAAATCCTGCTAGAGGGAAGGGGAAAGATGTGGAGGAAGTGCAGGCCGAAAGCTATGCAATGGTGAAGAGGATCAATGAGAAGTTTGGACAGCCCGAGTATGAGCCGGTTGTTATGATTGATAAACCTCTCAAATTCTATGAGAGGATGGCTTACTATGTGGTGGCCGAGTGTTGCTTGGTGACGGCAGTGAGGGATGGAATGAATTTGATACCATATGAGTACATAATTGCGCGGCAAGGGAGTGAGAAGTTGGACAAGGTCTTGGGTTTAAGCCCTTCGTCGTTGAAGAAGAGTATGTTGGTGGTTTCAGAGTTCATTGGGTGTTCTCCATCGCTCAGTGGGGCGATTCGAGTGAACCCATGGAACATTGATGCTGTGGCTGATGCTATGGACTCAGCATTGGAGTTGGCTGAACCAGAGAAGCAGTTGCGACACGAGAAGCATTATCGGTATGTGAATACACATGATGTTGGTTACTGGGCAAATAGTTTTCTTCAAGATTTAGAGAGGACCTGCAGTGATCACATCAAGAGAAGGTGTTGGGGTATTGGATTCGGACTGGGGTTCAGGGTTGTGGCTCTCGATGCAAATTTTAGGAAGCTCTCAATGGAGCATATTGTTTCGGCATACAGGAGGACAAATACACGGGCTATTCTCTTGGATTACGATGGCACCTTGATGCCGCAATCATCGATTGACAAGAGTCCAAGCCAGAGGTCAATTGAGATATTGAATAGTTTGTGTCAAGATAAGAAAAATGTGGTGTTTCTCGTCAGTGCAAGGAGTCGGGACACTCTCAGTGATTGGTTCTCACCTTGTGAGAATCTTGCAACAGCAGCGGAGCATGGCTACTTTCTTAGGTACTTAATCTACCATTTCTTTATTACCATACAAATTATTAAATTTAATTTTACGTGCCCAGAGGATTTGCATATTTAGTATTTTGATGAATCATCATTTAGATTCTGAAGTTAGCTTATCAGCTTTACACCTGAAACTAGCTAACGTGAACTTCTTATTTAAGGCATACAAATACTCTTTTTAGAAGGTTGGTGTCATTGTTAAATATTGATCTATATATTTTGGAATATGTGAGCTCATGACTCCAGATTAGATCACAGTTAACCCGATATATATATATATATATATATATATATATATATATATATATATATATATATATATATATATATATATATATGAGGAAACGGAAAAAACTGTCATAGGAGGGGCTCCCTTTTATGACGCTTAAGTAGACCAATAGAATGTTTGCATGTGGAGGGATTTTTTGGAAAAAAATATTAGGTGGAGGGGTTTTTTTAAAAATAGTTTTTGTGGTCAATCCACATGCAAACATACTATTGGTCCCCCTAAGCGTCATATGAGGGTGACATAGTTTTTCCTGATTCCTCTCAGTCTCTCTCTCTCTATATACACACACACACACACACACACACACACACATATATATATATATATATATATATATATATATATGTACATATGTATATACATATGTACACACACACACACACACACACACACATATATATATATATATATATATGTATATATATGTATATGCACATATGTGTGTGTATATATATATACACACATATGTACATATATATACATGTGTGTATATGTATGTGTGTGTGTATATATATATATATATATATATATAGAGAGAGAGAGAGAGAGAGAGAGAGAGAGGAAATTGGAAATTCACCGGTGGTGAAGGGAATCCCTTCACCGCCGCTTAGGTAGTCTAATAAAATTATTATACGTAGCACCACTCAAAGGGCGGTTAAGAGAGTTCTTTTATTTGTTATTTTAAGTGGCGTCACGTGTAATAATTTTATTGGGTCAGCTAAGCAGCGGTGAAGGAACTCCCTTCACCATCGGTGAATTTTCCATTTTCTCATATATATATATGTATCTTTATATATATATATATACATATATATATATATATATACATACATATATGTTTGTATATACATACATACATATATATTCGAGGTGAATTGTTCTTTTGATTCTCTTGACTGTATTACACTTTGACTCTCTAAAGTATTTTAATTTTGTAGCTTTGCTCTCTTTAAACTCTTTTATAGGATTTGTTTCCTAATTCGGTTTTGATTTCATGTCATCTCCTTGTAGAAATTGAATTACTTGAAAAACAAACTAAAAATACCCGAGTAACATTTATTTATATACAAAAATAGATAAAATATGGGAGGAAAAATACAATATATAATACTCATCACCAGTCCAATCAGCATTAGAATAAGCACGTAATTCAAGAAATGACTAAGATGAATAGTGTTAACCATGAAAAAGAGTGCCCTTGACATAGCGGAGGATTCAAGGAACAACAACACAGTTAGGTGAGCGAGGCGCATGCATGAACTGATTGACCAGGTGAACAATATAAGAAATATCAGGTGAGTAATTTTGAGATAAATAAAACTACCAATCAATTGTCGATAGAGAGTAGGATCAGACAGAGGCACACCATCAGTAACGTTGAGCCGAGTATTATATTTCAAAGGAGTACTGGCAGTCTTACTGTCGGTTAGACCAGCCCTAGATATAAAATCTGAAGTATTCTTAGCTTGAGAAAGAGAATAATCATCCGAAAATGTCACCTCAAGACCTAGGAAGTAACTGAGGGTGTTCAGATCTTTTGTTTTAAAATGATGACCCAGAAAAGCCTGAAATGCACGAATGCCAGCAGTATCATCACCAATGATGATCATGTAATCAACATAGAGAAGCAGAAGAGTAGTGCCAGAGGCAGTCTTACGGATGAATAAGGCGGTGTTATAAGTACTGGCTACAAAATCCTGTTGTGTGATGATAGAGATAAACTTGACAAACTAAGCACGATGAGCCTGCTTCAGACTATAGATCGCACGACGAAGGCGGCAAACCTTGTGAGGAAGATGCTCATAACCAGAAGGAGGTTTTATATAAACTTTCTCAGTAAGATCACCATTAAGAAAGGAATTTTTGACATCCATCTAAAACAATGATCAACGTCGAACAACAGCAACAATAATCAAATATCTAATAGAGGTAAGTCGAGCAGTATGAGCAAAAGTCTCCTCATAATCAATACCATACTCTTGAGAGCAACCTAACGCAACAAGACGAGATTTGTATCGCTTAACTGAGCTATTTGCCCGAGCCTTAATCTTGTAAATCCATTTACAATCCACTGCAAACTTTTTCGGAGGCAAATCCACCAAGTCCCAAGTATATGTCTTGGTAAGAGCATCTAATTCATCAGACATAGCCTGCTGTCAAAGAGGATCAGAACCAGCCTCATAATAGTGAGGCTCATGAAGAGTAGCAAAAGCAGAAAAACAATGGTAATAATGAAAATGGGAAGGATGAGCTCTTACCCTATCAGAACGACGAGGTGCAATAATTTGGGAGGACTCAACAGCTGAAGGTAGTATAGGTACATCTTGAGGAGAATCAGGTGATAATGCTGGATCCGCAGGGGAAGTAAGGTCATTGGAAGAGGCCGAGGATGGATCGTCATAGGAGCTGATATTACGTGCAAAAGAATTAGTAGAATTGAAAAACAGAGTAATAGAGTGATCAGTGAAGACAAGGGAATGACTAGAGTGAAGTGAGGGAAAAGAGGAAGAAGTGGTGAAAAACTTATGTTCCCAAAACTCTACATGACAAGAGATACGAAGGCGTTTGGTGATAGGATCATAACAACAATATTCTTTTTGTTTAATGTCATAACCAAGAAAGCAGTATAGCCTAGAATGAGGTTCCAACTTCGTTCGTTCGTTCATGCGGGGGGAGAAGAACGAAGCAGGCACAATAAAAAAGTCGAAGAGAGCTGGAATCAGGAATGGTACTATACAACAGTTCAAAAAGAGTTTTGTTGTCAAGAATAGGTGAGGGGACACGATTGATGGTGTAGATAACAGTAAGAGCAGCCTCTCCCCAAAGACGCTCAGGAAGCGAGGCAGAAATGAGGAGGGATCGGACGTTGTTTAGAATGTGATAGTGTTTACGCTTTGCTCGATCATTTTGTTGTGATGTATAGGGATAAGAGCAATGGGAGAGAGTGCCATTTTGTTGCAAAAACTCCATGAAGGATTTTCATTGTACTTAAGAGCATACGAAAAATCTTGATAGTACGAGAAAACTAGATAAGTATCATTTGGTGAAAGCGTTTGTAAATTGCAAACAACTCAGAATGCTTATGTATAAGATAAATCTATATATAACGCGAAAAATCATCTACAAATGACAAAGTAGCGGGAACTCTCCTCGGTAGAAATTGGAGAAGAGCCCCAAATATCAGAATGAATAAGATCAAAAGGAGCAGTAGAAAAAGAGTCACTAATATTCTAAGGTAAATAAATTTGTTTTCTAAGTTGATAAGAAAGACAATCAAACTCATCAAAAGTGTCAGAACTAAGGAGACCACTATAAACTAACTGCTGAATACGAAGTAAAAAAGTATGACCGAGACGAGAATGCCAAACGCTAGAAGTGATGGCAAAGGCAGCCAAAGGTGTAGTGGAAGGTATCTGCAAATTCACCATTTCAAATATATGTCCAACTTTACGGCCTATCCCAATGACTTGACCCGTCCGAGAATCCTCCACATCAACACCACAAAAAGAAAAGTGAAACTCAAAACCTAACTCAACAAGTTGGCCAACAGAGAGGAGATTTGACGATAACTTAGGAACTAAGTAGGTATTACCGATGGAGATGTCGGAGGTAGAAATAGAACCAATATGGCTAACAGGTATCGCAGAACCATCGACAGTATAAATAATATGGTTAGGATCTAAAGAAGATTTAGTGAAAAAAATGGTGAGATCAGAAGTCATATGATTACAACAAGCAGAATCTATAAACCAAGAAGTAACTTGAGTGACAGATAGTGCAGTAGATGAACGAGAAAGAACCTGATGAACTAAAGCCTCAATGTCAGGAGCAGTGAGCAAAGTAGACTGAGAAGAAAATTTAGGGGTAGAGGGATCAGTGAAGACAATTGCGGCAGCCTGTTGGAGGGAACCTCGAGAGTCTTGGGTTTTTTTTCTGCTGCAACTTGAAACAATCAGTAATCAAGTGACCGCTTTTCTTGTAATACCGATAAAATAACTTCTGGAAAGAGAATTGTGATTGTGAAGCAGAACGTTGGGAGGAAAGCAAAGAGACAGCAACCAAAATAAGATCGGGAGACGGTAGCTTCATAGTAAGGTGATGATGCTCCTCGGAAATTAATTCAGCAACAGTAAGATCCATAGTAGGAAGTGGCGTACGATGAAGAAGGGCTGTCCGAGTGGACTCAAAGTCATTGTGAAGAGCCATCATAAAATGCATGAATTTGCGGCGGTCCCGATACTTGGCAAAGAGCTCGATGACTGCAGCACAATGAAGTTGGGGTTCGGTAACGGTCAACTGATCCCAAAGAAGAGCAACTTGAGAGTAAAACTCGGTAATGGACTAACTGGATTCTTGACGCATCTGGTAAAGTTTTGTCTCAATCTGAAACTTAAGAGAAAAATTATTGCAGCAATCGTACCGAGAAGCCAAAAATCCCATACAGCTTTAGCATTCTCAAGCCTGGGTAGGAAAATTATTAATGGATGGGATTGATGTGTTAACAATCCACTGCAGAATCTTGCTATGAATACTCTCTCAGTCATCCAAGCGACTACCGTAATCAGCAACGGACTCATCCTTAGCACGAACAGCCTTAGGAGAATCCTCAGAAATATAACGTCACAATTTTCTTCCTTTGAGAAAAAGTTTCATATTGGAAGTCCAAATGCTATAGTTGGTTCCATCCAAAATAATATCAAGTGGATAAATAATATTACGAACAATATCATTTTGGGAAGACATTTTGGAAAGAATATACCAAAATCAACTCAAAAAATCAACCAAAAAATCAGCGTCCGAAAAAGTCAAATCTGATTGTAGAACAGAATTGATTAGGGCGAGTGAGGCTCACGCGTTGGAGAAAAAAGGTGCGTGAAGACCACTTGCAAAGACTTCACACAGTGCGTGGAAGATCTTGTTAAGTCCGATAAAGTTAAAATTTCAACAAAAGAAGATCGAAAGGAGACGAACAATCTGGAGATAGAAGATTGACAAGATTTGACTTCAAAATGGCCGAAACGGGCCCAAAGAGCTTCGGGATATGTGAGGACAAAGAAAAAAATTCATTTAGGGTAGTTTATGCGCTCACAAAAGAAGTTAGAAAAGACACCATAATTCTGGTGGCTCTGATACCATGTAAAAGAAAATAGAGTGAAAGTGGAATGAACAAATTTCTGTATATTTTTTGTTATGAACTGTACAATGAGCTATTTTTTATAGGTGAAAGATGTATGGAAAAAAAATAATTATAGGATCTGTAATTAATACTAATTATATAAAATCTTCAATTAGTCTAATCAGAGATTTGTCAACTTATCTTCAGTTAGTCTAATCAGAGATTTGTCAACTATTCTAAATTAGTCTAATCAGAGATTTGTCAACTATCCTAATTTAGGAAAATATCTCAGCATTTAATAGGAATGTATCTCAAAATATCTCAGTAATAGAATCATATCTCAGTCATATCTCAACACTTGGAAATCTATTTGGTTTAATGTTTGTGCCAACCAACCCTATTTGATTTAGGGTTTGTGCCAAACATTATTCTCTGTTCTCTATTTGGATTAATTATTGCTTCCACAACAAGTGCATCAAAGCGAAAATCTGATTTGTAACAAGTGGTATCAGAGCATTTAGGTTTGATCCTTAGATTTGTAGAGATTAGGATTATTGGGGACTTATAAAGGTTAAACATTTTATGGAAATCATGTCGGGAGATTCAATTTTTGGTTCGTCAGCAATCACAATCGACTATAGGGGATTCGTTCGAAGTCGTCAACGTCCTTTAGATCTATGGTAGAATGCTATGTTCAACTTGGAAAAGTTTAATGGAACAACTGCGACATGCGGCAATGTGAAGTTATGGATGTCTTCTTTCAATAAGATTAGTAGATGACATTATAGAAGAATAAGACTGAGAACATGATGAAAACTGAATGACAGAAAGTAAATTGCCTGCCTTATGGGACAATTAGGTTTTGTGTGGTAAAAAGATCAAAAGTATCTTGTGATCATGAAAATTATAGTACGTTATCTTTGGCAAAAGTTGGAAGACAAGTATATAATGAAGAGTATGGAGAACTATCTCTATTTGAAGAAGCTCTTTCAATTAATACAAATCAGGTACTTCTAGGTACTTCTATGTTTGAACACTTCAATAAATTTAACAAGATATCAATTGCTTTGCAAAATTTAAATATAAAAAATTTGGATGAAGATAAAGCCTTGTTACTGTTGAACTTGCTACCTGACTTGTAAACATCTAACTACCACCCTTGAAATTATATTTGAAGATGCTTCAAATGCCTCGCTGAACAATAAGCATTGAGAGCGCGATAAGAAATCATCTTTGGCAAGAGTTGGAAGACAAGTATATGACAAAGAGTACAAAGAACAACCTCTATTTGAAGAAGCTCTTTCCATTCAATACAAATCAGATACTTCTGAACACTGAAATAAATTCAACAAGATATTTGTTGATTTGCAAAATTTAAATATAGAAAATCTTGATGAAGAAAAAGCCTTGTTATCGTTGAACTTGCTACCTGACTTATAAACATCTAAATACCATTCTTGAAATTATGTTTGAAGATGTTTCAAATGTCTCGCTGAACAATGAGTATTTAGAGCTCAATAAAATGATTCGATTTCAGATTCAATGACAATATGGTGTAGATCTGAAAACAAGAATTAAGGTGGACAAAGAAAATGTAGCTCTAAGTTCTAGAAGAAGTATTCTAAAAAGGATGAGTGTTTCTGTTGTTAAAAAAAAGGTTATTGGAAAAATGATTGCCCAAATTAGCCAAAGGTAAGATGAAGCAAGGCTCAATGACATAAGTTACACGTGGTGGAGATGACGATTCAGTTATTGCTCTAACAATTTCATCTGCGATTGGTCATAAGGATGAGTTGATTCTGGATTCATGTTGCACTTATAACCAGTGCCAATCGGGACTTCTTTTCTATCTTGGGGGAGGTAGGACACCATGTAAAATCAAGGGTATAGGTGAAGTTCGGGTGTAAATGCATGATGGAACCATTATGGTTTGAGAGATGCTTTGGTACGTTTTGGATTTGAAGAATCTTATCTCATAGGGAGTCTTGGTAGGCAAGGATCTACATATTACTTTGACAAATTCAGGTTCAAAGGCTACTAAAAGTGTTTTAGTAGTAATGACAGATATCTGAAAGAACTTGTTCTATCTATAGGGTAACTCAATAGGTGGAGTTGCAGTGGCTTCACATATGCTGGATACTGATGATGATACCTTACGGTTATGACACATGATATTGAGACATGTTGGAGAATGTGCTTTACAGTTTTTCGTAAAGCAAGACTTGTTGAAGGGAACAAAGTCCGAAAATTGGAGTTTTGTAAACATTGCATCATCGGAAATCAACCAGAGTTGGGTTTGGCCCTGTAGTTCAGCAGAATTGCCTTTTTGGACTATGCACATACGGTTACTTGGGGTCCCATCAAGCAACTTTATTTGGAGATACAAATTGGTTTGTATTATTCGTGGATGACTACTCGCGTAGAGTTTTGGTGTACCCAACACGTCACAGAAATGAGGTTTTGGATGTGTTTATTAATTGGAAGAAGATGATTATTCTAGCAGAAAGATAAAGCAGTTTAGATCAAACAATGGTGACGAGTATAAGTTGCATTCGATCATGAAGTTGTGTCGAGACGAAAGTATTGTTTGACATTTAACTGTTAGAGAAATACCGCAACATACTGGGATGACAGTGTCCGTGGATCGCATGTTGCTGGAGAATGTGCAATGTATGTTGTTCAATGCTGTGTTAGGCAAGGAATTAGGGTTGAGGCTTTGTTGTATGCGAGCCATCTCATTTGTAGGTTGCCAGTAGCTGCAAACTATGGGAAATTCTAATTGAGTTTTGGTCTTGTCATTCTGCCAGTAATTATAATTGCTTAGATATTTTTGATTGTCTTGCTTATTACTATGACAATGCACATGGATTGCATGTTGCTGGAGAATGTGCTGTTGGCGAAATTTTCTTTTATTGGGATCATCTATCATAAAGAGATATCCGCATATATAAACTACAAAAGAAATAAGACGTGGTCTTCACAGAGCTGTGCTTTATTTTCCATAAAAAATGAGATGCGATTTTTGATTCGCGAATGAAGCTAAAGTGTTAATATTTTCCTCTAGATTCGCAGACTTAATAAAGAGTGGGCTTTGCAGGGTCTCATCATCGCGTCCAAACATATTATGCAAACAACGAACATGCCATCATAACAAAGTCGCGAATTTTTAAAGTTTGAGATTTGCAGTCCAACAAAGCCGCGAATATGAAGTTTGAGATTTGCATTCTAGTTGCAGTCCGAAAGAACCGCGAATCTAAAGTCTGAGATCTGCGTTCCAGCTATAATCCAAAGGAGCCGCGAATATAAAATTTGAGATCCACGTTCCAGTTGTAATCACACCAAAGCTGCGAATCTAAAGTTTGAGATTCGTATCGCAGTTGCAGTCTGAAAGAACCATGAATCTAAAGTTTGATATTCGCGTTCCAATTGCGGTTTAAAAGAAACGTGAATCTAAAAATTGAGATTGACGTTTTGCCTTTTAGTTGCGATCTAGAGGATTAAAGACGCCGATTACAAATTCTGGAAATTTAATACAAATCTAGCAGACCAGAAGGTTAGAAATTAATTATCAGATCGTGGAGGCCAATAGTTAGATAGTTACATTAGCTCAAGAGTCTCCAAATCTCTATAAATAGCACAAGCCAAAGCGGAAAAAGTCGTCTGGAGATCAAGATAAAAAAACAAGTTATTTTTTAGCTAAGTGCTTGTGCTATCAAGAGCTCTAATTCTTTGCCAATTCAATTTTATAAAGAGTGTCAACGGAGAGTAAGATTATTCTCCATAGCTACTCTAGAACTCAACTTTAAACAAAGAGAGAATTAGATTTTTCCTATCTTCTGTAAATGGAAAACCGTTCATAATTATAATCTTTCATTGAAAAAGCTCAATTCAGAATCATTTACAATTTTATAGCGAACATGTGCAATGTAGTTCAATGCTGTGTTGGGAAAGGAATTCAGGGTTGAGGCCTTGTTGTATGCGAGCCATCTCATTAGTAGGTTGTCAGTGGCTGCAAACTACGGGAAACTCTACTTGAATTATAGTCTTATCATTCTGCCATTGATTTTAATTGCTTAGATGTTTTTGATTGTCTTGCTTATTACCATGTAAGGGCAAGTAAGTTTGATTTTAGAGCAAAGAAAGCCATATTCTTAAGTTTTATGCATGTGTGAAGGGAATAGATTCTGGTGCATTAAGTCTAAGAAGATAATCTATGATAGAGATGTAAATCTTTGGCGAGTATTTTATGTTTAAGAAATAGTATGGGATAGCATGAGTTTTTTTAGGTTGACAACAATAACAAGAGTGCCTCGCAGCAGGTAGAGTTTGAGACTCCCACTTTGAGAGAATGACAGAGATTGAGTTGCTACGGAGGAGGATATTGGTACAGGTGATGTCGAGGAGGTAGATATTAAAGAATATTAACATAATTCAATTGCAGTAAGTAGACACGAAAGACATCAAAAAGCATCCATGGTTCACTAATGTGGTGTACACATTTCAGTTTGTTGATGATGTCCGACTAGTTATTGGAAAGTTAAGATTAGTGTTGAAGCTGAGTATTGGAATGGTGTGAGGAAATAGATTCTATATATAAGAACTTTGTGGGAGTTGGCAAATCTTTCAAAAAGAAAGAAGGCTATTGGATGCTAATGAGTACTTGCTATGAAAGATGATTCTTCTTCGCAAGGAGTCATATACAAAGTTAAGTTGGTATGTGTTGGATTTTGGGTGTGGCTCTTTTAGTCTCACATCGGTTGGGCGCTAAAGAGATATCACTCATGAGTCCTATAAATAAGGCCTTGTGTCTTTGGTTTTGAGTATCCCAAAAATAATTAGTTATTATATAAAACTGTTATGAGAAAACATGTTTTATTTTGGAAAGTTTTCAAATCTGAAAAATTCCAAGTTGTAATTTTGGAATTTTGGGTTTTGAAAAAAATTCTCCTATTTTTGGAAAACTTTCCAATTTGTCAAAGATTTTTGTAATTTGAAATATTGGTGATAGTGGATTGATCGTTGGCACTCGAGGACGTAGGTAATATTTACCGAATTTCGTTAAATTTTGTGTTTTATCTTATTTTGCATTAGTTCTTGTGTGACACTATTTTGGGTGCGTATTTGTGTGGGTAAGATATCTGTTTTTTGCAACAAGTGGTATCAGAGCCGAAGGTTCGACCTTAGCAAATTATTGAAAAATGGCAGAAAGTTCGTCTACACAGGCTAAAATTACTGTGACTAATGCAAAGTTCAAAGTTGAAAAGTTTGATGGCCGCAATTTTAGTATGTGGCAGTGCGAAGCCTTAGATATTGTTTATCAGTAAGAGTTGGATGTTGCTCTGAAAGACAAGAAGTCAGAGAAGATGACCGATAAAGAATGAAAAAGAATCAATCGCCAAATATGTAGTACCATTCGATCTTGTCTCACAAGGGAACAGAAGTATTCTTTCATGAGAGACATCTGCAAGTAAGATGTGGAATGAGCTAGAGAATAAGTTTATGAAAAAGAGCAGTGAGAATCGGCTCTATTTAAAGAAGAAATTGTTCTGCTTTCAGTATCAACCAGGTACATCTTTCAACGATCACATTGCTGCTTTTAATAAATTAATAGTAGATTTGTTAAATTTGGATGTGACTGTTGAAAATGTAGATCAGGCTTTATTATTGTTGGATTCTCTTCCCGATGAGTATGATCACCTTGTCACTACTCTCCTTCGTGGTAAGTATAAAGTAACTTTTGATGAGGTATACAATACATTGTACAATTCTGAGGTCAGAAAGAAATATCAAAAAGAGTATGGGTATAATACAGCTGAAGCGTATGCTGCCAGAGGCCGATCTCAGAGTCGTAAATCCAATTAGAGAGGCAGATCCCAATCAAGAGGCAGACCTGATAAAAATAAATGTGTTTTGTTATAAGAAAAGGTATTGGAAGAAAGATTGTTCAAAGTTGAAGAAAAAAGATAAGGGCAAGGCTGATTCTGATGCATATGTAGCCAAGTGTGAAGATGGCGACTCAGATTTTGTATTGGTTGGTCTATCTTTAGTTTTTCATTCTGATGAGTGAATTTTGGATTCTAAATGCACCTATCATATATGTCCTCACAAGGAGTGGTTTTTCAATTTTGAAGAGGTTGATGGAGTTGTTTTTATGGGCAACGACAGCTCTTGGAAGACAACTGGAATATGTTCAATCCGTTTAAAGAATCTTGATGGATCAACCAGAGTTTTGACAAATGTTCGGTATGTACTGGATTTGAAGAAGAATCTTATCTCTTTGGGAGAGTTAGAAGTAAAAAGTTTCGCTATATATATCCAAGATGGAGTTCTCAGAGTCACTTCAGGCACACTTGTGGTGATGAAAGGTACGAGAAAAAATAACTTATACTAATTTCAGGGAAGTACAGTTATTGGATCAGCAGCTATAGTCTCTGAAGAGAATACAGATGTAGAAACAACCATGTTGTGGCACATGCGACTTGGTCATGCAGGTATGGGAGTTTTGCAGAATTTAGTGAAGAAAGGCTTACTAAAAGGTGCAAAAACCTGTAAATTAGATTTTTGTGAGCATTGTGTTATTGGAAAAAAGACAAGAGTAAAGTTTGGCACTGCTATTCATAATACTGAAGGAATTTTGGACTATATTCACTCTGATGTTTGGGGTCCTACTAGAACACTTTTTTTGGGATGTATGCATTACTTTGTTACTTTTGTCGATGATTACTCTAGAAGAGTTTGGGTGTATCTGATGAAAACTAAAGAAGTGTTGGAAATTTTTCTGAAATGGAAAAAGATGATTGAGATTTAGACAGACAGAAAGATAAAGAAGTTTAGATCAGATAACGTTGGTGAGTATAAAAGTAATTCGTTTCTGAAAATTTGCCAAGATGAAGGTATTGTTCGACACTTCACCAACACAGATTCACCACAGCAAAATAGGGTGGTAGAACGCATGAACAAGACTTTACTGGAGAAGGTTCGATGTATATTGTTTAATGCTGGGTTAAGGGATTTTGGACTGAGACAGTGACTTATGCATATCATCTCATTAATCAATTACCATCAACTGCAATTGAAAGCAAGACACCGATTGAGATATAGTCTGGAAAACCTGCTTATGATTATGATTCCTTACATGTGTTTGGTTCCACTGCTTATTATCATGTAAATGAGTCTAAGTTAGATCCAAGAGCCAAGAAAGCATTGTTCATGGGAATAAACTCGGGTGTGAAAGGATATCACTTTTGGTGTCCAAATTCGGAAAAAGTCATTTTTAGCAGGGATGTTACCTTTGATAAATCAGCCATGTTGAAAAAGGTAACACTTAGTAATTCTGAAAAAGAGAAGAAGACCAGTAATGTTCAGCAGGAGGTGGAGAGTGCTCCACAACATGTGAAGTTTGAAAAATCTAGAGTTGACCTAGTTTATAATGATAGTCCAGTGACAGAAAAAGATGTTGAAGAAAAAGAGGAAGAGGTTTTAACCCAAGAACCTCCACAGCAACCAAGCTCAATTGCACACGACAGGCCACGTCGAAAAATTAAGAAACCTGCTCGTTTTCTTGATATAGTAGTGGTCTATGCACTTCCAGATGTAGATGATGTTCCTTCCACCTATAGAGAAGCAATTAGTAGTTTAGAAGATAAGAAGTGGAGGAGAGCAATGGATGAAGAGATACAGTCTCTTCAGAAGAATCAAATTTGGGAGTTAACTCAATTATCTAAAGATAAGAAGGCAATTGGGTGCAAATAGATATTTACAAAGAAAGAATTTACTGACAAAAATGATATCCGCTACAAGGCAAAATTAGTGGCGAAATGTTACGCTCAGAAAGAAGGAATTGATTATAATAAGGTATTTTCTCCGGTCGTTAAATATTGTTCCATTCGGATTATATTAGCCTTAGTAGCACAGTTTGATTTGGAACTAATTCAACTTGATGTGAAAACCGCATTTTTACATGATGATTTGAAAGAGAAAATCTATATGACTCAGCCAGATGGATTCAAGGTTGCTGGAAAAGAAAATTGGGTTTGCAAATTGAATAAATCGTTGTACGGATTGAAACAATCTCCGAGACAGTAGTACAAGCGATTTGATCAGTTTCTGATAAGTTTAAAATACACTAGAAGTAAATTTGATCACTGTGAGTATTTTCGCAAGGTACATGATGAGTCATTCATTTATCTACTCTTGTATATGGATGATATGTTAATAGCTTCAAAGAGTCAAGAAGAGATTGAAATGTTGAAAGGTCAGTTGAATCAAGAGTTTGAAATGAAAGATTTGGGTGAAACTAAAAGGATTCTTGGCATGGAGATAAGCAGAGATCGAAAGAGAGACAAAGTTTGTTTATCTCAGAAACAATATCTGAAGAAAATGCTACAACGTTTTGGCATGACAGAAAAATCAAAACCTGTGAGTATCCCACTTGCTTCTCATTTCAAGTTAAGTGCAGGTTTATCTCCTAGCACAAATGAGAAATATGAGTATATATCGAAGGTTTCTTATTCAAATGCAGTTGGTAGCTTAATGTACATTATAGTGTGTACGAGACCTGACATTTCACAGGCAGTTGGCACTGTGAGCAGGTATATGCATAATTCTGGAAAAGAACATTGGCAGGCTATGAAATGGATTTTACGATATCTTCTGAACACCATAAATGTTAGTTTGGTAATTAAGCATGATGATACTCTTGGTCAGTGTGTGATTGGATATGTTGATTCTTACTATGCAGGTGATTTGGATAAACGTCGATCAATTACTGGTTATGTATTTACTCTTGCTAAAACACCAGTGAGTTGGAGGTCTACTTTGCAGTCCACAGTTGCTCTGTTTACAACAGAAGCAGAATATATGGCAGTTACAGAGGCTGTGAAGGAGGCAATTTGGTTACAGAGGTTGCTTGAAGACTTGGGGACTATTCAGAAACAGGTTACTGTATATTTGACAGCCATAGTGCAATTCACTTGGCAAAGAACCAAGTCTATCATGCACGGATAAAGCATATCAACGTCAGGTATCATTTTGTGCGGAAAATTATTGAAGATGAGAAAATACTACTTCATAAGATTAGAACTGCAGATAATCTCGCTGATATGATGACCAAGGTGGTGAGTTCGACCAAATTCAAGTATTGTTTGGATTTGGTTAAAATTTTGGCAGTTTGAAAATCTTAATTTGGAGATGCTGACGATATGGACCTTATTTGCCAAGGTGGAGATTGTTGAATTTTGGGTGTGGCTCTTTTAGTCCCACATCGGCTGGACGCTAAAAAGACATCACCCATGGGTCCTATAAATATGTCCTTGTGTATTTGGTTTTGAGTATTTCAAAAATAATTAGTTATTATATAAAAACTGATATGAGAAAATAGGTTTTATTTCGGGAAGTTTTCAAATCTGAGAATTTTCAAATTGTAATTTTGGATTTTTGGGTTTGGGAAAAAATTCTCCTATTCTTGGGGAACTTTCCAATTTGTCAGAGATATTTGGAATTTGAAACTTTGGTGATAGTGGATTGATCGTTGGCGCTCGAGGACGTAGATAACATTTACCGAATTTCGTTAAATTTTGTGTTTTCTCTTATTTTGCATTAGTTTTTGTGTGACACTATTTTGGGTGCCTATTTGTGTGGGTAAGATATCTGTTTTTGCAACAGTATGAAAGGCTATACTCAGCAGGAAGGAATTGACTAGAATCAGATATTCTCACTAGCTGTTAAGCATTCTTATGTCCTATCTTGCTAGCTTTGGTTGCACATTTAGATTTAAAAGAGGATATATATAATCCAGCTGGATATATATATATATATATATATATATATATATATATATATATATATATATATATATATATATAACAGTCTTCAGTGATTGGAAAGACGATATATATAACCCAGCTGGATGGATGTATGGTTGCTAGTAAGAAAGATGAGGTCCCATAAGTTGAAGAAGTTTCTCTATGGTTTGAAGTAGTCTCCAAGACGGTGATATAAAAGATTTGATCAATTTATGATTACGAATTCGTATACTAGAAGTCATTTTGATTATTTTGTCTATTTTGAGAATTTCAAAGATGGATTCTTTATCTATTTGTTCTTGTATGTTGATAATATGTTGATAACATCAAATAACAAGGTGGAGGTAGAGGAGTTGAAGGTAAAACTGAGAAGCAAATTTGAGATAAAAGATTTGGAGGGCAGAAGACACTAGGTATGAAGATCGAGAGAAATAGAGTGAAGGAAACATTCTGTTTGCAACAGAAATAGTATTTGTGGAATGTATTGAGTAAGTTCGGCATTGGCATATCTGCTAAGTTAGTTGCTACACCGTTATCCCCACTTTAAGTGGAGTTCTCAGTTGTCTCCATGTACCCATGAGAAATAGGAGTTTATAGCTTGAGTCCCATACATTAAGGCTGGCAGTTTGATGTATGCTAGGAAACCCGAATACGGTTACATATTCGGATATGGATTCGAATACGGACACGGGACACGGTATTTATGAAAAAAATAAGGATACAGACACGGCATAGTTACGGGAAAAAATATAAATACAAGTATACATTATTCTATTTGTATAATAATTTTACTAAAATATTCAACATGAAATCACTAATAATTACGGGTTTGTGTATCATTCCTTTACGAAGGATAAACCTCACCATCAGCCATGTATCTATATCTTTTCCTCACCCTATATGTGCAAAGACATAAAAGGAAAAGGTGGTGTTGATAGCGGGTTCTAGACCAACGTAGAATGTTAATACAAAAAATTATTTCTTCAAATATAGAAATTAAATAAGATTTATGTTCATAAAATAAAGTATAAATACATAAAGCTAACTAGGTATAGACAGATGTTACTAATTTAGTCATATTTATTTTTTATTTTCAAGGCTATTTAACTCCTTTTTTGGACAAAACCTACAAGAAGTTAGCACATGGTATTTTTTTCTTTATTTTATTATTAGACACATTGTATTGTGTGTACGACATGGTTTTTGGCGCATTTGTGGCATGTTTGCATCGGACATGTGTCCAACACAGACACGGCATTCCGAGCGACTTGTCCATGCATCTTAGGATGTACACAATGGTGTGTACAAGACGCGACATCTCTCATGCCGTCATTATAGTGAGCATGTATATGCATAATCTTGGTAAAGGACATTGGCAAGTGGTAAAGTAGATTTTACAGTGTATTTTCGGTACCGTGGATGTTAGTTTGAAGTTTGAGTAAGATAAGAATTTTGGTTAATTGGTGGGATATGTGGATTCTGACTTTGCACGTGAATAAGTGTCGTTTGACTACAGGGTATTTATTTACTCTTGCTAGAGGTCTAGTTAGTTATAGATCGACTTTGCAGTCTACCGTGGTTTTGTCTATTATGGAGGCAGAATGTGGCGATGAAGGAGGCCGTTAAAAAGGCAATTTGGCTTTTAGGTTTGCTTGATGATTAGGATGTCTTTCATAAACATGTATCTTCATTGTGATAGTTCGAATGCTATTCAGTTGGCAAAGAAGCTAGTTTATCATTTGAGGACGAAGTATATTAGTGTTTGATTTCACTTTATTAGGGGGATACTGGATGAAGGTGATATTCTTCTGAGGAAGATTGACACTGCAGATAATCCAATTGATATGTTGACTAAGGTGATATCTGGAGTCAAGTTCCAATATTATAGGGATTGATCAATATCTTGGAAGTTCTTACTTCAGATTGGTGTGGCTAATCAATAATTTTATTGCACATTCATGGTGATATTATTTGTCTTGGATCTTGTTTGATGGAAGTTCTTTTGTTAATACTTCGAGTCGTTGGGATTGGAAATTAGAAATCTTACCAAATTGGATATTCGTTGAGTTGGCTCAATTTCTTTAAACACCATTTCGGTTAGGTTTTTAACCAAACTAACTCTATTTGATTTAGAATTTGTGCCAAATTAATCCTACTTGATTTAGGATTTGTGTCAAATATCCAAATTTATATAAAGGGGTTAGTTAGGGCCTTTAAAGGTATCTCTCTTTGCACCCTTGAGATCTTTTGGAGATCAAGAGAGTTTTTGTAAGGAGGAAACTCTTTTGTATCCTTTGAGAGTTTTTTGTTGTTTTCATAGTGATTTTTTTGTAACTTTGAAAGGTTTGAGAGGTCTCAAATTTTGTACTATATAAGCATCATCAATAGTTCAATAGTGAAGTGTGATTTGGCTTGTGAATGCAGGACTTATTTTGAACCACATAAGCCTTTGGTGTTCTTTGGTTTGATTCTAATTTGATCTCTTTTAAAAATTTATTTTTTTATCGGTTTTTTTTTTCTCCTTATCTTCATAATCCCTAGCCATAATCCCTAGTTCTCTATTGGATTTTACTTGTGCTTCCGTAGTAATGTCTAAATTCACCAATTAAACAATGGATCAAGTCTAGATAAAGCCCTTGCAACCAAAAGGGAAAGGAAAATAATTTGAATGAAGTTTATGTAATTTCATTTTAGCTTTATGCAACTTGAGGGATTTTTTTTTTTTTTTTTTTTTGCTTGGGCTATAACCAAGTTGGATTGAATCACCAAGTTAAGTTGTTGGTAACGTACTTGTCTTCCTCCCAGGCTGAAGAGAGATGCTGAATGGGAAACATGTGTTCCCATGGCAGATTGCAGCTGGAAACAGATTGCCGAGCCTGTCATGAAGTTATACACCGAAACAACTGACGGTTCAACGATTGAAGATAAGGAGACTGCACTTGTCTGGTCATATGAGGATTCTGATCCGGACTTTGGATCTTGCCAGGCCAAGGAATTGCTGGATCACCTCGAGAGTGTCCTTGCCAATGAACCCGTTTCAGTAAAGAATGGCCAAAACAACGTGGAAGTTAAACCGCAGGTCAAAACAAGGCCTTTTAGTGTTTGATAATTCACGTACTCAATTATGTGATTGAGTTTTAAGAACTTATTTTGTACTTGCTTCATTATGTAGGGAGTAAGCAAGGGATTAGTAGCTGAGCGATTGCTTTCTACTATGAGGGAGAGGGGTTTATCGCCAGACTTTGTTCTGTGCGTAGGAGACGACCGGTCCGATGAAGATATGTTCGAAGTGATAAGCTTGGCTGTGTCGGGATCAAGTACCTCGCTATCACCTACTGCAGAAGTATTTGCTTGCACAGTCGGCCGCAAGCCTAGCAAGGCCAAGTATTACTTAGATGATACTGCAGAGATTGTGAGGCTAATGCAAGGATTAGCTTTGGTCTCAGAACAAGCGGTGTCTGGGAGCTCTCTTACAGCGTAGGGAGGTAAAATTCTTTTTCAAATCCTTTTGTACCACCTTTTTGAGAGTGAGCCAAAGTATATCCTGCCTTGATTTTTACAAAAAAAAACTTTCATGTTAGTTTGTAAATCTGCTCAAGGTGACTGAAAAGTTTTGTTTTGTTGGGTAACCTTCATTCATTGTTTAATCAAAAGTACATGTGCATATTGCTGGTTGATAGTTTACTTCTCTCCTCTTTGCGTTCTTATCTTCGTTTAGTCGTATTGATTAGCGGTTCCATTCCAATTTTTGAGGGGCCGGGGATCATTTGCAGAATTATGCCGTATATTTTTTGATTTGTAGGCCAAAAAAGTAGTAGTTTGCGTAGCTATATGGTTGTTTGCACTTGTATTTCCAGCCTGTGGTAAAACTTTGGCCAAGTGTATCATGTCAGGTTTGTGCGTCTCAAAGTAGACAATCTTCGTTTATGTTGTTTGAATTTTAGCATCTGTTAAGTTATTTGGATGACATTGGCGAAGAAGAAGAAGAAGTGAACGGAAATCATTTTCTTTTGTTTATCTTTGTCGAGTCAGTCAAATTCCAGTTATCTATTGTTAACTTGCATTTGTTATCTAGTAAATATCCAAGAGAATGATTAGACTATCTAAAGGGATACTAACTTGTTTAGCATCCAGTGAATCTTTCCAGAATCTTTCTGTTATATTTTGCCTGCTACAAAGCTAATATATCAGTCACTTTGTTCCTAATAATACCTCATACCAAGAATCTGGTTTGCAGCCGTAGATTTTTTGTTGCAAACTTGCTGGACAATTGCTTTTTCAACTTACTTCTTTGAGTACAGGGATTTATAATCAACATATCAATAATGTAAAGCAGTAGAATAATGATGTTATTGTTGTACATTTTGCATAATAATAGTTTGCATGGTATCTTGAGATATTGCATGCATGAACTCGTCAAATTTCTTGTACTACTGTATCGGCGGCTGTTTCAAACTTTACAAGCTCTTTCGCAGCTTGCACACAAACTCATTATTGCTTTAGTCACAAGACTTTGAGCTTGGTTCATGGAAGTATCTTCTTTAAGACCACCACGAAGAAAAGCTGTCTTTACTTGCTTCAATTGCAAATCTCAATAATAACCATGTATAGAACTAACTTGATGGTAGTTAATTTCACAACTGGAGAAAAACTATCATTGTAATCAATTTTTTTTTTCTATTGAAAACCACTTTGGCTTTGTAACTCTTACTGGTATCAGCCTCTTCATTACGACAGGTGAATGTCTGTTTGGGGCTTTGTGCTGTTTGATTGATCTCCTCAATGTAGTACCTGATACCTGATGTACTTGGCTTGGCTTCTCTTCTGTTACCTCTTAATCATTCTAAGTGGACTTACAAATATTAGAATTTGAGATATCATTCAATTTGACATATTCAAAGTCTTTAACATAAGTATCTGTATTATTGTATTGTTAGTATCTGTTACTTCAAATCTATCTTATACATGACATATTCTTTAAATATGGCATTCTTGCTATAAATTATTTTTCAATTTTGTTCATCCTAAAGTCAATATCTAAAATTATTAGCACCATATCCAATGAACGTATGAAATGCAGTAAAAAAAACTTTTATAAAAGATAAATTTACCCCTTTTCGATTACAAGCTTCTTTTGGTGTGCCTCCATACAAACGAACAAATAATCCTCAATTCATTAGGAATGCTATAGTGTTGATTTCACCAATCCAAAACATTTTTCATGGTCCAACTTTAATCTCATACACCTAGTACATTCATCGAAAATCCTATTCATATATTTAGCCACACCATTCTGTAGCATTATTCCTTTAATGGTCTTTTCTAGTAAGAATTCCATTCACAATACAAAATTCTTTCTACTCGTTGAATTCCTATTCCCGTCCATTATAAGATCGCAAGCATTTGATTTTCAGTCCATTATAAGATCGCAAGCATTTGATTTTCAATCATATTTCATTGTCCACCAAAACTTTTCATTTTCTGAAAATATCAAAAGCATCCGATTTTAAACCCATACGTTTCTTGTAGAGTCACCAATCAAGGTCATGTAATAAGAAAAGCCTCTAAGAATGTCACCAGATTGGTCACTTAAACTATTATTCACCACTTCAAATTTTTGCTTCTTATAAGTTCTACCAACCTTAAAAAACTCACCCTTTTCTATCAAGTCACAAAAGTATTTTTCCATGATTATTGATTCTATGCGATTCCTTCAAATATTAAAATCTAGCATAGTATGTGATTTAACAAATCAAATAATAAGTACATAATAAAGATAGCATAAACTTGATAACATGAATAATAATAATAATAATAATAATAAGTAGTGGATGAATTTGTGCAAAATAACAAATTAATTTATACGAAATAAATAATGTGATTAAAATAACAATTATATAGAGTAGCATAATTAGTAAGTCAAAGAGAAACTTTCCTCGATTCATTTCACGTTATTGATTGATTAGTAGTCACAACAAAATAATCTACACATGAAATTATTATATAAATGTTAAAAATAGTTAAATATGAACATAGGTCATTTTTAGGGATTTCTTAAATTTATAAAGCACTCAAAATTTGATTTGAGCATTAAATAGTCTTAATGGGTTTGAAATCAACAAATAGGTTTGGATCTATCTAATTGGGCATGGTGGATATTTCTTTTAAATCCTATTGACTAATAGGTGAGCTGCTCCTAAACTTAAATATAATAAGGAAGAAAGAGAGAAGGACACCTACATCAACAAAACCCAATAAGGAGGATGATAACATTTGGAGTAGGCTGTGTCTTAATAATCGGTATCCCTACCAATCTAGGACACTAACTGTAGCAATATGCTAGAATATTTGGTTAGAAAGAAATAATAGAATTTTTAATTTTACTGTTTGTTCATTTCATACTTGCACCAGACTAATTTTGCATGATTTTATTCTTTAGTCAATGATGAACGAGTGCAGATCTCAGGTGGATCGTCTGAAAATGATTTAGGCTCCAGCCTGAATAGCAACCCCACCTCGGAGCAGGAGGAATGCCCTTTTAGACAAGTAGAGAGTCCTGAATTTTTCTTTTTATGTTACTGTGTTTTTTTTGTTTTTTAACTTATGTAAGGATTATTGTATTATGAGAGCTACTCATGTGGGGCGGCCATACTTTTAACTTCTAGTTTTATTATTTACTTGCTAATGGAATGCAGAGGGTTCTAACCCGTCGTTTTGCTTCAAAAAAACAAAACCCAATAAGATGAAGTGGTAACTCTAGCAAATAACATAATGGTAGTTGGTGCTCTGGCGAGATAATTGGCATAATGAGGAGAGAGATAATTATGAGAGTTTGGATATGTAGGAATTGAATTGAGAAGAGAGGTTAAGTTTAATTAGTGTTGGATTCAAAAGTAAAGAAGATATAGGTTTGAGGGAATTAAATAGGATAGTGGAAATTTAATTTCAGTTTTAAGAACGAGTTTAAAACTAGGTTGTAATGAGGAAAGATGAAGAGTTGAGAGTTTGGATATTGAAGAGGATGAATAGTCAAAATTAGATTTAAATAGTAAGTTGATGGTCATATTACGCAATGGCAATTAGGGTGACAAATAGGGAACCTAAGACCTAATTGTAGAACAGTAATATATATATATATATATATATATATATATATATATATAATAATAATAATAATAAAATACATTAAAAAAAATTCCTCGCGCTTGAGCGGAGCTGGAATCCCAACCCTCGCGGGTGCGAGGCTATATATATATATATATATATATATATATATATATATATATATATATATATATATATATATATATAGGATTATTGTAGGTAAGCCGCCAGCTCAGAAAAAAATACCTGAGCTAGCGGCAAAACTATAATGATCTAATGATTTTTCTTTAATTTTTTTTAACAATTACTATCACTATCTCCTTAACTTTTTTCGGATTAAATTTCATGAGTTTTGGAATTCATTTACCCTTACATCAAGTGCATATAAAATGTTTTATTCATTGAAAACCGTTAATTTTGTGTTAACTTAATGGAGGACCAAATCCAAACTAAAACCCAAGAAATTAGATATGAGTGAACCCTAGGGAGTCAAGATTATAATCCAATTTTTTTTAAAAAAAGATTATTGGAGATAGTGGAAATGAACTGTCGCTCAAGTAACTTGCATGAGCTGTCAGCTTATTTTCATCTCTCTCTCTCTCTCTCTCTCTCTCTCTCTCTATATATATATATATATATATAGCTGAAAACCTATTCCAGAAAATCATGTTTCTATCTACATGGAAACTCTCTAAACTAACTGGAACCTATAAATATCTCTCCAGAGGGACTCAAAAAGAATTTTTTGGCAATTCAAGTTATGCGCGAGAGTTTTAAGACAAGAGAGTGAATGTAGGGCCAGCCATCATCTTCTTCTTTATCAAATAAAAAGTTTCTCACATCGGATTGTTAACAGATTATACTAGTTAGATCTCATCGTCATACTAGAATCCACTTTTTATTGTAAAAGAGAGTGATAATCTATAATCTACTTTTTATATTTTCTTGGCTTGTAGTGGAAAACTTTTGGCAAACCTCTCAAATGTGACTTTTTGAATATCCTCTTTTTCTAATATCTCCTTTTCAATACAGACGTGCTCAGATCGGGCACTTGGCTCGCTCATGGTGGAGTTTGAAACAAAGAGACTAGGGATCCAAGTTGAAGCAGGTACAAGACCAGTCTTAGGCAATAATCTTAGGATAAGCCCAGATTATGCATGACATAAAATGCAGAAGGCCATTACATATATCATGAGGAAAAATGTAAATTGAGATTAAAATTCGAGAAGAAAAATTGCTCTTGGAGATGCAGATAACCCAAGGTTAATGATGACCGGAATTCCTTTCAACACTTTGAAATGTTGAGCATGTAAAGAATACCGATCACCAAATGCAAGGGTATATATAGATTCTCTTCAAAGGCTAGCGTTTCGAATGGCGGTAAAATCGCGATGGAACTGTTGCATTAGCTCGTTTCTCCCTGGCCCATCATAGCCATTTGATCTGATGCATTTTTGAATTCTAAATGGAGTTGCATCCTGACCACTCGATCGGGCATGCAGATCAAGAACACAGTACGAGGCAATATTTGCGCGTTAGCAGGAATCTCTTTGATAGAAGTAATAATGAGGCATCTTCTTTTCAAGCAATGATTGGTGTGACAATGTTGAGCCGCCCCTTTTTCCTAATTGTCTGATCGGTACGGAAACTGAAGAACCAATCTTACTGTGAGATAGCAAAGGTTTAGAGGTCAGAAGACCCTATCCTATCACCCTTGTAATTGGCTCTAATAACAACTCATTCACCCCTTAGATGAGTAGATGTTGAATATTCCCCGAGAAGATCTACTTGCCTGCGAGGAACCTCTTAACAAATCAGAGCAAGTAGCCCGACCAACTAAGACCACAAGGGTGACTAGCCAACTGCCAGTAAACGAGATCCTCCTCCCCCTCACTTCACTCCGAAGTTGTGGGGAGTGTATGAGAATGAGAAAATCTTCCGCCATTAGCTGAGAAGGCCCAAGCATTGATAGGACATTCCATGGGAGCTTAGAGTTTATCTGACATCCACAAAGAGTGCAACGATGGTTGATATGTATCAAATTCTGCAAGCGCATAGTATTAATTGTAGCGCAAATAGGTCATTCCTATAAGAATTTAGGGTGTTATGCAATCTTACTATATTCTTAATTCTAACGAATTAACTAAAAAAATTATAATTGAAATGAGGGTTGTTTACGATTCTAATAAGCTAGCCTAAAATGTTCGAATCTGTTAAACTAAGAAGAAATTCTTTCTTCTTTCATCCATTTTAAGATGCGTGGTGATCAAGTAATGTAATAAAAGGTGATTTTTTTAAATCGTTTTTAATATAAGATTCCTAAGTATGATCTATCAAGTGTCATACAAGCATAAACCCTCAAAGGTGGCATTTTTATTAAATAAAACTACATCAAATCGATAATCATAAAGATAAAATAAAGAATACCTATTCCAAACCTGATCTAAGCATACATTATCAAACATAAATTAAGAATAACCTGTCAAAGATGAATATTTACGAATTAGCATCTTTATGTTTATTTATTAGAAAACCATAACATTAATTCTTTAGAAAGAAGAGAAAAATCCATGTTAATATCGTTAATTTTAACTTCATCTATATCGTAGAGTTATAGAAAATTAGTTACGCATGATTTTCTATATAAAGCTTATATTTTTATTAGAAAAGTAAGAGAAAAGCTAATTAATTTGTAAAAAAACAATTAAATCTATCTAAGAAACCAATAAAACCTAACTAGAAAGCAAGAAAAGTACAAAACCCAACTAGAAAGTAAGAAAAATATTACGTAAGAATAAAATAGACGGAGGAAAATAAAACCAAGCTCTGTAGAGGACCGGGATTGTGATTGCCCCCTCAACAACACTCAATATCATTTTTCATTAAAAAGAGTATAAAAATGCATAATATTCTACAAGAATTACATCATATAAATAGACTCTGGATTTAAAATCCTAATCCAAATAGCCTAATTGAGTTCTCAAATTACAAATAGACCAATAAAGTTCTCAAATAAATAGCCACCCAAATAGCGGCGTTGATTGCTATCCAGTGGTAGTCAGTGCACGTGTGAAGACTCCAAATCCAGAAAAACTCCAAATCCGCATATGATTCTGCCAACAAAATTTGATGTGAAAATTCTCTAACTTTGATGCCATTTGATGGTGATTTGTCATCAATCAACGACAAAATTGGCTCTGATGGTTTCTGGCTTTTTAGCACTTGATCTTTAAGCTTTGGTCTTCTTTTCGTGATTGGGTTCTGGATTCTTAGCTTTGACTTCTATGGATCATGAGACTTCTCCTTTTGGATCCATCTGAACTCGATTTTTGAGGGTCCTCAGCTAATTCCGTGAAATTTCCTCACTTCAATGGTGTCAAACCTGAAAGCAACTAAAAATACATGTAACATTATTTATATACCAAAGTAGATAAAATGTGAGATACATATATGCAAAATGTAACGCTCATCATACCTTTACTCCTATCTTTTGTTAGTTCTCCAGCGAAACCTAAATTTAAAAAAGAAAAGAAAATGTCTACCTCACTTTCGAAAGAATGGCAGTTATACTTAGCATGCACAATAAACCGTTAAGCCCCTAGGTTAATCTAGAGATGAGTTGTGTCTCATCAGGTTTGCTGTGAATATTACCCACAAAATTCATGAAATAAAGGTTTTAAGAAATAAAAAAGGGGAAAATAAGGATAATCAAAAATCAGTAAAAATAAAAAATCTTAAACTAATAAAACAAACTAAAATAATATATACAAAAAAAGAAAAATCATTTTCAATTTTTTTGCAATTAATCTCATAAATACACAAAATCAAGAGTGCATCCAGATTAACAATTTTTCAATTCACTTTTCATATCAAATACACTTATTATTTTAATCATAAATATAAATCCTACATTTCAATGCCCACTAATTAGTAACATTTGACTCTTATACATCTATATGCACGTGTGTGATGGTTTATTTTAGTTTTGTACTTAAACTTTAATTCTCGATTCATCTTTTTATCTAAAAATATTTTTTCTTTATATATATATATATATATATATGGATTACTGTATATGAATTGCCAGCTCAGTTAACTAACGTGAGTTAGCGATAAAAAAGTAATAAACTAGTATTTTTTTTTCAAAGTATTTTTAGGATCATGATCTCCAACTTAGCTTTTTTAGATCAAATTTTGTAGGTTTTGAAATTCATTTGCTATTTCATCGAGTCAATACAAAATATAATATTTACCGAAAACAGTTAATTTTGTATCTACTTGATAGAAAACCAAATTAAAACTACAACTCAAGAAATTGGATATGACTGAGCCCTAAGATGTCAAGATCATAATCTAAAAGAAAATATTTAAAAAGAATTATTTGAGATATTGAAAATGGACTGCAGCTTAGGTAACATATATGAGGCAGCAACCCATTTCCTTTTTTCTTATATATATATATATGTGTGTGTGTGTGTGTGTGTGTGTGTGTGTGTGTGTGTGTGTATGTGTGTGTGTGAATTACAGAATATGAGCCAACTCAGGTGAGTTACGTGAGTCAGTGGCGAAAAAGTAATTATTTTTTTTAACTTTATTAGGATCATGATCTCTATTTCCTTAACTTGTTTAGAATTAAATTGCATAAATTTTGAAGTTCATATACCTCTTCATCAAGTAAATACAAAATATTGTATTTATCAAAAACTGTTAATTTTGTGTCCACTTGATGGAATACCAAATCAAAACTAAAACTCAAAAAAATGAGTATGAGTGAATCCTAAGGGATCGAGATCATAATCCAAAAGAAAATTTAAAAGATATTAGAGATAATGAAGGATTGCAGATTAGGTAACTTACGTGAGGCAGCGGTTCATTTCCATTATTCTCTTATACATATACATATAACTGTGTGTTGATGTGATAATTTTACTGCAAGCACATAGTGTCAATTTTATTGCAAGCACATAGTGTCAATTATAGCACAAACAGGTCGTCCCATAGAGATCTAAAGTGTTTTGCTATCTTACTCTTTTTATTACCTTAACAAGCTCACTAGTAAGTTCTAGATAGGTTTTAGTCTATTCTAATTAGTTTAGGACATGAAATCTATTAGTTCACAACTAAATATATATTTTTATTATCTTCTTTCTATCTTTCTAACATAAACAATTACGATTATATTAAAAAGTTGATTTTTTTAGTTTAATCTTTTATTGAAAGTACCCTAAGTATGAGATATAAAGTGGTATGCAAGTATAACTCATTAAAAATATGACTTTTTATAAAATTAAACTAAATCAGTAGAAATTCTAGTGAATAAAATCAAAACCATTAACACCAAATCCTAACTAAGGAGGCTATCAAAAGTAATTTTAAGCATAATCTATCAAAATATTAGATCTACGGATTTCTATTTTAATCCTTTCATAGAAAAATCATGTTTTTTAGTTCTTTAGGAAGAAGATAAATAAAATATGTACCATGGTTGATTCCTAATTTCATCTATATTCTAAAACTAAACTAAATTAGCTACTCATATTTTTATTTTTTAAGTTCATATTTTTATGCATGAAAAGTAATAAATATCTAATTTTTCTGGAAAGCAATTAGAAAGCAAATAAATCCTAATTATGAAAACAAATAAAACCTAACTATGAAAGCAATTAAATCTAAACTATGAAAGCAATTAAAATACTTCATATATGAAACTTACCAAAAAGAGAGAGCTCTGTCGACTTTCGATATGGTGGCCATCCCTCTCCAAGTCTCAATCTCCAATTTTATTAAGCTAATAAAAAGTTAAAAAATATATAAAAAGTTATATGAATTTACAAGAATTTATGGGGTATTTATAATCCGAACACAATTCTATCCCAACTCAAACTCTACTATAAAAAATATAATCCTAATCTAATACAAACTAATCTCAAAACATAAAAAATATAATCCTAATCTAATACAAACTAATCTCAAAATATATAATCATAATCCACTCCATAGTTATTTGAAATAAATAGTTGATATTAGATAGTTCAAAATACTATTTTTCAGGTCCAAAACCCGAAACTAAATGTTGCACACCCATACCTCGCTAGACCGGATCTTATATTCTGCAGTGCTTCGGTAAAACGATCATAATTTTTACATACAAACTCTGATTAAGCTGTTCTTTTGGCATTGCGAAAATAATTTCGAGCTATATAAATTTTTCCTATATAAAATTCTCCAGTTCAAGGTTTATCTATGTCAAAACTGCTCATAAAGTTGCTACTGCACTTAAGTTTTTGTCTTTACCTTAATTGACTTCATTTACTCATATTCTTTACAAATTTGCTTCCTTTCCATCTCTTCTTTGCAAATGTTTTAGACCTATTTAGTACCTATAAAAACACAGTAAACATACCCGAATAATAATTATTTATATATAAAAATAGATAAAAATATGCAAAATATAACACTTATTACACCCCCACTTCTATCTTTTATTAGTCCTCGAGAAGTACCTAGATCTAAAAAGAAAAAAAAATTCTAACTCACTTTCGCAGGAATCCGATTGTATTTAGCACGTGCAATAAGTCGTTAAATCTCTAAGTTATCCTAGTGGACGAGTTGTGTCTTACGAGGGTTTGTAGTGAATATACCTACAAAATTGGTGAAGAAAGGAGATTAAGAGAAAAAAAAAAAGAAAATAAAAATAAGGATAACAAAAAATCAAGAAAACTAAAATTGTATATACAAAAGAAAGAAAGAAAAAATCTTTCTTACGTTTTCTGCAATTAATCTTACTAATCTACAAATCCAGGAACACATTTAGATTATTAATTTTTCAAATCAAACATCATATCAAATACACTTATCATTTTAAAATCAAAAACTTAGATCGTTTCTTTCAATACTCACTAATAAATAATTTTTTGGCTTATATATATATATGTGTGTGTGTGTGTGTGTGTGTGTGCAGGTGTGATGGTTTATTTCTATCTTGGACTCTAACTCTAACTCTCATGAATCATCTTTCTCTCTAAATATTTTTAATCTTTTTTTACTTTTTTTTCCTTTGTGAATATTTCAACTTTCTTACTTACAAAGGATTATTGCCTTAGTATTAGGCTCACATCTTTATTCTTTTTTGGTTTTTCTATGTTTTAGAGAGAAAAAAATTACTCAATTATTATTGCTTTTTATCTTTAACCTAAGACACTAGTGTAAAGTGAATAAAAAAAGTATATACTACTTAAAAATTACCATTAGGGCTATCTATTTTTTGGATTTTAATTTTTCATAAAATTTCAAGTGTATTATTCATTCTACTTTCCTATCAAATCTCAAATCTAAATTTACCCTATTATTTGTAATCAATTTAATTTTATGCAGAAAATATTTTTGAATTTTTACCTTTTTTTAGACCGTAAAAATATAAAAAAACAACTAAAAACTACCCAAAGTGAAATAATGAGACTAAAAAATTTTAAAGAAAAATAAAATCCTAAATAGAAAAATAAACTAAAATAAAATAAAAATCCTACAAAAGAAAGTACAAAACTCTTCTCCCACACATAAATTTTTATGCCTCATGCATGAATTAATGTGGCGAAATAAAGATGAATACTATTTTACAAATAATATATAAGTAATGTAAATCATGAAAAAAATACGATCGCGTTGAGGTCACCCTATTAACACACAGAAAGCAATTAAGACGTCTTAATCGGTTTATACTTTCATATTGTATATTTTAAATATGAAGTTGGTGCATTAATAGTCCAATCAATTTCCTACTAGTCATGAAATTTCTTTTTTGCTGGTTATGTCGTCCTTAGTTCCTCTTCTTACATATGTAAGTATTGATAATTGGTTTAAATAATTATTAATGCAAAATATTCCAATCGTCAAAAGCATCAAGCGTGCAGTCGGAATATCGTGAAATATGAAGAGCCTAGGGTTATGGATTGTGAAATGTGGCTGCCTTTCGAACTCATGAATTAACTCGAGCTCCTCCATAAATAAATCCTCAAAACTTTGCTCATTAATGCATGGCATACTCACAAATGTGTCACCATACATAGTGTCACTGTGTGCCAACTCGTCTAATAGCATGAGCTCATTTTCGGAAATTTGCTCGAATGTGGGTCCAACAGCAACACTAAAAGTGGAATCAGTGGTATGCCGTGAACCATATTGACTTTAATGAGGGAACTCGTAGTGTGCTTATCCATATTGAATATATTCAACGTCACAGTCATATTCTCAAATGATAGCTTTATGAGGCTACTCCTATAGTCGACTAATATATTTGAAGTTGTAAGGAATGGTATGTCTAATATAACAGGAATTTGATTTCGAGAATTGGAGGTCGATTCAATTTCTAAGATAATACAGTCAACAAGAAAGATGAACTCGTTTATGTTAATAAGCACGTTTTCAACTATATCAAGTGGTCTTTTGACCGAACGATCAGCTGGTTATAGCGTGACCCTGATAGGTTAAATCTTTCCTAATCTCAATATTTAATAAACAGTATAAGGAACCAAGTTGACACTTGTCTCTAAATTAAGCAAACATTGTCTACTATAGTGTTCCCAATCGTACAAGAAATTATGGGGGAGTAGTAAGAAAAACTTTCTCAGGAACATTTCTAAATTATTTCTTGCTGCATAAATCTTGCAAAACTTAACATAAGAGGGAATATACTATATAATATCAAGGAGTGGAATGATAACCTTCGCCTGCTAAAATATTTCAAGAATCTTCTCTACTAGTGGTGAAGACTTCCTAAGTCGTACTAGTGGTAAAGACTTCCTAAGCTGATTAGAAGATGACAATTTCGACTTAGGAATAGTTTCATTAGAATATGTGATGATAAAGGAGGTGCTGGAGATGAATATGAAAAAGAAGAAAGGAGGATGTTGTAGCCTATGGAATGTAGGAGTGGAATCAAAGGGGGCATAATGACTATATTGTTGTCCACTTGCTTGTGAGATCTGAGCATGTAAATAGTATTATATTTGTGAAATGTGATGAAGCAGACTGAGATAAGTTGGAGTTGGAATTTCTTATTGGTGGACTAGGAAATGTACCAGACCCCTGCTCACTCAACTTTGTGACTAACTATCTGACCTGCTACTCAGTTTCTTGATCAACTGAGATGTGTAAGAAGTTGTTGGATGGTCCATTGGATAAAGTCAAAAGGCACTTTCATTAGATGTCGCATATGACTGTCTAGATTGGATGTCGTCTTGAGAAAATTCTCCATATTCCTCTTAAGTGACTTTGCTTATCTATCACGATCATTTTTAGACCCCTATGATGGCAGAAAGAATTGGCTGCAGAAGGTCTAATCTAGTTGTTCCCAATATTTGTGGCATTTAGGTATTGGTAGGCACCCAAGAAGACTGAAGAAAAATATGGATGGAGGTAATACGAAAAGATGTGGATTCTACAGGTTTAAATGAGCGCATATTACTCAATAGGAATGAATGAAGGATTATCGGCATGAGCAATCCAGCATGATTCTCGTTCTGTTCATGTAGCCTACCCCAAGTACTTGGTATAAAAGGCTTAGTTGTTGTTGTTGTTGGGTATTGGTAGGTACCCGCACTAAGTCTTAGAAACTGATCATTGGTTGGAGGATGTATGTTAGAGTTAGTTCCCTGATACTTGCCTTGACTTCATGAAAGATTTGGATGGTTCCTCTATCTAGGATCATATCAGAGCGTATGGATTGTTCATGAGTCATGGATATAATACATTGGCTTGTTTAGGCATTTGAACCATGGGCTTCATCAAAAGTGCATACTCCTCCATAATATGATTTAGAGTACCACAATTAAAACAAGCGGGAGTTTATAGTTGATTAACTTTACTTAGTTGCGGAGTACTAAGAGTTTCCAATGCCTTGATTCTCCTTATAAGAGAAGCAATTTTAGCCTCAATAGTCCAACAGCCTGCTATGGCTCAAGTTAAGACGTCATTAGTTCCCCTTCCATCAAATCCTCGACATTCAAGTGAGGAAACCAAAGCCTTTTTATGATGTGTCCACCCAATGGAAGGAGATCCAAGCCCAACGTGGGGGTTGTGTATGTAGAGTGATTTTGGAGGGGGCATACAACACACAACTCATGTCCTTCTTTATCCTCAAGGGTAGGGTGTCCTAACCTAAAACTATTCTATCTCCATTGTCCCACTCGCTCCGAAGGATGCCCCACGTTCCTAAACCATAAATAGCTATCTTATTGGTTGGACTGAACAAGTTTTCAATCAACTGAGATTTTATAGTTGTTTATGCTATGAATTCCACCCCTATGCATAGAAATCGTAGTGTTGGGCATCTTAGTGGGGTTATCCTACTATATAGTTTTTCATGATAAGTCCTATAAAAATTTCCATGTCTCTTCCTTATTATTTCGATAAATTCCTATTGACACAGACTCAAGAAGAGTTTTGAAAGTGTAATCATGTCTTTCGTACATGATTTAATACAACCTTCACTTTTCTATCACATGGTGGGATATCACGCTAAGAGATCTTTGAACCATTCCAAGTAGTTCCAAAAATGTTCTCTCTGCATCCGACGGGATTTATTCATGGTATTTCTTATTTTTTCTGTCTTATGCACAGGATAGTATTTTTTTAGAAACGCCATAACAAATTTGTCCCAAGAAGTGATGTAATATGTGGGCAAAACTATATAGCCACTTCTTCGCGTTATCCTTAAGAATGAATATGATGAAATGAAACTTGACTACATTCTCCGATAATGTTGCATTTTAATCATTATACATATTTCCTAAAATTCACTAAAAAGATATGCATCTTCTAACGTGGATCCAATGAACTTAGGAAGAATGTTGATGTACTACAGTTTAAACTCGTAATTATTACCCATAGCTACTAAGAGCTTGTTATATGATGGCAACGAGGTAAGCATCGAGTAATAACAATCATAAGAGATCAGGATTGGTGTGTCTATCTTCTCACACATGATAGAATCTGATCTCATGAGTCAACAAAATTGATCATCGGCCTATGTTGGCATAAGCCAATAGATATGACAATGAATACACAGATGTCCTAGACTCGATAACTAGTGGAAGAATGGTTAGGTGTGGATGGATGAGATAAAAAGTGAGAGAAGACATAGACAATGAAAACTTTGACACTACAAATTCAAAAATTACTTCTACTAAGCAGTAAATCTAGCAAAAAATCTAGACTCTATGTATGGAAAGTCCTTAGGACCAACATTGAATAATTTTTATTCTTAATGATAATATGTAGAATGAAATATGGTTTTTGAACCAAAGAAGGATAAGGAAATCCCCGCTTTATTTGATTATGTTCAATAGTTGTGCGCTTAGATAGATTACAGTAATTATGCAACCAAAAATACAACAACCAAGTATGCATTGTAGCATATATCTTTCCTCCAGCGATCACCTGCAAAGTAAAATAAAATTTGATACATCCTATGACTACCAGACAGTAGTTTTGTTTTTAGAAAAATCATGAAACCAAATGCTGAAACAGGAAAAAAAATGCAGAAGCAAGACTCACGACTTCCATTGAACGCGGCGCATGCCGCTGTTTGGCAGCAAAACTAGGAGGTTTGGCTCCCTGGTTTTGCAGTTGATGCTTGCTATTCCCTTGGTCCTTTTTAACTCCTTGTCCATGTACTTTAGTATCCCAATACACTCAACACACACTTTTAACTTGTAAAAAACAAGAAAAAGAAAGAAAAAAGTTATTGATCCCCAACAATAACGCCAAAACCTTGATATGTATCAAATTACTATAAGTGCAAAGTGTCAATTATTTCACAATAGGTCATTCTCACAAGGATCTAGGTTGTTTGCAATCTTACTATATTCTTAATTCTAGTGAGTCAACTAAGAAAATTATAATTGAAAAGATGGTAGTTTACAATTATGAAAAGCTAGCCTAAGATGTTCTTATCCATTGAACTAACGATATAACAATGAAATTCATTTTTCTTTCATTTTTTATAGATGCATAATCAAGTAACACAATAAAAAGGTAATCTTTTTCTAGTCAGCTTTAATATAGTGTCCCTAAACATGATCTATCAAATGTCATGCAAGTATAAACCGTTAAAGATGGCATTTTATTAAACCAAACTACATCAAATCGATAATCATATAGATAAAATAAAGAGATACCTATTCCAGACTTGATTTAAGCATAGACTATCAAAATAAATTAAAAATAACCTAACAAAGATAAAGATTTATGAATTAGCATATTTATGTTCATATATTAAAAAACCATAGCATTACTTCTTTAGAAAGAAGAGAAACCATGTTAATATCTTTAATTTAATTTCATCTAAATCTTAGAGCTATAGAAAATTAGTTACACATGATTTTCTATATAAAGCTCATATTTTTAATTAGAAAAGTAAGAAAACTAATTATTCTATAAAAACAATTAAATTTAAGAATCACAAAACCTAACTAGAAAGTAAGAAAAATGTAAAACCTAGCTAAAAAGCAAGAAAAATATTACCTAAGAACAAAATAGATGGAGGAAGATGAAACCAAACTCTATAGAGGTCCAATATGGCAGTCATCCGCTCAACAATACTCGATCTCGTTTTTTTATTTAAAGGAGTAAAAAAAAAAGTTATGATATTCTACAAAAATTATATAACATAAATAAACTCCTGAATTAAAACCCTAATATAAATAGCCCACCAGAGTTCTAAAATTACATAAAAACCCCACAAAAAATATCAGATGTTGACTCAAATAAGTTGCCGCCAAATAGTGGCATTGACCGCTATCCAGTGGCAGCCAATGCACGTAAGAAGACTCCACGTCTGCATATGCTACAAAATCTGACGTGGAAATTCTTTAATTTTGCCGCCATTTGGCAGTGATTTGCTACCACTCAGCAGCAAAATTGGCTCTAATGGTTTATGGCTTTTTGGCTCTTGATCTTTAGACTCCGGTCTTCATCTTTGCATGATTGGGTTCTGAATTCTTAGCTTTAAAATTTATGGCTCTTGAGATTTCTACTTTTGGCTCCTTTGGCACTCAGTTTTTGTGGGTCTTTGGTTGATTCCCTATAATTCTCGTTGCAATGGAATCTAACCTGAAAAGTAACTAAAAATACCCGAGTAGTGTTAATATAAAATAAGATAAAATTTGGGACATAAATATCTAACTCATCAATGGTCCACCACGAGGAGCCATCTTACTTACAAGTGCGAGAGCATCTAACACTGAGGCAATTAACCACCAAATCTTCCCCCATTGGTAATTCATGCTTCAGTAAAATTAGTAATTCCTATGAGAACTTGGTATTTATTGAGTCATTACAATAGAATCTAAGGCTCTAAATATCGGATATCGTAATCATATCAAATGGATAATTTTCATATCAAATAGCATGATATCGAGCGATTTACCGGAATATGAGTCAATTTCAGGCTTTTTTGTCGTATTGATAAATCCTCTAAGATGATATATTGGGCAAAATATTGTTTGTCGTGGCCAATGTTTAGAACAATGAATGCGACAGTGGCTCACCAGGGTGAATCATCTCGCTACAAATGGGTGTAGCATCTAGTATTAAAGACAAATGTCCAAGGCGAATAAGTTGAAAAAAAAATCCTTCGACAACCCTGAAGGTCAAGAGCCTAAAGCCGGCCCTGAGGCACAAGTTAACTAAGCACTCGAGAGATTACAGATGAGCGCAGAAATGATTCACCATGGCGAATGCCTCATTTAAGCCCGGTCCGAAGTCAAAAGTAATATTGTATTTCAGTTACCATACTGATCGGAAGTAAGTAACCATACCTACCATCTCGATACTCGATGGACCCCGAACTCAGAAGTGGGAGGCTAATATTAATGGGATATTTACTTATTTGTCTCTTAAATCTTTATAAATTATAATTTAGTCTTCTAAATCTTCATATTTAAGATTTAGTCTCCAAATATTCTAAGTTACTACAATTTAGTTCCCTTCCTAATTTCTGTTAGTCCAGTTTATTTTTTAACTTGATTTTCCCATTTTACCCCCTCATTAATTCCTTCTTTCCTTTTCCTCCTCTCTTCTCCTTCCCTCTGCCCCATCTCTTCTCCTTTTCTTTATTCTTCCTCCTCTCATCTCCTTCCATCTTCCTCTTCTCTTCTCCTTCTCTCTTCCTCCTCTTTTTTCCTTTTCTTCTTTTCTTCATTAGGTTCATTGGCTTCCCTCCCTTCTTCTTCTCTTCTATCTCCTTATTCTTTTCCCTTTTTCTTCATAGGGATATTTAAGTCATTTTATTATTTTAAAAAAGTAAAAATTAAATTTGCCATTTATTTGGACGGAAAAATTAACGGAGGAACTAAATTGTAGTAACTTAGAGGATTTGGGAACTAAATTCTAAATATGAAGATTTGGTGGACTAAATCATAATTTATAAAGATGTAAGGGACAAACCTGTAAATACCCCAATATTATACTTAATTTTTACAATCCTAGTCTGAGACAAAAAAGCCAGGAGTTTCTAGATAGGCACAGCATATTTCCTAGTGAGCCCACTTAAAAGATCGTTTTATTTACCACTTTGCCATTATTTTTTTGGGTCAAAAATATCCTTCCTTCGTTTTGGTCAGAAATCTAGAAGCCTGATCCGGGCTCCGGGCTAGCAGCCCCGGACAGGGAGCATTGGTCCGGGCTGGTTAGCCCGGATGAGGGATGAGAGATAAATCAAATTAAATTTCCATGTTATAACATGCGCATCTGGTGTAGTGGTATCATATTCCCTCCCATGGAATTGACTAGAGTTCGATTCCCTGGATGCACAATTTTCATTTCTTCTCTTTTTTACTGCCTTGTATGTTGAATTGAATTTTTACTGCCTTGTATGTTGAATTTTTGTCCTGTGTGTCGGGGAGCTTCTAGAAATTTCTTTTTTTTCTCAAAGATAGAGAGAGAGAGAGAGAGAGAGAAATTGAGAAGAAGAAGAAGAAGACGACGAAGAAGAAGAAGTTTTTCTCTCAAAGATAGAGAGAGAGAGAAATTGAGAAGAAGAAGAAGAAGAAGAAGAAAAGAAGAAGAAGACGATGAAGAAGACGAAGAAGACGAAGAAGAAGAAGAAGATGATGAAGAAAACGATGAAGAAGAAGAAGAAGAAGCAGCAGCAGCAGAAATTGGAGAGAGGGGTAGGATAGGAATTTTGGTGTGCTCACTAGGAAAACCCTCTCTTTTTAAAAGAGAGGGTATGCTCACTAGGAAAAGTGGGCTCACTAGGAAAAAAGCCGTGCCCATCTAGAAATTCCCGTTTCTTCCCTCTCCCCTCTCTTTGGGAGTTTCTAGATGGGCACAACTTTTTCCTAGTGAGCCCACTTAAAACTTCTGTAATTTTACATTATTGTCATCTAAACTTTTGGACCAAAATACCCCTCCCTCACATGCTCGCCCTCGCTCTCGCGGCCTCGCCCCCCTCGCCCTCGGACCCCCCCTCGCCCCCGCTCCCCCTCGCCGGCCCGCTCGCCCTCGCCCCCCCTCGCCGGCCCCCTCGCCCTCGCCCCCCCTCGCCGGCCCCCTAGCCCTCGCCCCCCCAGCCGGCCCGCTCGCCCTCGCCCCCCCTTGCCGGCCCGCTCGCCCTCGCCCCCCTGCACGCCCTCGCGCTCGCCCTCGCCCCCCCTGCACGCCCCCGCCCCCACCCCCCTGCCCCCCTGCCCCCCCCCCCCCCCCCCGCCCCCGCCCCCGCCCCCCCTCGCTAGCACTCGCTCGAATTCCCTGTCCGGGCTAACCAGCCCGGATCCAATTACTGGGTCCGGGGCTGCTAGCCCGGATCCACAGTTCTGATCCGGGCTGGCTAGCCCGGATCAGAACTGTGGATCCGGGCTAGCAGCCCCGGACCCAGTAAGTGGATCCGGGCTGGTTAGCCCGGACAGTGTACCCAAAATATGCAGTTCTGAATCCGAGCTGACAAACAATAGAGTTCCCTAATAATTTTTTTGGCTCATTTTTGTTGGTCAGGTACCAAACAATATACAACTCCTCATCCGGACCAAAATTGAAAACTTCTCATCCGGACTAGCCAGTTCCGACATGGTGTCTCTGTCCGGGTTTACAGTCCCGGATCGGCTATAATTGATCCGGTTCTATAAACTCGAATTGCGGAGTACGAGGAGCGGTGATTTTTGGGGGAAAAGGTGGGAGCCATATAAGCATTTAGGGGACCATTTTAGCAATATAACTTCATATCGTTTGTGAATCAATTCTAACACAAATATACAATTGAAGGCAACAAATTATCTTATTTTTATATATTACAACATAGATCATTTCCATCAAGCCTTCCTGCAACATGAATCAATCCATCATAACACCAAGCTGTTTACAAAAAAGTTAGAACTCTTACACTCCAAGGAAGAAAGGCCAAACCTCCACTCTGATGCTCGGATCAATCCCCTAAAACCCGCAAATAGGACAATCAAAACAAAAAAAAAATAATTTAAATGAATTATCAATCAATCAACATCAACGAAACTCCAAATAATTAGATTCTCTTTCTCCATTCCTTGCTTTCTTCAGTAACTTGACACCTCCATCTCGAAGCTTCCCTTCTGCAGAGAACAGACTCTTCCATCTCCTATGAGAAAGTGCGTGTCTCCTTCTCCGCGAGGACCAAGGCGAGCTGATGCTATGTCTGCAACTAAGATTTAAGGGGAGATTGAGAAAGAGAGAGAGAGAAGTGAGAGAGACGAAGAGAGAGAAGATGGAGAAGATGAGGGCAAAAGTGGTATTTAGGTGTGCTCACTAGGAAAAAATGAGAGATTGAGGAAAGTGGGGTTGGGCTCACTAGGAAAAGTGGGCTCACTAGGATAAAATCAGTACCCATCTAGAAACTCCCAAAAAAGCCTAATGGATAACAACCAACTGTGAATGGAAGCCCACTAGTTGGTGAAACCTGCGAGACCAAAATCAACCCAAGAGGCAAAAAATTAGGAATCAAATTATTCACTTGTCAAACTTTACTAGGCAAAATCGTGAAAACGCGTAAAGCAAATCTTGCCTATCCATTCATATTGAAAGAGAGGAACCTGGAGACCCACCAAATCTTTGCTCTCACAAGAATTGACCCATATAAATACTCCCCAGCCCTTCAGATGGTGGGGAATAATTCTTCGATCATAGACGGATCCATGCTGGAGAGAGAGAGAGAGAGAGAGACAGAGAGAGAGTTTATAATTGCCTTTTCATTGTCATTCTATAAATCAGGTGCCAAACAGCCTTTTTCGCCGAGGATGTAGACCGAGAAGCCTCTTGGTTGAAGTTCATTACTCCTTTATGTACTCTCTGCTTCCTATACTTCATAATTTAAGTTGTATAGAGTGCGGCCAGGTAATTTAGTCAAATGAATTTCAACGCAAACAAGGCGAAAGCCTATTAGAAGATTAGAATTATCAATAGATTTATAGGTTCTAGATTTGTTTTTTGCATTGGGAAGGAAGGTTATCTTTTGCTTCTTCCCTTTTGTTAGTTTCGTGATATTCCTATTGTTCCTTCGTTGTATCCAAACTTTATTTTAATTAGGGATATTTACAGGTTTATCTCTTAAATCTTTATAAATTATAATTTAGTCTCCCAAATCTTCATATTTAGGATTTAGTGCCCCAAAGTTACTACAATTTAGTCCTTCCATTAGCCATCTAAATAAACGACATAATTTAATTTTTACTTTTTTAAATAATGAAATGACTTAAATATGCTTTTGAAGAAAAATGGGAAAAAATAGAAAGATAGAAGAGAAGAAGAAGGGGGAAAGAATAGAAAGATAGAAGAGACGAAGAAGAGGGGAAGGCAATGAATCCAATAAAGAAAGGAGAAGGGGGGAGGAGGAGAGAAGGAGAAGAGAGGAGAAAGATGGAAGGAGAAGAGGGAAGGAGAAGAGAGCAGGAAGAGTGAAGAAAGAATTAAGGAGGGGGTAAAATGGAAAAATTAGATTAAAAAATAAACTGGGCTAATTGAAATTATGGAGAGACTAAATTATAGTAATTTAGAGGATTTAGAGACTAAATCCTAAATATGAAGATTTGTAGGACTATAATTTATAAAGGACAAATCTGTAAATAACCCTTTTAATTAATGAAAAGTTGAACTTATATTGAATTTGATTACCTGATTATGTGACTGTGATGAATATTATGCTGTAACTGTGCTTTAGTATATTCTAGCGAATATACTGTCACTGCTGTTCTTTGTTCTGGGTGGGGGGCACCATAGAAAGATTTGTTGGAGTTAGTTAGCTATTTACACTTCTAAAATATTGTCGAGTTCTGTTTATGGGTACTTAGTCACACTCATAGCATCCAATTTTTTTTTTTTTTTTTTTTTTTTTTTTTTTTTGTTTTTTTTTTTTTAGGATTTTATCAGTATTGAAATTGGGGTCGTTTGCATCCATGTTTATCTAGTCAAGCTAATCCTGGCAAGAAGCTTTCATCTGCAGGATGTCTCATTCCAGCTAGTCAAGTTCAGAGGTGTGTGAGAGCCTGCGAAGGCGTCGACTATGCTATTTTTGTTGCAGGGGCAACTAAACTTTGAGCAGAGGTTGATATTCTTGTACTTGTAGCTAGTCAAAAAGATGCAAGAGGCTGGGAGGTTATTCAGGTGCTCTAGTTTCGATAACTGTTTGTGCTGCAACTGGTGGAGGCGGCGGAAGTCTCAAATGTTCCTATGGAAGGTAAAACTCCTGCTGAGTTAATGGTAGGAAAAGGCTCTCGAGGATGCTTAGCGCTGTAACGGGTTAAGAGTCTATTAGCCGACTCTTCATCTTTGTCGTCATCATCATCACACGAAAACAAAAAACAAACAAAACCACTCTTAATATTCAGGTAAGTTAGGTAAGAGCAGTGTTCTCCAACAACAAGTCAGCTCTCCTCCGGGTTTCTTCTTCCTTTCCGGTACAGTAGATCACTCTCTCACCAGAGAGGACTCAAACTCCCCGCTGATCGACCACCTCTTTCCTTCCTGTTCAAAAAAAAAAAAAAAGAAAAAAGAAGAAGAAGAAGAAGAAGCTCTACGAACAGGCAGGAGAGAGTGACTGCAAGAGGGGGGTTGAGTGCACTGTTTTGCCTCAGATCTCTCATCATCGGCAGTGTTTGGGAGCAGGTTGGACCAGAGTAACCGTAGGGGTTGGTGAGCATTCTGCCTCAGCTCTCTCATCACCAGCAGTTTTAATCGGGGGCAAGGAGGGAGGCTGGAATAGACCTTCAACCACATCACCAATACCGATGGATTTCGGATGGGGCTGGCTTGGTCGGAGGAAAAACCGAGAAGAATCTTCCAGTGAGGACGACCAAAACCCCAAACACAAAAGAAAAAACTGGTCAGAAGTGGTAAGAGAGTCGCCGGTGAAGGGGATTCCTCCCTCTTCCTCCTCGGTGCTCCCTTCCAACAAATACCCGCACATTAATTGTAAAAGTTCATACTCGGGGGAAGAAGTTCTTGCACTCCTTGCAGCCGCGAGGAGAGAGACCTCTCGGCCTCTCAGGAAAGAAATTGAACAACAGGGCCATTGGCAGATAGTCAAATCCCGCAACACAATCAGGAAAGAACGAACCTCTACCTCTACACAAAACATCAGTGAAGGGAAGAAAAGGAAATATTCTCCGGCGAGAAACACAGCAGCCGGTAGCCCAGAGGCTTACTGGATCTGTGAAAATTAGGACACTTCAAGGATGAATGTCCATTCATCAGATGTAGATTCTGCAAGGTGTTAGGGTATCGAATTGGAGAATACCCAATAGCACCAGACAGGAAGGAGGGGGTCCAAGGAAAACCAGTCCGAATTGGGGATGGACTGAAACGAAAGGAACCAGCTCAACAAACAAAAAATCTCTTGCAAACAGTCCAAAGGAACCCACAGCCAAAACCAGTGACTTTTATCCCGATGTCTGAATTAGTCATGGCCACAAAATTACAGCTTACCAGAAGGTAGGGGTAATATACCAGGGAAAGGCAACCCAACAGGGATGGACATCATAGGGGCACTGAAATCTTTGACCCCCGAATTCTCAAATCACCAATGGAGATTAGATAGAAAAGGCAACAAATTTTTATCCCAATTTACATCAGAGGAAGGACTGACATATGCATTGGCTAAAAAAGTTATCGGATGCGAAAAATCAGGGACTGAATTCAAAATTCTCGGATGGAGAGGGGACGAAGATTACCAAAATTACCTGTTCCCAGTTACGGCTTGGATAGCCATTCATGGCATCCCGCTGAATCACTGGAATATGACCGATATTAGCAAATTGCTCGCTAAGTATGCTCATGTGCTGGATATCAGCGATCAGACAACCAGGAGGGTTACTCTAGACTTTGCTAGGGTTTCGGTGGGCTGCGAGAACCTCGCAAAAATCCCTCGAAACTTCTATGCAATCATGGGAGAACTTCTTTGCCACATCAAAATTGAAATAACTTGTAATTTTGATAAAATAGACCATACCTCACCGGAATGTCATCTCCCGCGCAGGAATCCGATCACGGTGGAGGACGTAGTAGCACCTGCAAATGGCGTGATTGGTTCATCCGATCAACCGCCGTGCGGCGTAACTATTCCTCCCGCCGGTACGCGGAGGAGCTACACACGGAAGAGGACAGAACCCAGGCTTGGATCCGATGGGCAAATCATGATGGACAGGAACCTCCTCTCAGGCAGTACGACAGAGAAATCAGAACCGAAGGGACCCCTGGGTCACAAAGGGAAAAAACCCCAAATCGAACAATCCAATCAATTTGGGGCAGAGAACCATCCTCTGGGTAAGATCCCTGGGCAGACAGACAAACCGGAGGGAATAGACGGCCAGCAAGTAAGAGGTCAACCCCTAGAGGAAGCAAGAGAGTCCGAGCTACGAAAGAATTCCTCGCAAATCGATAAGCAAGGATCAAACCTCAGCATCATTAGCCGAGATACCAGGGGTAGGCTCATCTTAGACCTATCGAAATGGGAGCGGTCAGAGTGGGTAAACCCGGACAAAGGACGAAAGGGTCTTTCGGAGGAAGAAGGAGAGATGGAGAGTAGAGGGGACTGGCAGGAACCGAGACCGGAGCTCGAGGAAGGGGGAGGAAGCGACCGGTCACATTTAATACGACTGTATAGGGCCAAAGAGAGATCAGAGGGGTTTAATCTGAACAGAGGGAGAGGGAGAGTTGCGGAGGAGGAAGGAAGCCTGAGGAAGAAACATGAGGTACTCACAAGAACCGAGGAAGAAAAAGGAGAAGTTGTCAGGGAGAGTTTAATGCGTATGGAGGAGTGGGATGAAGGTAGAATGATCAACTCCAATTTAATGAACCCAGACGCATCCAAACCTCTGGACCCGGGCCCCAATGAACCTAGGGGAGAAATATCAGGCCATAAGCCCAATTATTTACAAGAGGAAGTTGACTCAGGAGAGAGGGGGGCCCAAGGGGCCACAGGTGTACAGCAAGAAAATAATGAGGGCTACTGCAAGGCCCAATTAAAAAATAATTTAATCGAAGCCCAAAGGAATTTTTGGGACCCCAATATTGAAGGCTGCTCCAATACAAATACTTCCCAAAATAATTATTTGGGCTTGCTCACACATCTCAAAAATCTGGATAAGGATTTTGCCCGAGACACAATAGCAAAATTATTGGAGAATGTGATGGGGAACAGACAAGTACCCCCATGAAGACAAAGCGTAGACAGGCCTCCCGTTTGCCAAAGAGGGTACGAGATAGAAAAAAACTTCAAATCCAAACCAGTACTTATGACCGGCCTGGAACCTCTCCAGAAAAATTACTCATGCCCACACTGGATGCACTATCAGTAAAGGAGGCAGGGAAAGAGGCAATCACAGAACCAGCTTCAGTCATGGATGATACACACGGAGCTCCTGTTCTGGAAGAGGGGATCCGAGAAAGTAAACAGACAATCTCTGTGATCACTCCAAGCAGAAGGAACAGGAAATTGGAGGAGAAAAGGGAGATCAACAGTACAAAGTTGGTCAAACTTAAATATTAGCTACCAAACGCAAGGTACTCATTTCGGAACTCGCCCCAGGTACTTCTCATTTAAGTTTTGATATACTGAAATTAGTTCCCAATAATGAGTTAATTTCTGTGGCCGAGATTTGTGATTTTGACATGGAACAAGAGGATGTAGAGACTAATAGCATTTTACTACATCTTAGATCGTTAGTCGACCCTAAGTTTTTGGAGGAGAGTAATGTGAGGGTTTAATACCCATCGGTTATGGAGAAGTTACCTCACCAGAATAAAATGAACTATATGTTCTGGAACGTTAGAGGATTGGGTAATCTAATCAAACAATGTATGGTAGCAGAAGTCATCCGAAATAATAAAATCGACATTGTTTGCTTGGAAGAGACTAAACTAACTAATCCATCCCAGAAAAACTAACTAATCCATCCTAGAAAATGCTAAAGTCTATTGGCTCTAATAGCTCATTTAGTTTCTATTTTAAAAATGCATGTGGAGCATCAGGTGGTCTATTAATCGGCTATAACCACAAGTTCACCCTAATAGACACATGGGAAGGACAGTTCTCACTTTCAATACAAATAAAGAGACTTACTGATGGGTGGATTCAAATAATCACAGTAGTCTACGGGCCTAATGACACCCAGTCACGCCCACTTTTTTGGGAGGAACTTAAGACCATTAGGAGTAAATGGAGCTCTCCTTGGATCATAGGAGGGAATTTTAATATCACTCGATTCATTCATGAAAGAAAAAGAAGGGACCGTCACCCACGGGATAGGGAGATATTTAATGAGATCATCTCGCATCTTCAACTTACCGACCTTCCATTGAACAACCGTAAATTCACATGGTCTGACATGCGAAAAAATCCAAATTTAGCCAAATTGGACAGGGTGCTAATTTGTCAGGATTGGGATAGGAAATTTCCCCTCTCTGATCTCAAAGCACTGGAACGCATCACCTCCGATCATGTACCAATTTGTCTAGATTCTAGAGAACACCAACGACATCAGAAAAGATTCCATTTTGAGAAATGGTGACTAGAGCATGAAGAAGTTCGTAAACTCGTCAAGGAGAGCTGGCCACAACAGACCTCGGCAATAAATGCTATGGGTAACATATGTATTAAATTTCGTCGTCTCCGCAGAATATTATGGAAATGGGAGAAAAGGCACCGACTCTTATCTCGGGAACACAAAACCAAATTACTACACTCTGGAGAAACACGAAGAGATAAGATCTGTCAGTGAGGCAGAGAGCTCTAGATTATTCAATCTCCAAAAAAATATAGAAGAAATCTATAGAAAAGAGATAATGTGGAGACAAAGAGCACGATGCAAATGGCTAAAGGAAGGGGATGCTAACACTGCATTCTTTCACAAATTCGCTTGCATGCGGAGGAAAGTTAATAAAATTGATGAACTTCAATCTGAGGAAGGACTTATACATGGACCTCAAATACAGGACCATGTGTACCATCATTTCAAAAAGCTATTTGGAACAAAAACCCACTTAAGATTGCAAATGCAAGGAAATGCCTGGCCCATAATTGGAACTGGAGTTCCAGGAAGAAGAAATTAAGCGTGCAGTATGGGAGTTGGGGCCTGAAAAAGCTCCTGGCTCGAATGGATTTCCAATGTTCTTTTACAAGACTTTCTGGGAGACGGTTAAGAATGATCTTCAAAAAATGATCGACGAAGTCTACCAAGATTCATTCAGACTTGACAGAATCAATTATTCTCTCATCACACTTATCCCTAAGAGGGACCAAGTAGAATGGATCAGGGACTACAGACCCATTGCCTTGGTGAATTGTTCTATTAAAATCATCACAAAAATTCTTTCCAACAGACTTGCACCCAAATTACAAGCGATGATTAGGAATTATCAGACTGGGTTTATCACAGGCCGAAATATATTGGAGGGAGTAGCATCAGCACATGAGATCATTCACCACTGCAAAAAGTCCAAGTTAAATGGATACATCCTCAAACTGGACTTCGAGAAGACTTATGATATGGTAGAATGGGATTGTCTATTCGAGGTCTTACGGCTCCGCAGTTTTGGAGAGAAGTGGATCTCATGGATAAAAAACTGGCTTGCATCTGCCAAAACACAGATCTTAGTTAATGGTGTAGCAGGAAAAGAGATAGTACTTAGGAGGGGATTACGGCAAGGTGACCCACTTTCCCCTCTACTGTTTACTCTCGTTGTTGATGGCCTTAATATCATGTTTGGAAAAATGGAAGATGCAAGCCTAATAAAAGATCTTGCAGGATCTACCTCTACATCACATATCAAACTCCAATACGCAAATGATACACTTATATTTGGAGGCGATAATCTTTGTGAGGAAATTCACATCAAATGGGGCCTTCAATGTTTTGAGGCATGGTCGGGACTAAGGATCAATTTTTCCAAGAGCTCCTTGATATGCGTGTCTTACTATGAATCTTATTCTAGAAATCTTCAGGTGTAAAGAAGGAGGATTCCCAATGAAATATTTGGGTATCCCTATCAAGCCAGGAAAGCTCTCCAAACAGTATTGGTACCTCCTTCTGGATTGCTTCGAGAAGAAACTAGATAGCTGGAGAGAGGGACTACTATCTTTAGGAGGAAGGGTTATCATGCTCAACGCAGTTCTTTCATCACTTCCCCTTTACTACATGTTCTTCTTTCTATACCGTGCTGGGTTAGAAACAAAATAGACCACATCAGAAAGAGGTTTTTATGGAATGGGATGGCCGATTCCAATAAATATCATCTTGTTTCTTGAAAACAGATTTGCAGACCTAAGGCTGCGGGAGGTCTTGGAGTCCTAGATTTGAGAACTTTCAATTTGTCACTAATGGTTAAATGGTGGCGGCACTTGCTCACCCGTCCCGAAGGGAGCCTCCAGAAACTCATGAATGCCAAATACTATTCCCGAAATGAAACGTGGTATGCGACTAATAGAAACTCCCTAAATTCTTCCTGCTTCTAGAAAGGGATGATCAAGACCGAACACACAGTCTGGACTAGTCTGCAATATAAACTAAGCAATGGTAAAAAAGCTACATTCTGGCATGACCGGTGGTGTACACAACTCCCCCTCAAAATTCTGTTTCCGACAGCATTTGAATTATCCCTAAATAAGGATGCAGTTGTGGCCTTACAATGGGGGAGAGCGAGATGGCGATTGAATCTAACACATCCCATGTCAATATTGGAGGAGACACAGATCCGTGAACTAAGGTCTATCCTAAATGAAATAACATCAACTGGGACAACCAATAATCAACCCATATGGAGATGGAACAAGAATGGAGTATTCTCAGTAAAATCCACATATCATCTTTTCATGTATAGTGGAGTCAACACTAAATACACAAGTTGGATATGGAATACAAAATGTCCACTGAAAGTTAGGATATTTCTCTGGCTAGCCCATAGGAATGCACTACTCACATGGCCAGCATTACAAAGACGTGGCTGGGTAGACCCAAATTTCTGTGTCCTGTGTAGTGAAGCTGGAGAATCCACCAACCATTTGTTGCTAAACTGTAAATTTGCTAATTATCTCTGGATTCACTGTGCAAGAATTCTTAGGATCAACCCAAACATGGAGGAGGAAAATTGCATAAGGGGGAGATTATGTTTAACAAATCATACATCAAATCAAGCCAGAACCCTAACTGTAGCTTTGTTTTGGAATGTTTGGTTGGAAAGAAATAGTAGAATTTTTACTTCTATTACTCGCTAATTACATACTTGCACCCTTCTAGTCATGCATGATTTTTCTCTTTGGATAGATATACCTTCCGATGAGGAGCGCATACATATATCAGAAGGATCCGGTGAGGATGACCTGAATTCACCTGACCACACTTGATCCACACCCTTCAACCTACAACGTGGCGAAAGAACCCACTCTGCAACCACACAAGACTGGACCTGTTGTTGCTTCTATGTATCTTTTCTGTTCGTTTTTTGGCTATTAATGTATTATGAATCACGCATATGAAGTGATCGAACTCTGTTACTTTGTTATATGGTTCTGTTATCCCCTTACTAATGGAACACGGAGGGCTTCCACCCGCCGTTTTATTTAAAAAAAAAAACAGATTTTAATAATTCTGTATCACAAATCAATATGAGCCATGTTGCCTGTTAAATGAGATAGGATAATCCATTTCGAAGATAAATAGCGACGACGGAACAATAATTACAGTTATTTTTTCTCAATGTTGATGCAATACACAGTTAATTCTTCCCAATGCTAATGCAAGTATGGAACATAAGGAAAGGAGGAATTATGAAATGAAACAAGTGCATCAAGAGATATTATACATCCATGACCAGCTTGCTTCCTGCCTATAGTTACCAAATGTGCAATAACAAGAGATGATTCTATAACTAGGATTCTTGGCAGGGATGAGAATGTGCGGATACAAAAACCCATCCTATTAAAAATTTTGAATTAACAAATTAAATTTTATTTTGTATTCAAAATTTTTAATAAGACATGCCAAGAATTGATCCTTGGACCATCTATTCTCATTCCTAATTCTAAGTTTATTCTTCCTTAAATGATTATTTAGGATACAAATGCAGGTATTAGTACCACACATTACATTGATACTTACGCTCTATCTGCTTGTACATGTAACTCAGTGTCATCATTGATGATGCATCTGTAGGTACTAGTTTCACGCATTACATAATTACTTGTTTATCATGCTCCATCAACTTATATAGGGTAGGAAATACCGACCTCAACATGAGCAGCATTAGGAATATTTAGCAGCATTGCTGGCTTTCTGCAGTTTTTGGCAAGGAAAATGTATACCCCTACCATGAGCCTCCTCAGAAAATTCGATCCCCTCTGGGCAAAGAACTGTGACTTCCCCAGTATATATGTAGTGCCATGCTCCCTTGCGTCCAACAACTCTTGCAGCTCCTCCCTGATGGCCGAGCTCATCTTGGGCCTCTCCGGTGGCAACACAAACTGAACCCTCTTCTTCCTCACCGAAGGCTGTTCACCAGTCTGCACTCTCTGACATTCAGCATCTTCTGAGCTCTCACAAGTAGCACGCGTGTCAGTGGCAGCCACAGTAATTAATGCATTACCCACGTACAAGTTCCCAGAAAAAACCATTCGATCATCATCTGGGGAACGACACCCGGCCTCAGAGTTTCTGTCATCCTTTGAAATAAATTCTCCAATACCGTGAATTATTTTATCCTCAAACTCATTTACGTCTCCAATGCTATCACGATAACCATATCTCACAATGCATCGATATACCCTGTACTCTTTTGGTCCCATTCTTCCAATAAGCAATTGCATGCTTGCTGGAACCTGTGGTATCGGCATGGACTTGAAGGAAATAAAGATGAGAACCTCGTGAAAGGCTGGAAGATTTGCCACGAAGTGAGAGAAGTAGGCAGGAATTCCTTTTGTGGTGTCACTATAAACAAAGCCAATGCCAGGAACTCTGGCAACTCCTAGGCCTGGGCCTAGGCTCGTGAGCCAGTCAATTGAGACTTCATTTTGCATATCCAACTGGTACTTCTTGAGGACACCGTAGCGCCAGGATAGCACAAGTATCAGCAAGATTTTTACAAAAACAATGAGAATCCATGCACCTTTCTCAATATTCAGAAGGCAACCCACGAAATAGACAGCCTCGAAGGTACCAAAGAAGAGTAGAAAGCAAGCAGCCAGCAACACCTTCTTCCAGTACAAAGCAATGATCACCGTCATAAAACAGGTCGTGATCAGCATGCCAGTGTTTATAGCAAGGCCTGAACGGTGTTATTAGACTTTCAGAAGATTCATAACGGAAACATGAGTTAACCAAATAGACTAAAATGTAAAATACATTTACCTATTGCACATCCAATAAGGGCAATACTTCTAAAAGCATAAACAAAGCCAAGGGAAAGAGCCATCAAGATCCAGTTGACATCCGGAATATAAATCTGCCCATGAATCTTGCTGGAAGTATGAACAACTTTCATCCTAGGTAAAAAATCAAGTGCAAGACACTGCCATATAATTGAGAACGTAGCCATAATTGCTGCTTGGCTGCCAACAGCAGCAGCAAGAAGAGAGATCCATGGGTACACATGACGAAGGTTTCCTAGAGTTCCCAAGGCACAATAGACAGGTGTATTTCAGTTTTAGAAATAGAGATGACAGTCATAAAGAGCCTGAAAACATAATCTAAAGAAGAATGACTCACCAGGTACAATTGCCCTTAGATGAGTAACTTCCAATACTCCTACTCTTTCCCAATTCTTAGATATATATGCAGTTTGACCCATGTAACACAAAATAAGTGAAGGATAAACGAGAAGGCTGAAAGCAATCTGTAGAGATCATTTGAAAATATCAAAGAAAAAAACATTAGAGACAAGTTAATTATATTACCAAAAAAAAAAAAAAAAAACAATCCTGAGAGTTCTCTTTGTTTAGTCTTTAATTTCTACACTTTCCCTGGTATTTAGATGGCACAAAGAAACCAAACAAATCTCCTCATTATTCTCCTAGATCTTAATGGCATCAAGAAGAACAAAGCACAAGAAAAACTCAAACAGGAAAAACATAGTGTTTACACAGTTTGGCCATACCAGCCCCATGTTCTTGAAAGGAAGAATTTCTTGAAATCCAGGGCAGAGGACTTGTCTCCTTGAAATCTCATCTTATTGACAATTGAGTGCAAAACTTTAACCTCAATATAATTCTCAAAGAAATAATGATATAAGAGATCTAGAGTTTCTTACCTACCAAAAAACTTAAAAAAGGGCATTCATATGCCCTCGTTAATAACATCCAAATGCATGCATCAATTGAAATGTGAATTAATCATGAATTATATTTTAATGATGTAGGTTGGGTGACCCCCCTTCAGATGAGTGTTTTTCTCACTTGTTCCTTTGTGGTAAACTCATCATTGGAGTTGTGCCTAGCTATGAGGGAGGAGTAATGAAACCGCTCATGATCATAATCGTATATGCAGTGCAACTCTAATAATCTAGTGAAGAAGATATACCAAGTTCGTAGAATTAATCCATGAGAACATTGGGCTCACTTGGTATGCAATTGTCCCATAACAGAGCGTAGGACTTCTACTGTTCAAATAAACTATGACCACGATACATAATTATTACTCAATTAGTATGGGAAACAATGATAGATGGAGTTGAATGTGGAGAGTTTTTGTCTACTGATCAAGAGGAGTTCTGACATATGCATGACTTTGAAGACGATTCTAATAGCTTCGCTTCTCCTACCCTTCATGTCATATGAGAAGAGAATATTCATATAGAAGGATTGTTGGGGGACTAAGGACTTTCTGAGGGTAGTTCGTAAGTATCATTTATCATATTTTATTGAGATTGAAAGTTTGTTTATTATTATTATTATTATTATTATTATTTGTGAAAGAGATAAAATAATAGATTTCAGCTTGTTCATACACAGAAATAATAAAATGACATATTGTGGATACAATATGATCCATGCACCGTTCGATGGTCTGAACTCATCTTTTGACAATCACAAGTAAAGACAACCAGAGTAGAGCATTCAACTTTTATGTAATACTTAGAATACGAAAGTTAGGGAGAAATATATGTAACAGATTTAATACATATGATCGACTTAGTTGAATATTAAATGATATTTCGATATTTTGTACATCGTAGATCTTCACAGTTAAGTCATGGCACTAAACCCTTTGATATAGAGTTGTCCAAATAACCCAGGCCTAGTACCTGGTTCAGTGTCCAGCCTCGGCCTGGCCAGGCTGAAGCTTGGCACGAGCCCGTTGACCTGGCCTGGCTCGAGCCCTAGCCGAACCGGAGCCACCTTTGCCATAGCCTGGGCCTTCAGGGTGAGGGGGAAATAGTCAGAATATAGTATGCCCACGCTGTGCCCACCTGCCTGACCCACTTTGGGGCTGAATTGCCTCCAACAGCTAGTTGGGGGGTTTTGGATGTTTTTTGAGGGCTTTTTACCAAAATGCCCCACAACAGCCATAAAATGGCTTGTTAAGGGAGTATTTTGGCCTTTTTAATATTGGTATGCATCTAAAAATGCACTTTATTTTCATTTCTTGCCATTTAAAATTCCCTACTCTCTCTAATTTCTCTCTCAAGCAAAACTATCTCTAATCTCTTTCTAATATCTCCCTAATCTCTTTAAATCTCTCTCAATTTAGTTTTTTTTTATATATTTATTCATTTGCAATGGCATGAGGAGAAGCTTGCACCCTATATAGCTTCTAGCTCTCCAATCACTTCAATTATCCTAACTTCATTAAAGAGATCCCGATCCGAAGTATAGAACTTCTTCAAATACATCGAGGTCGAGGACGATGAGGGCAACGTCACTGGCATCAAAACAAAATGCCCTATTTGAGCCAAACTTCTAACTGTGCACCATTCGGCCAAGACAACTAAATTGATATGGTATAAGACGTCCCATATCAAAGGTGAAGGCCAACTCAACTTTTGACCGTCCATACTATCTCAATCTTCAGCTACGAGTACTCTTTTTTTTTTATAATGCAACCTGATTACGTAATGTTATATTCAGGTATGTTGCTATAAAAATAGTTCACTACCACTTTAGAGGATCCACGCTATATAGAAATAGGGTTTTGCATCTGTTTTTCAACCTTCTCTCGACAAATTTGCCAATGACCTTTTCTAATTAAACTAAATAGGAATTTCACCGAGAATGAGTGAACTGTATCTATAATCGGCCAAACATCAAGTGCCTATGTTAGATATCAGAATTTGACAGGATAGATTTAATAAGAGATTTGATTAAGATTTCAGTTTTGATTTGATTTTATCTACATAGTCGTCCATATATGTGGCTTGTTATGATAATATTTTAAGGAGAGAAGAACTATTTTGATAATTCGAATGAATGTGATTTGTTTCTGTCAAATCCTTTGTGTTATTCGTAAGAGTGGCATGTAATTTGTTAATTTGAAAGATTGATATTGTTTCTGTCAAATCCTTCATGTGTGATTTGCAAGAGTGGTGTATAATTTGTCTGAGTGTAATTCCTAATTTTTTTTTATCAAAACCTAATTTTATCCTCAAATATGCAAATCTCCATTACAAAACCCTACATCCCCTTCTATCCTATATCAAATTTGGTATCAAATCTTAAGGATCCAAATCCATCTCCATCTTTATTTTATTCCATCTTTTATTGTTTACTTTTAGTTTTGAAAAATTAAAAAATCAGAGAAAAACCTAAAAAGTGAATAAAATTATAAATTTTAAAAAAATAGAGAAAGAATATGAGAAAAGCAAAAAGAAAAAGGATAATAAAAAGAAAAAGAAAATCAAAACCAATCAATCTACGTCGAAGTTGATATGCAAGCCAGTTGATCCTCAACATAATCAATCAACTCACCGACCTTAACCCCTTCATCACCGATCCCACCACAACTTCGACAAGTTGATTCGAACCTCAACTCCGACAATGCCATAATTCCACTGATCAATATCTTCAATAGTCGTCTTTATCGTTCTTGTCATTTACAAGAAAACCTTCTTCGAGATCACCCATCTCCGTCACCATTGTCGATCGAACCCTACTTACTGACCATCTCCGATCAACGACGGATCCTCATTCAACCACTTTTATCCAAAACCCAATCCGCCCACATGAGACGCACCCCCACTCCATTACATTTGGATCTGGTTTCAATTTAGGCACATCCAACCCAAATTGACTCAGACTAGAAGTCTGTACAAACCCAATTTCAGGTCACAAATCCGTATTGCAGTTCAATGGACCTTTTAAGGGATTTGAGAGTGATTAAGAGCCTATTTTAATCCCAATTCGAGTCTAATTCAAGCCGCTGAGGATTTTAGGTATTTTTCAAACTTTGTGCACTAAATTTTGGATCTTCATATTTATGGTCAATACATCTACAATCATGTAGATCCAAAACAAATGGAGCATGGTATATATGATACAGTCCTAGATACATGATTTTAATGATTGTTATGTTTACGAAAATCCGGAGCCACCTTGAACATTTCCTCATAACATATATATTTTTCTACTCAACTTAAGTGGTTGGAGAAGTTTTTGATTAGTGCATGGAGATTATAAATTTTGTCCAAATTGGAATTACTTACATGTTTTTCTTTGTGATTGTTATATTCCGAGTCTTTTTTCAAATTATTCACCAAAATCTCTTAAAGACGAAACACAGTACTCTAAGTGTCAGGGATACAGTTACTCCGCTCATCAATATCCTCCGATCAAGTATTCTGACTGAATAGGATTTTGACACTAAAATTACTAGTGCTCAGTATTACCGGCAGCGTGCCAACTGTAAATGTTGATGAATCGAGAGTTTTTGGAGACGATTAAAACCAAAGATTTTACATGATTTTATTAAAAATTTGATAAGAGGTTTAATTTGATTCAATTAAAATCTCAATTTTATTTGATTTTATTTCCGTGAACGTGTGGAACATGTAGGTAGTCTTCTATATTCTCCTTCAATGAAATATTTTAAGGAGAAAAGAACTTTTAGGTAATTTGAAAGAATGTGATTTGCTTCTTTCAAATTTTCATGTCATTTGCAAAAGTGGTTGTAATACCCTTATTTTCTTTTGTCTATAATGTTTCCGTACATAGATTGAGCTAAAAAACTAATGTGGCGCCATTGATAACTGATTTGACTTTTTATTGATTTGCCATAAATTTATAATGTAAAATGAGATTCTGACTATGGGCTTCTTATTTTCAAGTTTTCTAGATTTCTGATGATTTTCTTAGAATTTTCTAAAAAATCAAAAAACTGATGAAAATACTAGTTGCCGATCGATAACAATCATATTTTTACTAATTTTTATTTGCAATACATACATCCAAAAATTATTATGCAAATTCTGTCATGATTGTCACTACATTCTACGTCTAGTATTTTATAGGATTTTTTGAGAACATTGAAAAGTGCATACCCGAGACCAATTAAAATATTATTTTCTCAAATCCTACCCCATATCCCACTCAAGCTTGCCTATCATCTATTGCTTGGCTGCACAAAGTAGGTAGGGGACCACCTTGTAAAAGTAGGTAGGGGACCACCATGGTTTTAAGGTGATTGATGAGTAACAAATTTTCTGTAAAAGTTTCATGGCCAGAGGCTATGAACATGCCACTAGCCAGTGGTCAAAACCGCTAGGTGCTAATCTAGTCATGACTAATAACTATGAAATTTGGCCTGAGAGCTGGTGATGCTAGTTAGAATATATTTTTGTAGCTATTTTGTGAGGATTGATTCTCTGTATAGAAGATAACAATAATACTTTATGTTTAGTTCATTAATTTATCGATTTTTTGAAACTAATCTTTAGGGTTTTCTATCAGGTTTGAGTGCAATTTGATTTTTGATGATCTAATAGGTGATATGGTAACTTGATCATATTCAATGATTATTGGGGAAGTCATGGGGTTTTCTGAGAAAGGACGATCGCCAACTGGCAGTTGAGACAATCAGCCAATGGCTGTATTGTCCCAGGGGGTGGTGAATTTCCACCTAAGGAAATATCTTGTCAAGGAGGATATCATAGTAGTTTTATTTCATTCTACATCTTTCTATATATGTATAAAAATGGGGGATAGGTTTTCAAGCATAATTTCGATATTAGTTTCTTTGATTTATATTATGGTTTCATGTAAAGTTTAAATATAGAAGTAAATTTTGTTGAACTGATAGAGGATATTGAGGATTGGATATGATTTATGGCTGCAAGAAAAATCTTGAGGGTTCCTGAAATAGGAGAGTCGCTAACTAGGGTCAAGACTACCAGGCAACGACTCTGCTAGCTCTAGAGAGGGAAAATTTTCACCCTGCAAGTTTAGTTATTCAACTAGGTCTTTTTGACAAAATCGGTATTTCGGACTTTTTGATTTCTTGATATCGGATTCCACTAATATTAGGATTTGAAGTTAAAAACTTCCTCATGAGCTGGAATCTGAAATTGATGTTGAAATTGAGATTGGTGGTTTGTGATGGGAGTACTGAGGGGACTTGGTATTTATTTAGTACCAGACCACTGCTAGCTGGCGGCAAAAGCCACCAGCATCAGCAGTCCTAAGCCTAATGATCCAAAACTCATGGGAGTGAGTTGATGGTAGTATTCTATGTAATATGAAGTTGTTGGTTTCATGTCAATGCAGTTGTATGTTACTGGAAGATATAATTAGTTGAATTTCAAGGCATGTGCACAACATAGTAACGATGCATCTTGGCTATTCATCAATTGTTGAGTTAATTAATACTACATCATAAACACTTGTAAATATTAAGCTTATGAATGACATGATAAATAAAAAGCATGACACATCACTTATACATGACTACTTTACTTGACAAACATGATTTACTAATACTTGATACATGATACATGGTAAATGAGATATGGTGACATAGAATTAAAATATAAACTGAAGATCGTATACGTGCAAATGGTTCCAAAATGAATAATTCTTTATTCTAGTTATAATATTGGAAATATGCATGGTTATAAAATTGATATGCTATGGTGTCTCGAATAAATCATGTGTATCATGTATCATTGACATGGGATTGGGAAAACTTTATAATAGATAAAACTATAAGAATTGTAAGGTCAACATAATGATAAGTGTCGGTAACTTTACTGCAACTGGGTAGTACTGGGCTTCAAAGTCATATAAATAATACTCCTGATGTGGTATACTTGTTGTCATTGCATAACCGGATGCAAAACTAGCAATATCTAGTAGTGTAGAATACTTTAGTGCCATGCATGCGACCGGGACTTCGTATGTATAGGCACTTAAAGAATACACGGAAATAGCACTATCATAACTGTCAGCTAGTTCTAATATCTAACATGAGATGTGATCAGACCTGATGTTGCTTTAGTTAATTACTTATATGTATTTGCACAAGATAGATATATTTAATTCACACTTGTTAATGTTATTCATGGTTCATGATAGCATGATCAACACTACTTAACATGCTCACATGCACTCGTTTTGCTTGTACTATGATAGTACAAGTTCTTCTATTTATGTATTAGTTTTGGGTTTAATCTTCTGAGTTTTCAAACCCAGATTTTGAAGATGTGGAAGGAAAACCTGGCCTGAACGAGGATCTATATTTCATAGATCAGGCTAAACGATAATAACAAGTGGGCTTTGTAATAACAAGTGGGCTTTGTAATGGAGTCACCATATCTTTTGTAAATATTTTCTTTTGTCTAGAGTACTATTCTATATCTTTTGTTTTTTTTTTTTATGTAAATACCATAATAGTATGCCTTTATGCAATCAACATTTATATATAAATGAAGTTTTATTTTCCGGTTATCAACATGTTCAAATTTATCGAATGCGACACTAATTACGGTTATTCCAAATGCACCTATATGGCAGACTTATAGGTAAGTACACACTCCGTTTGGGAAGCAGCTAAAAATGGGAGCATTACAGTAGTCTTATGATTCGTCTACATGTGAGGCCTAAATTCTTTATCAAACCCTAATTTTATCCTTAATCTCAAATCTCCACCAGAAAACCCACCCTAACTCTCCTTCCGTCCTGTATCACGACCCCAAAACAATATTTTAAAAAACAACAATAATGCATGAACTTGTGCAAAAACCTAAACAACCAATTAAAGGAGGAAAGGACAGAGCTACTTATCTAAGATCACGCACAAAAAATAGGTGAAGGAGATCATCGTATATCCAGTATTCTAAATATCGGATACCAGTTCCATACTGGTCAGCCAAATTATATACCGGTTACCGGATACCGGACGGGATATCGCAATATGACCCTAAATATCGGAGTGTCATATCGGTGTCATACCGGTTAAAAAATAATCATATAATTGACTATATAGAACATATTAAAATACACAAAATAAGTTTATAGTACTTACATTGGTTTATTTGTATTCAACTTACGAATTTGCAGATACCATTTAGAACGTTCACATATGCACAAAACGATATATAATCATAAAATTAAGACTGTCACTGTTCAAACAAATTAACTTCGAAATTCTAATTTTATTGTTTTGGCTACTCCCCTTTCAGCCAGTGAATCAAATTCACTGATTCACTCCGAATCAGTGAATCGATTCACTGATTCGGTGTGAATCAGTGAACCGAATCCCTGATTCACATGAATCAGAGATTCAGTTCACTGATTCACACCGAATCAGTGAATCGATTCACTGATTCGGAGTGAATCAGTGAATTTGATTCACTGACTGAAACAGTAAAACTCCACCCAATCAATGTGTGCAAACAACCAAATTATCTCAAATTTTAAGCACCCAAATTCTTAAACACATATGACAATCAAACCAAAATATTTATAAAGAAAAGAAATTTGGGCTAGCTGGACTTACCACTTTACCAGTAAGGCACTGACTATCAAGCTCCTCGCCGGCACCGCTGGAACCTAAGCAATAGGAGTAGAGGGAAGTCAGAAGGCCGGCGAAGTTGTTTTTGGGCAAATCGGGCGCCGAACTTTCTTTAGCGAGAATCAATCGAAGGAGAGAACTCTCATCGTCTTGCTGAGCATTTTTTTATGTCTTTTTTGGATGGATTTTGAGTTGCAACTGTTCGCAGCGGAATTTCTTCGCTTTTCTTCCATTGAATTCAATTTAGATTACAACGAAAGAGAACAAGGAAAAAAAAGAAAGAATAAATGAGAGGATTTTATATCTCAATCGCTCTCTTTTACAATGATTTGTGGGATCTGTGGCGATGGGATCTGTCAAGCAGCTCTTTTGGACGATCTGACGTCGAGCTCCTCTCTTGAAGATGACAGCCGACTGTAGACGATCTTCTCTGGTCTTTCACGAACTCAAGACTCTATGCGTAACTTGAATTCTCCAAGATGCCGAAAAGAAGAAAAGAAGACCTCTAGGGCTTCTCCAAGAGGGTATTTATAGCTTTAGGATCATATGAGAGTTTCTATCTAAATAAAATTTTCTCTCATCAAGAATTCCAATCAAATATTTTAGTTTTGATTTAAATCTCTTGATTTAGAGTTCTGATCGGACTTAATTTGGGTATTTGGATAAGCCCAAATCATAATCTCAATCAATTTGAGATTCTGGTTATCTGCTCACACGGAGATAATCTTATCAAAACGCGGAGCTAAAGAACCAGAACGCGGAACTAATGCGGAGCTATTGAATAGCTCCGAATTTCGTTCAAACGCGAGGCTAATATAGCCAAAACGCGGTTGTGGAAAACTCTATTTACTTAGAAATTTTTACTGCCAACAGCGATCGTTCGATCGGTCAAAGAGAAGGAAAGGGAAGTCGAGGAAGAACGGGAGATTAGGGTTCGCAAGCGATGGGCTTGGGGGAGAACACGAGAGAAGCGAATTTTATTTTTTTCCTATCGGGTCGGATCGAAAAGATAAACGGGTTTCAACCGCAATCCAAACCCGTTAACCAAAAAACTGATATTGGCTCATACCGGCCGGTATTTATCATACCGGATACCGGCCGATATATCGCCACGTGGCCGATATATCGGCCCATACCGGTCGAAAACGATAAGCGATATAAAATTGGCCATATCGTCTCGTTTGTGGGGAAAATCCGATATATTGGCCGGTATACCGGCCGATATTTAAAACAGAGCGTATATCCATCGCCGGGTTATCCAGGCAAGAGAATTGTCAGATGACGAAAAATCACCATCGCTTTTTAGCCTTTTTAAAACCAAAATGGAAAGCTTGTCCAGCATGTCTTCAAGGAAAGAAGGTTCGGAAGTCGTGGCAAAAAATGACCACCTGACAGAAATTGCTTATTGTTGGTACTAAAATAATTTTAAAAAAATAATAATAAATCATATGCGGTGTGCTAGCACGTATGAGCACTCCTCATGTTGACAAAAAACATATAAAACTGTAACAGTCAAGAAATTTTTAGTTATCCAATGTCATTCGATATGTCCAATGTAATGAGTGAAAAAAAATATTATAATTATTACGATTTTCTCCTTTGATGCTGGCTCAATGGATATGAGGAATTGTAGCAAAAGTTCGATCAGTCATGTTTATAGTAACTAATGATATTATGAAGCAGAACCAGGATGCCTTGAAAATTTTAGGTACAACAACTCTATACAATTTTGTTATAAGAACCAGTACTGCTTGAGTTATTTAAATAATTATGGAAGGATATATGGTGCAAAAAACATAAGGTAATATTACTGGAACCTTCCTAAAAAGTATACAGAGAGAAGGGTATGATAAGAAGTGGCGGTCAAGTGGAGGACCTAATGTTAATTTTGTGGGGAATGTTCCCTAACACGCAAGCATGAGATGTGAGGGGATTGCAATAAGGCTAAATGGAGGGGACTCGTGGAATCCAAGATGAAGAGTGAGGTGTTGGGGGGACAAGCAAGAAACTTGGAAAGAGGAGTGACCTTCATTCTCATCTCATCTCCATTTTCATTTTCATCCTTATAAAAATAAGAAAGTTTTTACGGTGAATGGTAGCTCTGGATTCTTATGGAGAATTCTAAATAGGCAGTCAGAAGAGGCAACAATAGAAATAACCATAGCAGCAGTGGCGAAAAGTTCTGGACTGTGCAGATCAATCAACTGGCAGAAGTGCTGTGAGCAGCTGCGGAGGAATTTTTGCGCAAGACCAGTGGCATATGGAAGCTCTATCTGTTAACTTTGAAACAAGATTGTGTGAAGAGGATGTTGGATAAAGAATATATAAGGCGAACAAACAGCGACTATCTGACTATACAGAAACTGGCTGAAATCAGTAATGTAACCATCCGGAACTTGAAAATTTTTTTGATAAAATTTTCTAAAGCATTTGTTTAATAAGATTAATGAATAAGTAGATCATTAAGGTAAGAGTTTCTCTCTCGTTTTATCATGCACAAGATCTGTTTGATGAAATGCAACCACATTACAAGTCAAATAATTTCATTAGCTTGGCTTTGTAGGAAACTGTAGCTGGTTTTAGATCCCTGTGGTGATTAAAATGCAAAGAAATTATGAAATAAAATTTGATTGTAATTGTTTAAACATTGGCTCGATTCTGAAATCCTCTCGTTATTACACTTGCTTGGCTGTGGATGTACACCAATAGGATGGAACTATATGCTAAAAAGCACGAATAGGCTACTGGGGATATCGTGTCCATGTCGGATATGTGATGCAGGACAAAAGCGATTTAAGAATTATGGTGGAGGAATTGAGAAAGAATTTAGAGTTTTTGAGGATAAATTAGGATTTGGACCTCACGTCCAAGCGAATCACACGCCCACTCTCTCACGAATCACTCGAGAAAAGATTTGATAAAGCAAATTGCATACTCTCAAAAGAAATAATATTTCACTCTCTTTTTCAAATTAGAAATTTACAAACCATATATATAAAGAATTCTAAAGCAACAAAATAATACCAAATCTACCCAAATTTCTAATTAAATCTAATCAAATCCTAATGCAACAAGATAACACCAAATCTAATCAAATCCTAATCAAATTTCTATCAATTCTCCAACGCTTGGAAATATTCACCACCTGGTGAATGGCGGTAAGAAGAAATCAAGTACAGTCAACTGAAATTGGTTAATCTTCCCAAAATCTGCCAAATATTTTCACCTGACTAAATATAAGAAAATCGAACAAATCGGTAGCCAAATGTATATTGCCTTACATTCCAATGGTGGCGACAGTAACAATTGTAGAAGGTTTGGAGAAAAGCCGAAGTCTATCGCTTCTGTAGAAAATGAAGAATTTGAAATGTGAGCTGGAAAGTTACTGAAAATACAACCCTCATGAACAGGGCAAATTAATATTTCTGTAGTTGGCTCTGACAAAAAAACCGGATCAACAACTTTTGGATCAATGATGGGCTCTATAATGAATTCGGTCTCAACTATAACATAATCACCTAAATTCTCGGAAGCTGATCTATCAATATCTGTACTCTTTGAAGAATACTAATATTCACAATGCCAAAATTCTCCACATGCCGAACATTTGATAGGACACTGATGAGCTGAGTGTCCATATCCTTCACATTTAGAGCACTATTTAGCCTCAAAAAATTCTGGTGAATAATAAAAGATAAGATACAGAGCATACCGTGCACGAAAAAGAAATTTCAACCAATTCCAAGTTGGACGAGAAGTATAGTTACTATTGTACCAATAAAAACTTCTCCAACCAATTTCAATCTATCATAATTGTATTCGTGCTCTGAAGTCAAAAGAAAGTAATGAAAAAATTGCTCTAGATGGTTCTCTCAGTTTTCATAACCATTCAGGTCATAAAAACCATGAAAATATAGGACTGCATCATATATATCATACTCCACTTATTTGAAATTAGTATCAGTGTTGATATATTTACCACAAAATATGAATCTCATAATAATTAATTTCAAAACTTTCAGAGTATGAGTTCAGAAAATACCCAAGAATTGCGAATTCTTGGCTATAGCTCAAATCTGATGCGAATTGGGCTCAAAATGGCTTTAAATCACCCAAAAGAACTCTTAATGGGTCTGAACCCACTCTTAAACTTAGTTGATCGGGTTTGCTAAGTTAGATTCAAGTCAACTCCAACCCAAATCAAACCCAACTTCTTTTCTTCTCTTCGATACGGGTTTTGAATGGATTTGAATTGAGCTCAAACCAAACCCTCTTAGATAATTGCTTTTCTCAACCCAAAAAAGATGAACTGTTAGCTGTAAAAAAGGAACTCACTGGACTCATGGGTTATTGCAGCGGCTGTTGTTCTTGCTGTTGTTACAGGTATTGTTGTTGTTGTCGTCATAACTGTTGTTGTTGCTGCTACTTGTTGTTGCTGCTGTTGTTGCTGCTGCTACTTGTTGTTGCTGCTGTTGTTGTTGCTGCTTATTGATGTTGCTGTTGCTGTTGCTGCTGCTGTTGCTGTTGCTGTTGCTGCTATTGCTTGTTGCTGTTGTTGCTTGTTGCTGCTACTGCTTGTTGCTGTTGTTGTTGTTGCTTGTTGCTGCTACTGCTTGTTGTTGCTATGGCTGCTTGCTGTTGCTGGGTTGTGGGACTGGGCAGAGAAGAAAGGGAGGAGGGAAGTAAGGCTTACTATGGAGATGTAAAGAAAAAAGGGGGCGGATCTGGAGAAGGTGTTGAAGAAGAGGTGGACTGTTTTTTTTTTCCCTCCTTTGGTTTCGTTTCCTATCTGATCTCTCTCTTTTTTTGACTTTTTTTCACTTGATTTTTTTTCTTTTTTTTGATTTGTTTCTCTCTTCTTTTTCTTTTTTTTTAATTTGATTTTTTTTTGCTCTTTTTTTTTAGATCTGATCTACTATCAAATTTTTTTCCTAATTTTTTTTCCTCTCAAATCTAAAAAGAAAAATTTTAAAAAAGAAGATGGAAAAATAGGAAGATGGAGATGGATTTGGACTCTGATACTTGAAGATGTGAAACTTTAGTTCTAATACTAATTTGACGCAGAACGAAAGCGATTTAAGAATTGTAATAGAGGAATTGGGAAAGAATTTAGGGTTTTGGAGGATAAATTAGAGCTTAGACCTCACGTCTAGGCGAATCACACGCCCACTCTCTCACGAATCACTCGAGCAAAGATTTGATAAAACAAATCACATGCTTTCAAAAGAAATAATATTTCACTTTCTTTTTCAAATTAGAATTTTACAAGCCATATATATAGAGAATTCTAAAGTAATAAAATAATACTAAATCTATTAAAATCTCTAATCAAATCCTAATGCAACAAAATAATACCAAATCTAACCAAATCATAATCAAATCTCTATCAATATGTGTTCGAAACAGACAAACTACTGACACGTTAAAAACTGATGCGTTAAAAACCATGTCAGACATGCCACACGGCGTGTTCAATAAACTAAAGGAACAAATACCATGTTATTACTATATCAAAGCTTCTTGCAAGTTGTATCTAGAAAAATTAAAAAAATAAATATTTCTAAATTGGTAATATTTATTTATACCTAGTTAGTTTTATAAAGTTTTACTTTAATATTTTCTAGTGGATATGAGTTTTTGGTTTATATATATTTGAAGAAATGATTTTTTTTTTTTTTTCACATTCTATATAGATCCACAAACAGCTATTATCATCACATTTTCCTTTTATCTTTCACTTATAGAGGGTGCAAAAGAGAGATAAATGCATAATTGATAGCGTGACTTTTCCTTTGTAAAGGAATGAAGAGACGAACCAACATATTTTTAGTGCTTTTATTTCGGATATCTTAGTAAAATTATTATGCTAATAATAGAAAAATATATACTTGTATTTATATTTCTTCTTATGTCCTTACCGTGTCTGTCTCTTTTTTTTCACAGATTCTATGTTCCATATCCGAATCCGTGTCCGAATCTATGTCCGTGCTTCCTAACTATATGATTGTGAAGTTGACGTGTTTGCATTCTTTGTTCTTCATAAGATTAGTGAGGGAGAAATGAATTTTCTTGTAGAAGTGATGAACTATGTTCCTAGTAACAAATATACATTTACACACACATAAACATAATACATATACATAAAATAATGAAAATAAGTTGACAACTCGTGTAAGTTCCTGCACTGTCATCCATTTCTGTCACCTCCAATGTTTTTTTTCAAATTTTTTGGATTATGATCTCAACCCCATACAATTCCTCATATCTAATTTCTGGAGTTTTAGATTTGATGATCTTTCATCAAGTAGATACAAAATAAACTGTTTTCAACGAATACATCATCTTATATTTACTTAATAAAATAACAAATGAACTCCAAAGCTCATGAAATTTGAACCTAAAAAAACTATAGAGGTAAAGATCATGATCCCAAAAAAAAATAATTTAAGATTATAAGATTATTGTTTTTTTGCTAACAGCTCATTTAAGTTTTCTTACACTGGTAGCTCATTATGTAATCCCATAGATATGTGTGTGTGTACATACACACACATATATGTGTGTGTACACATATATATGGACACACATGTATATATATACAAGTATATGTATGTATGTATGTATATATATATATAGGAAATGGGAAATTCACAGGCGGTGAAGGGAGTTCCTTCGCAGCTGCTTAGATAGCCTAATAAAATTATTATACGTGACGTCACTCAAAGAGTGGTTAAGAGAGTTCTTTTATTTGTTACTTTAAAGGGCGTCATGTATAATAATTTTATTGGGCCATCTAAACGGTAGTAAAGGAACTCCCTTCACCGCCAGTAAATTTTCCGTTTTCTCATATATATATATATATATATATATATATATATATATATATATATATATATATATATATATATATAATTAGGATTAAAAGTTACATATAGGATACAAGAAAGGTCATGTGCGGCAGCCTGTTGTTCTCTTTAGATGAACTCATATAGATGAAAGGAGAATATGTATTGAGTAGCATGCTTGTTTTATTTTGCATCATGGAAGGAATTTTAAAAAAAAAAGGACAAATTCCTTTTCTTATAATTTTATTTGAACGGAAATATTGCATTCTAACTATCTTCTAATGTCCTTCTTGTCTGTTAACACTACTTCCTTTCAATAAGTTGATGTTATTATTTAGCTCAATTAAGTGTGCTATATGTGCGAGTGTTAAATGTTTGTTTATATGCTTGTACGAGGGTTAAAGGTAACTAGTACTCCAAATCAGAATCATTTACAGTTTGGATTATGGCGAGAAAGTTGATACTTCATAAGAAAGTCCCTATTCCTATTTAACAGCTAAGAGTTCCTAATGGATGGTTCCAAAGATCTTGAGCCTAATTCTTTGTAACAGGATTCTCCAAAATGTCCAAGGTAACTGATCTAATACAATATATAGTTCTCCTTTTATTAGGTAAAGGTACACTACCGAACTTATCCAGTTCAAATCACACAACTCTCATCTATGGGTAAAAGCCCGACTAGATCGTCGGAGGGGTTTGATCCTGGATCAAAACCCTCCAGGATCCTTATTGCTTGTGATGTGCAGGTATCGAGCAGTGAAGATCATTCATATCCATGTTTTCTTGCACCCAACGAATTTCATTAGTGCTCACAGATCAAGTCCCCAACCTCAGTGCAAGACTTTGTGTGGTATCAGAACTTTATGGCTTTATGGCGTAGGTGAATCGTGTACACTTGGTATGGAACAGAATTATATCGCTATTGAGGCAAGTAAGATCACTATTAATATAATATTTATTTTACTATTTTCTTCTTCAGAAGTTGACTATGGGCTTATGCTCCAACGCTTAGAGATCCTACGGGTTGATATACATTTGATCAATGAATCTAAAATTGGAGTAGTAAGGGAAAACTTTCATGTATGAGTTTTACACGGTAACTATATGTTTTTTAGGTCTAATGGTTTTTCCTACCAAACACATGTTTGTGAACTCCTTGCGTTTTGCTTTCATTTACGCACCTTTCATGTTATATTTTCAGTAGGCTGTTATCATGTAGTTTTATAACTTGTTTTTCACAAAATTATGTCTTTGGATATTTTTTATTTTTTAGTAATTACACTGTTTGACCAAACTTAGTTTTATTATGTTGTGTTATTCCATTTAAAAGTAGACTTATTAGGAAATTGTGTCCTTGTGCTGATCACGTGCATGCTTGGGTGGGCAGTGACAACTGACTAGAAACCCCTCATAAAAAAGTTGATAGTGAGAAAAAAGATGATAAAGTTTTTATAAAGAGTGGTACAATTGCCCACCCAAGGGGTTGATTGGTTCATGTAAAGTGGAATATGGAAAATGAACAAGTAAGACCCGTTTATTTTATATTTTTTGCTTTTTCTTGAAAATAGTCATGAAAAGTTACCTCTTACTTTCTATCGATTGTCTCATCGAAAGTGGTAAATAGAAAAGAGACTATGGTCACCTTGGGTAAATTACCTTTTCATATGGACAAAAAATAGTTGGTTTGAGGAGGTAAGCTCACCTTTTTTCATAAACAAATAAAACTCCAACAAACTCCATAATATAATTATGTAACACAAATGATTCTACATAATACTAAAAAATATGTTATATATAAATATATTTTTATACTTGAAATTTAATAGATAATGTAATTTCCCCAAAAAGATTATGAAATTAAAAAATACAAAATTAAAGTGGATTGGTATAAATAACAGTGGATTGGTCAACCACTCCAGAGTCTGTCAGAATTTTCGATACTCTTGATTGGTCGACCAAACACATAATTAGTCAATTTTTTTAGACCAATCCAAAATTTAAAAGCATATATAGTGGATTGGTCAACCAACCATAGGACTAGTTTATCAATCACACTCAAGATACATTTTAGAAGTTACGTATTATGGTATTAGTCGTTTTACGACTATTAGGGTATTACATACAAAAGTGTGTTTCTCATGTATACTCAATTGTTAGATTACGGCATGAGAACTATTAGTTCATCAGGTTTAAATCCCCTAACGATATTTGGTAGTGAGAATTTGATGCTTATGTATTTTAGACTAGAATACAAATAAAATTGAGAATCAATTTATTTCAAATATTTATGGGTTTGAGATATCGTACCATATTTCGGAAATGACAATCTTATCATGAGATTACGTTTGCACTCATTATATAGATGATACTAGAAAAATACAAACACAAATAATGCTTAAATATTAAAACAAATCCTACTTCAAGACTAATTCTACTTTAATACTCCCTGCTCATGTTGGACCATGGAAGCTTCAACTTGCCACAAAGGAAAGAGAAATCTAACACAATTTTTAATGAAAAGCAACAACATATTAGAATTTCTCTACTTGAAGACGCATCCACAGTCAATAAATAGCAACAACCAGTTAGATTTTTTAAAAATCTTGACAGTCAGTTCTCTCCCACATATCATGCAATCCTGTAGCATAAATCATCAAACTAAATAGAGAGGTACATATTTTAGTTACCCTATTTTCTGTTTTTTCAACTTTATGTATATAATCAGCTCCTTCAATCATCCATCTGTAGGCTCTACCTTTGCCTCACAAAGCAACCACGTCATGCACATTTTTCTGTATAAATCTCGCTATGAGTCCTACCATCCACGCATCTCTGCTTCATATACTATAGTAGTTTCATGTTCAGCAAAACTATATCCTCCAATTCATCACTTGCACCTTACACCCAAAATTTCACTCAAAATCTTTGTGTAATCTCTCACCTCTCTAAGTCAAAATATATATGCTGAAATTGTAGCATAGCCTTCTACTGTTGCTTAGCGTCTTTATTGAAGCTAACAAATGATTGATTCTGTCCCATGGAAATGACTCGAAGTAACAACAAACATATCCTTCTCTTCTATGTTTACTGGAATCACATCAAATAAAACACAAGCAGATTCATCTTAAAAATCTAATCCTACTCCCAAAAAACAATCAAATGCAAAGTAAAAAATCCAATCTTTCTCCCAAAAAACAATCAAATTCAAAGTAAAAGTCCAATCTTTCTCCTCCCAAACCAATCCCCAAAACCAGTAATCCCAGTATATAATCAAAATATAAAACAAAAACGTTGCCCCGAAAATACAGTAAAAAGGAAGAAAAAAACGAAAACCCCTTCCTAATCCTAGAGCCAGTGGTAAAGACGAGGACGGTCTTATCCCCGTTGACCCGCACCACCTCAAACGCTCTCCCCACCACCCCTCTGCTGCAAGGAAGCAAAGAAAGAGAGACGAGGGAGAGCGAGAAAAGAGAGGAGGGTGATTGTGTCCCCCTTCTCTCGCCCAAAAAAAAAGACATAAAAAAAGGGGAGGGCAACTTTCAGCCAACTACAGTGCAAAAAGCGCTGAATCCGCAAGTTCCCAACTTTCCATGCCACGAAGATAAATATAGTCTCTCCTTAATATGATCTTTCCATGAACCAACAAATGGAAAGTACCGTATTTATCTCTCTCCACTTCCCATCCCACTTTCTATGAACCAATCTGCCTCCAAACAATAAGAATAAGTGAAAACACATTGTCCATATGATCTATTAATGAAATAATTGCAGTTGCAAAGACTAGGGAACTTAAGAGACTAATTTTACGCTTTATTGAAGTCTGACGTATGTAAACTGGACCATACCTTGATTGAACTCTTTGAGAAGTGACCTAGATCCGCAAACATTGCCTCAGACCCTGCAAATTAAAACTTCAATTACTATTCTGTACCTTAAATTAAATTATAGTGTGATGAGTTATAAATAGAACCTGCTGTACATAAAAGCACACCACCCAATGACCTCCAGTTTACGATGTTTAAGTTACCCATAAACTTGAACATATATCGAGGGGAAAGAGCTGCGATGACATGGTGATCCCAATAGAAGATGTTGTATACACCAAGTCCGCTAATGAATACGAGCCACACAATTATAATGGGTGCAAACAAGAAACCAATTTTTTGTGTCCCGTAGTGCTGCAACACAAAGAGAGCTACTATAATGGCATAGGCAATGGGTATTTCTGTATCTGTGCAAGAAGAAACATAATGCAAGTCAGATGAGATGTATTTAAGATTAGCATTTTTTTTTTTCCATTTTTGGTTTAGTAGCCTCCAAAGAATTGCCATTGGGTAAAAACAAGAGAAACTAAATATATGCAAAGATGGAAGACAGAAGGAAAAAAAAAAAAAAAAGTGACATGGTGCATTCTTAATTAGGCTTAGTCCAATAATCACACAAGGAGATATTCATTGGATACATTACATAAAGAATATATTGCACAAAAAACTTGCACCTATAGTAATTATAATCAATGGATTACAAGTTTATTCCACTTTGCTCACTATAGTGCTAATTAGTCTACCGCTCAGCAAGCCAATTTTGTTTTGGTGTACATAAACAAGATCACAAAGATGACTTTCGATGAGTGGCAACAACAGCAAAATGTCGGCAAAGATAATTTTTTATGAGCGGAGGAGATAGATAAGGTTGTCGAGCAATGAGGTGGGCATTTAATTTGGAAATGGGTTAGATCTAATACTATAACAAAGCACAAAAAAGATAGGGATAAGGTTTAGTGAGAACCAGAGAATATTCCTCACATCTAACAATTCTAGAACATTTTTACAAAGTCTCTCATGTTTATTCCTAACAATCTTGACCATAGATCATTAGATTGAAGTAATCTTTCATAATTCATGTGTCTTTGTTAGGTCACACCATAGATTGGTCAGTTGATTGTGAGAATCCATCCCAAGTCTTCTCTGAACCATTTGAGTAAGTTAGATGCTTAAGGTCATGGTTAATAAAGAACTTGTTAATACCCCATCAACGGAATATGATATTTTTTCAAGAAATTGTATTATTTTAATAATTATTGTGATAACAATTATATTATTGTTTAACTTAATCTTATCTTTTAGAATCTCACAATTTGACCTCATCTCAAAAACTAGTTACTAGAGATAATTACAAATAAAGAAACAACAATTCTAAATAATGATTCCGAACATGTATGAGACCCTCTTAAAATATGTCGCTTCTGTTACTGAATAGTTCTAAACAATCCTAAAGAAATAACAATAATTAAACCAACATATATATACTGCTCTTTTATGTTGTATTTCACATACAAGACTTGCTATTTTTTTATATTCATGTTATGCATTTATTCCTTACACTTGATATATTCATCTTACTAGGTACTCCTTGTATATTCATATACATTGCATGCATACATATATTTTCTCTCCTTTTGATGCACTTGTTAGGTTGCTTTGGACAATCCTAGTTTGCACGCCCAGATCGATGAGAAGGTACATTGATAGAGTTAAGATTAGTTATTTAGATGGATTTGTTTTGATTAAACTAGGAATTTAGTTGGATCTTGGATTTTTAGAGATTTGTTTTTATCTTGTAATTTTCTATAAATATTTATTGTAGATTAGATTTTAGAGATAGTGAGAGATGATTAATAAAAATTGAGAGTATGTGATCTGCCTCTTCCAAAATCTTTCCCATGAGTGATTCGTGAGAGAGTGAGCATGTGATTCGCTTGGATGTAAGGTCCAAAAACCCTAATTTACCCTCAAAACCTAATTTCTCCCCAATTCTCCACAACAAACTCGAAATTTCTTCCGTCTTACATCAAATTAGTATTAGAACCCCAATCCATCTTCTTATCCTTCCATCTTCTATTCTTTTTATTTTATTTTAGATTTGAGGGAAGAAAAAAATTGGAAAAAAAAGAGAGAGAATCAGTGAAAAAATTGAGTGAAAATGAAAAAGAAAAAATTCAAAAAAAGAGAGAGAAAGAAAAGAACAAAAGAAGAAAAAAAGAAAAAAAAGAAGAGAACAGAGAAGCAGAAGAGAAGCGGCAGCAGAAGAGGAAAAGAAAAAAGAACTCTCTTTCTTCCTCCACGGCAGTTACCAACAACTCTCAGCCCTTCAACAACTTCCTCACCCTCTCTCCAAGCAACAATAACAGCAACTCCTTCAACAACTTCCCACGGAAATCCTCTTCACTCGACTTCAAAGTCGACCCGGCAAAACAAACTCAAACCCAACCTGAACTGGGTCAGTCCAAAACAAAACCAGGTTCAGCATCCAACCCGATTACAGCCACAAACCCACTAGGGAGAACCCAGACCCATTAAGAGTTTAAACAGGATTTCGAACAAGTTTGAAGCCCAATTCGCATTGGATTCGAACTATAGTTGAGATGTCACAATTCTTTGGTATTTTATGAACTTTGTGCTTGAAAATTTTAGAGTTAATTATTATGAAATTTATATTTGTGGTAAATATATCAACACTGATGCTAATTTCAAGCAAGTAGAATGTGATATATATCCTTTAACTTTGACTTTAGAGCATGAATACAATTATGTTAAAGTGAAGTTGGTTGGAGAAGTTTCTGATTGGTACATCAGCAACTATAAGTCTCGTCCAACTTAAAATCGGTTGCAGTTTCTTCTTCTTGTACGGTTGCTCTGCATCTCATCTTTAAACAATACTCTAAGTGTGAAGGATACAAATTTTCGCTCACCCGTGTCTTTCCATTAAGTGTTCAATATATGGAGAATTTTAGTATTATGAATACCAATATCTTTCGAAGAGTCCAGATACCGATACATCAACTTGCAAGAATTTAAATAATGATGTTATAGTTGAGACTGAGTCCAGCATATAATTTGCCATAGATCTAGAAATTGACGATACGATTTTTCTATCAGAGCCAACTATGAGTCACTCAATAGTCATGTTCATAAGGAAAACTTGAGGCCTAACACACCTGCAGAGATATATGGCGAAGTGCAGGATTTTTTTTTTGAAGATCATATTTTCTTTGTCTCTCCAGTTCCCACTCCAAATTCTTCATTTTCTGCAGAAACGATAGATTTTAACTTCTCTCCAGAGCTTCCACAACTATTACTGTCGCCACCATTGGAATGTAAGGTAGCGAACATTTAGCTACCGATTTATTCGATTTTCTTCGGTGGAAAGATTTGCCAGATCTCAGAAAAATTGACCAATTTTATTTGACCGTGCTTGATTTTCGTCTTGCCGCCATTCACCGGGTGATGAATATTTCCAAGTATGGGAGAATTGATAGAGATAAGATTAGTTATTTAGTTAGATTTAATTTGATTAGATTAGAAATTTAGTTGGATATTAGATTTTTAGAGATTTGTTTTTATCTTATAATTTGCTATAAATATTTCTTGTAGCTTTTCTTTTAGAGATAGTGAGAGATGATTAATAAAAATTGAGAGCATGTGATTTATCTCTTCCAAAATCTTTCCCATGAGTGATTCATGAGAGTGGGCGTGTGATTCACTAGGCCGTGAGGTCCAAAAAACCTAATTTATCCCCAAAACCTAATTTCTCCCCAATTCTCCACCACAAATTCTAAAATCTCTTTTGTCATGCGTCATTCATGAACCATAGTTGGACCCTTTCTTCGAGGGCCAGGCTGAGGCGCAGCTGACGTTTTATTTCGGAATCAATTAGGAGCAATAGTTTATCCTACTACTTTTCTTTGAGAGCTTAGAACTGTAGAATCTCTTTTCGGTTCAGTTTTCAAACTTATGACTTGGACTGTAGTTGATTATTTCTTTTCATAAGATCTAGTCGACATTGAACTCATTTTTATTAATAAACTATGTTCTTGGTTTCATATTGGATAAGCTTTGTGCATATATGTATATGTGGATGTGGCAGAATTATTTATGTAGTTTTACATGTATCTGAGGCTTGGTGTATTCGTTATGAATACGTCGTTGAATACTAAACATATCTCAAGATACAGGGTGTTATAGAACTTAAGGTCAAAGATAATACAGTTTGGGTTGCAATTGCATATGATAAAGATCCCTATTGCATTCTTTTAACCATGAATCTTTTAATTTCTCATGTATTTCAAATCACAATTCAACATACTGCTCTTGCCCTTTGGTGGTGTTTTAAGTTCTAGAAATTATTTGTTTTGCATGCTAAACTACAACTTTGATCATATTTCATGTCTTTTTTTCCTTCTGTTCTATATGGCATTGCTAAAATCAGTCAGAATAATTAGTTCTAAATTAACAATGTCGGGTAAGCAGAATTAGAATTAGGCTGATATGTATAATTCAGTTAGATATTGGAATATCTACTAATCCTTCCCAAATTACTTTCTACTCACTGACTGATAAATCAAACTTCTTAGTCATACTTTTTCGAAAAATGTAGTTTTTCACTTCTTCTCCATACATTATAGCCTTTGATAGTTCTGTCATTAGCATTTACTATTGAGATATGCAACTCGAATACTCTCTTTATTTCAGATTTTATTGCTTGATTAAGTGATTAGTCAAAGACAAGTTTTTCTGTCCTATTCTAGTCGACTTGTCATCCAACTTCTCGGAGTCGACTGAAACTGTAGTGGTAGTATGTGTATGTTGGGTTCTGCAGTTCTGCGGATTCCCATTTGAAGCAAACGAAGAAGAGTTTAGCGGGTTTAAGTGCGGAGCGGGTTGAAACAGTTTTAAGACTCAGATCCAACCCGTTAACAACCTGAACTCTCTAACCGTTTCATAACGGTTTGAAGATGATAGTTATAACTGTCTGAAGACGGAATTCTTCACTGATTGAAACTGAGGATGATTTTAGAGAGATCTGGAGATTCTTGATCAATATTGTAGCCTATAAATAACTCAACTGAGGTATTGAAGTATTCATGAAATGAAGTAAGATCAATCTCCATCTCTCAATTCTTTCTCTTCTTCTTCTTCTTCCTCTTCTTCTTCTTCTTCCTCCTCCTCCTCCTCAACTTCATCCTGTTCTTCATCATGTTCTTGTTTCTCTCTCTAACTGGATTTCTGCAGGAATTCATCAAGATGCCAACCACTAGGGCTAGTGGAAGTTGCAATCCTGGGAAGGATTGTAACAATGGTATCAGAGCCACCATCCTCGGACCCAGTCCTGAGGGAGCTAAAGCTTCAGCCACCGCCATGGAGTTCTTGGTCTCAGAGGTGGAGGTTAGTCGATCCTGATAGACCAGCAAAGTTCGAAGATGGAGGAGATGGCTGCTGAGTTTCAGTCGATCACAGAAGAAATCAAGAAGATGCAGTCCACATGCAACAACGAGAAGGATGAGATCAAGAATCTTATCCTGGGAATTCAACAAACCCTCAACAGCAAGCTCGCAGAGTCTACCTCAACGAATCGACCTCCTCTACAGACTCCTCTTCAAGATCAAGAAGATCCTCCCAAAGAAACTTCTATATTGGGTACACCATCTTACCTCCTATTTGGTCGATTTAACACTGGTTCTCATAGGAATCCTCAAGTAGACAATCCAGATGAAGATCATCAACATCAACGACCGCGGCCAATTTTTCCTACCTTTTCGAAGGAAGATGTTCAAGGGTGGTTATATCGGGTGGAGCAACTTCTGGATTATTTCAATATTGTTGCTAAGCAAAGAGTTAAGATGGCAGCCTTATATCTGGAAAATGCCCCATTAGCTTGGTACAGGTGGAAGGTATAAGCTAAGGGAGGATTCTTGACCTGGCAAGAATTTGAGCAGGGTTTGATATCTTTGTATAGAGATTTAGCAGAGGTAGATTATTCGGGGAAGTTGTTGAAATAGAAGCATCAATAAATATATTCAAGAATTTGTGCAGCTATCACATCAGATTCAGGGCTTATCTGAAGAATTCCTCACAAGTTGCCTCATCAGTAGACTGAGAAATAGTGCTCGGGTGGAAATATTAGCAAAAAGACCCAATTCTGTTGAGGAGGCTATGCGGTTAGCAAGACTGGAAGATGAAAAAGAATCGATGATCAAGAAGCCCAGCAAGCATTCCTATCAAAAGAATGGGAGCAGTTCTTCATCTGTAATTATTCTTCACCCAACAAAAGTTCAGGTAACTCTACTTCTTCTACTTTAGTTAAGAAGCTTCCTTCTCAGGAGATTAAGGAGAGGAGGGAAAAAGGGCTTTGCTTTCATTGTGATGAAAAATATGTCCCATGTCATAAATGCAAAAATCAAAAGCTAATTAGGTTGGAGATTTTAGAAGATAGTGATGAAGAATATTAAAAGGAAAATGAAGACTTAACAGATGAAGATCAGGGGAAGATTATGAAAATTTGAATGCTATGTCAGGAGTTCTTGGAGTGAGTTCAATTAGGTTGGTGGGAAAAATTAATGGGAATGAGGTCAGCTTCCTTGTAGATTCGGGAGCTACACATAACTTTGTAGATCCTATTACTGCAAAAAGGATTGGACTGAAATTGATAGAAATTCAAAACTTCCAAGTTGCTGTAGCAGACGGGGAACAAATTGAGGGGAAGTACTGTAGTCCAGGGGTTAAGATAGCAATACAGTGTAGTATTTTAGAAACTGATCTCTTGGTAGTGCCTCTTGGAGATCCTCAGGTTATTTTGGTGACAGTCTGGCTTTAAGGTTTGGGTCCTTCTCTCTGGGATTTTAACCAGAGAACACTCAAATTCTGGAGGAAGGGAAAATCTATTACCTTGCAGGGAGTTCAACCTGGAAATGTTAATGTTATATAGGGAGTAGTGTTGGAGAAGTTGTTACAGGTTAAAGGAATTGCATATGTGCTACCGTGTTCAGAAGTGGAGCCAGTTAAGAAACAGTGTATCACACTGATATTCTGATACTCTTGCAAGAGTTTGCTGCAGTGTTTGAGGTTCCTAAAGGGTTACCTCCTCAAAGATCTTGTGACCATAGAATACTATTAATTGATCCAAATCAAACCAATAATTCCAGGCCATTCCACCAAAAAAAATGATATTGAGAAGCAAGTCAAAGAGATATTGGAGTCTGGTATCATCAGATATAGGGGAGTTTCTAGATGGGCACAACTTTTTTCTTAGTGAGCCCACTTTTCCTAGTGCGCACATCACTGCTTTTCAAAATTTTGATTTTTTCCTAGTGAGCACACCTATATACCCTAAATACCCTCACCATCTCCTTCTTTCTCCCTCCCATCGTTTCCCAAAACCCAATCCGTCGGCTTCTCTCTCTGTCTCTCTCGAGCGCGAGCCCGGTGATCTCTCTCTCTCGAGCGGGTGGTTGGGTTCTCTCTCTCTCTCGAGCACGAGCCCGGTGGTCTCTCTCTCTCGAGCCTCTCTCTCGGGTTCTCTCTCTCTCGAGCTCGCGCGAGCTTGCCCCTGTCTCTCTCTCTCTCGGGTGGCTCGGGTGGAGTCCGTCGCCGACTTCCCGGCTTCCCCCTATCTCTCGCCGACGCCTAGGGACGCCGATCAGTCATCTGCGCGGCGAGTCGCCGATCCGGGACGCGGTCTCCCCTGACACACTCTTGCCGACTCTCGCTCTCGATTTAGGAGTGCAAGAGGTAAGATATTTGCTATTTAAATTAAATAAATTTTTTAAATGGATTATGATTTTAGATAGATTGAGTTGTTGTTTTATTTTTAGTGGGCAGTATATGTCCTATACTTTGATTGAGAAATTTTGAACTATATGTTTTATACTTTGATGGATACTAAGGAAGCATGATAATGCCATGTCTTATATATCAAAATCAAAGTTTGCAGTTTTTTTTTTTTTTGTTATTTTCTAGAAAATTTAAAAATATATTAATCAATATCAAGATTATGGATTAATCCATCAAATTACGTGTTGATCATGTCATGTCTTACAAAATTATAATTTTATTATCAAATTCATATTTCTATAATATAAGAAAAAAAATTGGGCAGGGGGATTCGCCACTTGCACCCGCTAACAAGCTTTCCAAGCAGCTTGATACCCGAATAACTCCCTCCCCCCTCTTCCCCCTCTCCCGGTTTGAGTGCTTAGATTTGTTTCCATGGATAACTAGTATAATATTGGGACCCATGCATACTATTGAATATAACTTAAGCACCATTTATATGGACTCAATACCCTTAAAACATACTAATGCCTGATCCAAATTGTCTTCATATCTGATACTAATAAAATAGACAATGTTTAAACAAAATACATAAGACTATACAAAAATTCAATACCTAAAACTAATCCAAAATTTGGACATAAGTGCCTTTATACTAATTGACTAAGATCTGAATTTTAGTTAAAGATTCGGTTATAGATGTATTTGTGAATGTGTTCATAGTTAAGTAAAGTCTAAATTTAGAAAATATATCCATGAGGGTCTAGATTCAGGTTTAGATCAAATAATACCTAGACCCGACCTGACCAAGTAGCATCCCCTATTTTTTTTCCTGAGAATAATCAATAGGTTTACATAATAGCCTCATAAAAGGATAAAAAAATTCACCAACGTAAACAAAAAAAAAAACCCTAATCTAGAAGAAAGAAATTATTTTTTACTATGGTAATCTGCACAATGAATTATCATAAAATTATATCCAGTCATCTTACGTAATTTTTGTATGTCATGAGTTTATCTTTATAAACTACTAATAAGGCTTTTTCACTTTGGTAAAATTTTTATAAACTACTAATGAGCAAGATTATAACTAATTTTTATAATTGCATGTTTTATAGCGAATGAGAGATGAAATTTTGTTCACAAGTATATTCAAAAAATTGCTGATCTTAGGTAGATTTATGATATCATATCTGCAATACTGGATGAATCAATAAATATCAGCAATGCTGGCACTATTCCGATGCCAATATTATAAAGTTTATATCATATTTGATACCTCAAAAGCCAATACAATGTTCGTGCTACTTATTGGTTTCGGCTGAAATTTAAAACCTTGGATAAAAATAAACTTAATTTAAAAAATCAAAAAAAAAATAGTTTTATTAAGAGGCAAATGTATGTAAACAGATATGAGCATGACCACTAAGTTTTAAAACCAACTTCAATGTCTTGATAGAATTTTGTTGAACCCATGTTCTGCTGAACCGCGTGAAATTGTTGCCACTGGATACAATTTTGGACCGTTATTACAAGCTTTATGAAATTTTGTGCTTTGTGTTTATCTTATTTAATTTAATAGATTTAGATAGGCAAATATAATTAGTATATGGTGATATTTGATGTTTGATTATTGCTAATTTTAATTTGTCAATAAAATCGTTGGTGATTTACAGATGGATCCGGCGCAACCATCTCGGATTCGCCCAACAGCCTCGAATAGGAGGAAAAAAACAGGGATTCGTCCAGCCGTCGATCCTAACATCCCTGAAATCCGTGACGAACCGGATCCACAGGTTGATGCTGCCACAGAGAGTCTTGCGTTACACATTCCCCGAGGTGTATCGCAAGAAAGTTATGGCATCGATGAGTCAGATTCTGAAGAAGAGGAAGTGTCGCCAATAAATGGAGGACCAAATGATTTATCTCTATTGAAGAGTTTCAGAACACATGTTGCTTTCTTTATATCTAAGAAGGAGGTAAGATATATTAACTTTGAATTAAATTTTATCGTAGTTGTTGTTTATTTAAATTTTTTTGCTTCGTTATCATTTCAGGAACGAGATCCATTACGGTGCATAAATCACATGAAAAAAATCAACACATGGCCTCTAGAATCTGAAGAGCCAAATACTCGTTTTGTGCAATATATCCGTAATTCCTCTTTATATCCGCTCACATTATGTTCTTATCAGTACATTAGTAGCGTTGAACTAACAGCATTTGTCGAGCGTTGGTATCTAGAGACGAGTACTTTTCACTTGTCATTTGGAGAAATGACGATCACTCTTGATGATGTCGCATGTCTCCTTGGTTTGCCAGTTACAGGAAAGTCCGTTAGCCTTTCAGACAGAACAGATGGACTGATTGCAGTTGAGCAACTTACTGAGTCATTGGGTGTCGGGTATAATGAAGCTTTTCAGGAGTTGAATACGAAATGTGGAGCTTCAGTTCGCCTTGACTGGTAAAGGGAACGTTTTAGCGGTGTCACAGACGCGGATACAGAACGGAAAATATTATGTGCGGTCAGAGCATACTTACTTTATCTCCTTGGGTGCACACTTTTTGGGGACAAGAGCGGCACAAGCGTCCATGTTGACTATCTCATACTTTTATATGATGTCGAGAATGAGCATACATATGCGTGGGGTGCTGGAGCCCTAGCGTATTTGTACAGACAGCTCGGTCTCTCCTCTCGAGCCTATGCGGCTCAGATGTCCGGATATTTAACACTGCTGCAGACGTGGATTTTCGCTCACTTTTCGTCTTTAATGCCGGTCTTAAATGGTGGATATAGACTTGACCAGCCACAAGCATGCAGGTGGTTGAGCAAATGAGACAACAAAGTGTCTTTAGAGCATGTCAGAGCTGTTAGGGATAGGCTAGACACACTGACGGTCAACGAGGTTAGGCAAACTGTCATTCTATTTGGTATTTTTTTCCAATTGATCATAATTCCAAATTTCCATATATATAATATTGCAGGTGACATGGGACCCATATCGGTCCTTTAGGGAAACTCATCCATTTCAGGAAGTATGCTTCTATATGGGTACATTGAAAATGAAGGATATTGTCGAGCCTTATCACCCTGCACGGGTGTTACGACAGTTTGGGCGTCGTCAGTATATTCCGCCTCCACCGTTCAGATCTATTCGAGAAAAACGTGGACTTACGAGCAAAACCTACTCGGTGACATATGGACATGCTGAGCAAATGTGGCTTAATTGGTTAGATCATGTACTTACACAGGAGCATCGAGGCGTAGAGGCAAATACTCCTGGCGAGTGCACGCATGATTATATGGCGTGGTATGAAAAGGTAACTCGACGCTTTATAGGTCCGTCCATCCATGCCTCGAATCGAGAGGAAGCAGCGCAAGATGTCCCGCAGACAAATAGAGAAGATGTCCCGGAGACCAATAATGATGAAGTAATATTTGGTTTTTTTATTCTTTGTAAATTAATCAGGTTTAATCAAACTTATATATGTTTTTACCCTGATATATGCAGAGAATTCAAGAAGCTATAGCAATTATTGATCCCTTCTTAGAGGTAGGCGAGACCAGAAGCAAGACGAGTTCGCTCTATAATGCCCTCGTAAAGATCAAATCAGTTCTAACTGGGTGCAAACAAACTGATATTCACACAGTAGCACAGCCCGTTGCGCAATCCCCCTCCGATCCAGCGAGCTCTTCAAGACGTCGTCAACCCGCAAGGAAGCAACCCGCTAGGAAGTTTAGAAGAATATAGAATTTGTTGTTATTTTGTAATATCAGTCGCAAATCCAAAAAAAAGTTGTTAGCTTGGAACTAATATTCCTTTTAGTTTGTTGTTCTTCTTAATTGAAGTTGTACTCAATAATTCACGTTATATATATTAGTACCCTACCACATGATCTTGAAAGTTTTATGATTTTAGCTGAGTTTCTTGGTTGTTATTATTGTGATTTATTTGGGATTTATATCCCAAGAGGTTATAGTTGAAGAAAAAAATGTTAGTGATGCACAGTGAAGTGATCTTTTGAAACAAAAGTTATGCACAGTTACGTTTCAAATTACTTACCTATTTACGTATTTGTAACATCTGATGTTCATTTATCTTTTTGTGCAATTAGTTTCAATATATGGTGTTTTGGTAATATTTTGTAGTGTTTTCTGAAATTTTGGTTAAATTTTCCTGTTGGGGGATTTATGAATCATTGCAAGCATGCACAGTGAAGTGATCACAATAGAGTTTTTCACTTATTTTATTTAATTTCTCCGTCATCATATTTAGCACAGAAATGTTATTTCTCGGCCAGCCAATGCTTTTATTTTAAGTTCTCCTCCTGTGGGGGTAAGTGATTCACTGTGCTATCTTAATGGTTTCTTGAATTTCGCGCACTTAGGTATCCTTGTACGCACCATCCACTGTGGCATCTGATATTTACTTAATATCTCCATATTATAATTAATTTTGAATAAAGCGGATGAATGAGTCCTGCTGTTGTCATTGTTATACGATTCCATCCATTGCAGGTTTATCATTAATTTGTTTGTTGTTCGAGGTCAGAACGTCAAGATATTCTATAGCACATAAGCGTATCTAAACGTGATTAGGGTTGTAACTGAGTTGTTAAACTGATAATACAATAACCTGTTCAGGGGGTTGTGACTGTGTAACTTACATTTTATCATCTTAATTTTCTTAGCAAATGCAACCATCAAATTTGTAGGTACAATGAAAGATGAAATAAGAAATTATGTATTTCTTGCTATTTCTTTTTCTTTAGTTCTGTTTGTATAATTGTTTAATTTTGTGCTAGTAGTCAATTTCTAAAATTGTACGAGAATTTGTGAATGTCAAACCTTTGATTAGAATTTGTTTATGGTGTTTGTTTAAAAAAAAAAGAAATAAATAAAAGAAAAAGAAAAGGACTCAGTAGCCGGATACTGGGCATATATCGTTAAATAATCCAATCAAAACTTTGGACCTGAAATCAAACTAGTTAGATTTGCGAAGTTGTTTTTCGGGACGCCGTATCACTTGGTTTTTATAACCGTATCAGTCATCCGGGCTTACAGAACCGGATCAAATATAGAACATCCGGGACTGTAAACCCGGATGATGAGATTGGAATTTTGACTCATCCATCCGGAGTAGACACACCGGACGGAGACCAGTGGTCCGGGTTTACAGTCCCGGACAGAAGCTCTCTGTCCGGGCTGTATACCCCAGACAGTGAGATTCTGTCCGGCACTATAAGCCCGGACGATGAGGATAACAATTGAAAACATGTCGACCAACAACGGTCTATTATATCAACATCTTCGTATCAAAACATATCAACAAAATAGGCAATACTAATTAGACATAAACACAAGCCATTGATAGCTTCAAATTATAGGTTCAAAATAAACATAATTATAAAAAAATATTAACCTTAGGCTAGCCACCGCAACATTTCAGATTAATTCATTAATTTAAACCTCAAACGACACATCCTCTAACAAAAATTTATTTGTTCATATCAATTATAGAGCTAATACTGAACTCAAATAACATGTCCTTTCAATAATGGTTGTGACTTTTTAAATTCAATCATTTTTATTAATTTATTATTCAACTTATACACTCTTTGCATCTCATTCCAATATGAAACTTTAATTTCTAATGACACAAATGGGACCGTGCTCACAAGATAATGAAGAAAATTTCCAAACATAGGTGTTAGAGTCAATCCTCCATATAAAACCAACTTAGTGCACCCGTCCGGGGTTTCAAGCCCGGACAAACTCCTTCTGTCCGGGGTGTATAGCCCGGAGAGAAGCTCTGTATCCGGGGTATCCAGCCTGGATCATAGCTCCATGTCCGGGCTATATACCCCGGACACAACGATTTTGTCCGGGCTGTCAACCCCGGACGGGTGCGCTAAGTTGGTTTAATATTTAATCACTAAATTTAATCACTAAATTTCTTGATGACCTACAAATATCCGATCTTGAAAATTTTAATTTTATTGTACAAATCTAATTATCCATTACTACTATTAGTCACCAAATATTGAATATAGGATATGAAAAAAAAGTAAAAAAAAAATAAATCATATACGATGTTTTGTTGTATACATAAAAATCAATGAGTTGAAGAATAAATTGACTGTAAAAAATGGAAATATAAATACTTTTCATATTCAGGTCCAGCTTTTCTTCAATATATTTGTATCAATATCCTGCTCCGAAACTATGTTGTTATTAATTTCCATAAATACAAGAGGGACCTTGTTCTACTTATTTGATAAATCTGAATAAATTTGGATTTTTTAACTTGGGCCGTTAAATTTGTTTTCTTGAAATTCTTTTTCAACTTTCTTCACTAAGCTATGTACCTACCATGCAAACAATGCTTAGAGTGTCAAACTATACGAAATTCCCTATGAATGTATCATAGCTCCATTTTTCCTCATATACCCTAAACGATGGTTAGAGTGTCACACAATACAAGATATGTAAAGTGTCACTGGTCTGAGCCTTGAGGCCCTGAAAGCCTTGTCTCAAACATTTCATTATATGTTTTTTAACGTAGCGAGCAAAAACTCTCAAATTTCCACCTCACTCCCGTATTTTTTACCCTAATATATTCTTCTAGTAGTCTGTGATGCCAAGTTGTGTTGGTCATAACCGTATCAGTCATCCGGGCTTACAGATCCGGATACCATATAGTCTATCCGGGACTGTAAACCCGGACAGAGAAATAACGTCCGGACTGGCTAGCCGGGATGGGGATTATCCCTTTTGTATCAATCATCCGGGCTACACAGCCCGGACAGTAAGCCACTGTCCGGGTTATACAGCCCGGACATGGTGTCTCTGTCCCGGCTGTATACCCCGGACGGACAATTTCTGTCCGGGGTATACAGCCCGGACAATATCATCTTATCCGGGCTTGGTTACCCGGACCTGGATATATTGTCCGGGCTGTATACCCCGGATGTGTGGTACAAACATGAGGAATCAGTCATCCGGGCTCACCAGGCCGGACGATTTATCTCTGTCCGGGTTTACAGTCCCGGATATGCTATATGGTAACCGGATCTGTAAACCCGGATGACTGATACGCCGTGTCCAGTTCATTAGATAGTAAGTTTATTATCACAGTATATCGTGCTTGTCGAACAACAACGGTCTATTGATTCACAATTTTCGTATATAAACATATCAACAACTTGCCATGAAATATGCCAGTCATTCATAACTTAAAAATTAATGTTTGGGACTCCATACAAGTCAGCATAGGATTTATGAATACGTGACGTCTAACTTTGAATCCTAACGTTGGCACCAAAATATACAAGACGCAAGTTCGAAGCTAACATGAAACCGCGATATATATCAGACTGAACTTTTTTTTCATTTCATATAAATACAATTGTTAACTGCTTTGAACAAAAGATATGCACATAATAAGGTCATCCATAGAATCATAGATTATAATTCTATGATATCTTGTGTTACAATATTTGGTGGCACAAGTTGCTTGAATCAATTCGTTCCATATAAAAATCTTGTCATCCAGTCGCAACCGGGTCACGATGACGGTGCCAATTAAGCGCAATATTGGGAACTGGATGTCATGCGTTTAGTTTAACCTGCATGATTAAAAGTTGTATTACGGATCTGTAATAAAATTCAAATGTAAACTATAAAGGATTCGAAATTTACCGGGACAAAATGACATCCTCCAACGAAAGCCATACTCACTTCCTTGATCTGGAGAATTGAGGCCGGAGGCGGTGATCTTAGCGGTAGGAAAGTTAGGCATTGGTCATTGGAAATGAAAAATAACACTAAATTAAATCTCGACGCTATCAAATGACCCATATCGGACAAAGTCATCCAGTGGTCAGAGCTTGGAAATTCTCTAAAATAGTTTATTAACTTTCGTAGCTCAATAAAACGATCAACACTTCCAAATAGACTAATGTAGGGTAGCTCATGTTCGTCTAGCTCGGTTAGCAAGTCTCTGCGAATTTGACTCCATTGATCCTCCCCGAAACCAAGGCTATCTGCGATGACTCTAAACCCACAATTTTCGTCCGACTTAACTTCACCAACATTAGTGATATAGGGAAGAAAGAAATTAGGTAGTAAATCTTGATAACGAAATTTGGGTATGCTTGAATGGAATATGGGCTCGGGCTCCAAAATGAGAGGAAGTTCAGATACCGAAACTTCCGCTGATGTTCTAAAACCCAGAGTGGATTCCTGTAAACACAAAATTTAAAAGTTAAAAAAAATATGAAATCCGTTGAGATATAATACTGCACATAAATGGTTTACCTTCTGTATAGGCTTCCGCTTTGGCATTAGCTTCAACGGCCAACATTTTCTTTGAACAACCACTGCTTTCATCAATGGAGAACGACTATCAGTTTCAGAAGCAATTAGCTCAAAAGCACAAGGATTCCGTTTTGTAGAGTAGTCGTGTTTCCTTTTCCGGCGCGCAACGTGTGGTGTCACCTTCGGAACAGGATCAGCAAGTGAAGAACTTGCTGGATTTGAAATTTCATTCAACTTCTTTACCCTTCGAGCTTGTTCCTCGTGATCACATTTAAGCAAGTTAAAAATAAATACCTCCACATCTTTTTCGTAATTTAAACAATCAACAGCCGATGCTTTGACTGGGAGCATGTCAAGTTTTCGCCAATGGAGGTCAATGCAATCCAATGGGATTGCTCGATTATCTCTCTGGTACATTGCAATTTCATGGGCACATGTCAAGTTATGCGTTTGCCTAATTATGCAACCGCATTCAACTGCATCCACTCCGATACTAGCCGCTCTTCGTAATTGATTCAAAATCAGATTTAATGCATGTATAGATATTACACCCAGGAGTTCTATAAATTCTGGCAACATGAAATTTCGATTAAATATTGTAAGGCTTTTTTCAAAAGATGCCTTAATCTCAGTATGTTGCAATTCAAGTAAAGAGTGAATGTTGCTCTAGCAGTTTTCGAAGTTGCCTTGACTCGTTCGAAGTTGCCGCTTCAATTTTGCATGAGCACTCTCTGCTCGATTAGTTGTTACATTATCCCTGAGGAGACATGTATTTGTCCAGTAAGCAACAAATTTATCTTTATATGGATCCAACCAAGTCTTCGTTACATATTCAACTGCATCTGGATATGCTCGGAATTCATTCATGAGTAAAGTCCGAGTTGAATCGTACTCCTCAATAGTTTCAGATAACATTATCAACTTCCAAATTGAGAAAAATTTCTCCCATTCTGTTTTCTGTTCCAAATATTTTTTGCAATGAGCCAACACATTACGGTTGATATGCCATCTACATAGTTAATGTCGACTTGAAGGAAATATCGATTGAACAGCATTTACTAGTGCTAAATCTCTATCCGTTACTATCACACATGGATAAATTTCATTAATAAATAGTCCACGTAACTTATCAAGTGCCCATGCATAGTTTGTTTCCCGTTCTCTTTCAAGAAAAGCGAAAGCAACACAGAATGACATATTCGTCGATGTTACGCCAACTATTTCAAGTAACAGGTATTTGTACCTGTTTGTTTTATAGGTACAATCTAGGATGATAACTCCTGGAAAAGCACGTAGAAGCTCCACACCAACCGGATGAGCCCAAAAGAGGTCAGTTACTGCTTCGGTTTGGTTATTGTTGCGATGCCACTCAATATACTTGCATTCTGAAATTTTAAATAGCAAGTGTTGCATTTGCGTTCTACCCCCCTGTTCATTAACCCGAAACTTGTGTCGTGCATTATAAATTGTCTTCATCGTTGATGCATTCTTCGGATCCTTCATCTTCAAAGATATCAGGATATCTTTTGGTCGTATATGACATTTCGACAACTCCATTACAACAGAAGTCTCGCTTTGGGTTAGTCTTCCTGCATATGAGTGTCCCTCAAAATATTCTGCTGCAAGATGATTATGCGTACCGCATATAACCATCAGTTTCCACTCAGACCCCTCAGCAGATGTTTGTTGACCCTTTAGCTTAAAGGGGCATCCACATTTTTTGCTACCCCTGAATCCTTCATCACCCTTTAATTTTTTGAATCTTGGACTTCCGCCTCTTTCACAACCAAACCAGATTCTTCCCTTCTTATAATGGCCTCCACTATCCGATTTTGAAACAATTATCACCAATCCTAACGTCTTTCCCGTATCACGAACCCAATTTGCAAGCTCTTCTCGATCTAAAAAAGTCTACAATTACAGTGATTCAGTTAGACATCTCCACATTATATATTATATACACAAAATCGACTATATCATCGTACCTCACTTGTTGTGAATGCCGAACTATAATCAACAGCTACCTCGCTCTGATCTTGGTTACAATGTGTTGAAGGTTTATCCTATTAACCAAAGTACACATAATAGAATGATCATTAGAACGACAGCAAAATCAAAAATGTTCTTCCTAATCGATCTCTATTTTAATTAAATCTATTCATTTTAAATTAAAACTTATAGAAATTAAAATCAAATTATCGATTCATACCTCCAGTGACTTTTGATCGTCAAAAGAAACTATCGCCAAGTTGTGCAACTCCATTTTCTTCTCCGTCAACTCACAAAAGAATTATTTTTACTTTCTTCTAGGGTTAGGTAATAAAAGAACCGATTTAAGCTAAATGTAGATTTTAATTTTTGTATGGATTGGTGATTTTGAGAAATTAATTTTTTTTTTCTCCCTCTTTTTCTCCTCAGCGCCTCTCTCCCTCTCTGGAGAACGCGGGAAAAAAATGGGCAGCAGGGAAGATGAAGAAGACAGTGGGAAGGGTATTTTTGACCTAAAAAATTAATGGCAAAACTGTAAAAAAAAAACCTTTTAAAGTGGGCTCACTAGGAGATTTCTTGTGCCCATCTAGAAACTCCCAGATATAGCTATAATTCTTTTGCTTCCCCTGTGGTGTTAGTAAGAAAATCAGACGGGAGTTGGAGGTTGTGTATTGACTATAGAGATTTGAATAAAAATACAGTGAAGGACAAATTTCCAATTCCTATGATAGATGACCTATTAGATGAGCTTTATGGAGCTAAGTTTTTCTCTAAGCTAGACTTAAGATATGGATATCACCAGATTAGAGTCAAGGAAGAAGACATTGGGAAGACTGCTTTTAAAACATATGAAGGACACTATGAATTCTTGGTGATGCCCTTTGAGCTCACCAATGCTCCAGCTACCTTCCAAAGTTTAATGAACCATATATTCAAGCCTCATCTCAGGAAATTTGTTTTGGTTTTTTTGATGATATTATTGGTGGTGATCTCAATGGATATGTAGGAACTAGTCATAATGAGTTTGATAGTGTACATTGAGGACTTGGTTTTGGAGAAAGAAATGAAGAAGGTAACTCAATTCTAAATTTTGCTTTGTCTTATGATTTGATTTTAGTGAATACATATTTTAAAAGAGAGTTTCTCACTTAATTACTTTTAAAAGTTGATCGAATGCAAACCAAATAGATTTATTTTTAACTAGGACGGTAGATAGAGCTACTTGTATCGATTGTAAGGTAGTGCCAGGTGAGAGTGTAGTTACCCAATATAGACTTTTAGTTTTAGATATTTAGATTAGACAAAGACTTAGAAAATTTAAGTATAAATTAGATCTTAACATTAAGTGATAGCAATTAGAAGGTAATCAAAAAGTTTTTGTAGATAGAGTAGTATAAGAATTAGATTGGAGGGATCATGATGATCCTAATGTAATATGGAACAAAATGGCTAGCTGTATTAAAAGAATAGCTAAAAATATATTTGGTGAGTCGAGAGACGGTGTCCCACCATGTAAGGATACATCATGGTGGAATAAAGAGATAAAAAATGATATTAAGATCAAACGAGACCTTTATAGAGATTTGAAGAATAATAATAATGATAGAATAAGTTTTGAGAATTATAAACTAGCGAAGAAGGAGGCTAAGAAAGTTATTCGGGATGCAAAAACTAAATTATAAACAAGTTTTAACAACTTAATTTCAACATAACTTACATTCTTGATATCAGATTAATCCCAAGGTGAATGCGTTGTATTTGTCTCTTTTATCTATATTTTTTGTAATTTTCTTGAAATTTTTAAGATATCACTTAAAATAATATTATTTTAATCAGCGGTGGGTCCTACACATATTTTGACTAGTCTTTCTTCTTTTGACTTGTAAAATGAAGTTTGATTTTATTTGGATTAGTTTAATTTGAATTTATGGCCATAAACAACTCCAAAAATCTATTATTGTTAGTCATTTGTCATATACCTATTTTGTTTTTATTTATCCATACCTCCCATACCCCATCTTCTCAAATTATGGATCTCAAATCTACTCTCTTATTTATATGGTTAATATAATATAGAATATCAATGAAAAATCAACCTAACCTACCTACCATATACCTTACCTTCACTATATTTGTCGTTTGGCCAAACATGACAAACCATCATCTTACCCTCATATCCCTCCTTTGTCTATATTTTTTTCTTCCCTTCCTTTCATTTATTTTTTTTTTCTCCTTCATTTTTCATTCCTCTCTTTCTTTTATTTTTTTTGCTCCAACTCAAGAGAAGAAGAAAAGAGAAGAAAAAGAAAAGAGAAGAAGAAGAAGAAGAAAAGGAGAAAAAATTCTTTAGCCTCAAAATAGGTTAATCTTCCTACCCATCAAGGCAAGTAAAATCACATCCACTCTCATATTTTATTTCTAACTCTAATTGTTTATGGTTAATTTAGAATCTTAATTTGTTAAAACTTAAAAAGATAATATATCTCTACAAAAATCTCTATGATTACTCTAGAAAAATAAAAATATGATTTTTACATTTTACTCTATATTTATGTATTGAATTTATCATTTTATTTAAAATCTCTCATTCTTAAACTACAAGTTGTAAAGTTAAACTATATGCTTTATTTTTAAATTATAAAAATGCTATCTTTATAAATATTCATCATATTTGGATATACATTTGAATTTTCTATATAATACAATGATTTTAAATCACTTTCCATTTGCCATTAGAACATAAGTATATATATATATTCATAATCATGTTTTAAAGAGAAGGTTTCAAATAAGTTTCTACATTAAATTGTTAAAATATTTCTTTTATACGAGATATTATGTTAGGTCATAATTCTTTTTATGTTAATCCATATTTACTTAAAAAATATATACATTAGTAAGATTTAATAAATTTGCTACTTTCCATACTATGAAATCATTCTAGAATTTGAAAAATTCATATATTATTAATGTATTGGTTATAATAGTATTGAGTCTATTTGATTTCTCCTTGCACCTTAGTACCCACCTATGTAATATGTGCTTATATGCATAGTTGTATATGCATCGTTTCCATACATGATTAATTTTCATAACAATCATTCTAGCATTTTAGACTCCATCATACTTGTCTTGACATATGCATACTAATTACTTGTACAAAATACATGAAAATATACTGAATTTCCCTTGTTAGTACATACATATGTTTTGATAGTGTTATGGATCCTGACTTGCTTGTTAATTTGATTTTGACAGTAACCATATCTTACTTGTTACTAGATATGTATATGTATTAACCTTAACATAATTGGTTCATCATATTCCGGATTGATTTGCATGTAATATAACTTGAAATCTTGGGTTATGGGAGAATTAAAGGGTGAACAAATATTGTATCGTGAAAGGTTTATGATAGTTTGTACAACCAAAATAGGGGCCCATCCACGGGGGCACCCGGATGGTACTGAATCATCATCTCTTGTTTAGTCCATATTGATGGGACGACTAATTACTCAGTATCGGTATTTACTTGAGTGTTTAGTGGCACGGCTGGTTCAGCTTCAGCATCTTGGCCGGGTCCTAGGTATGCACAGGTACTTTCACGATGCGATACTATTTCTTCACCATTCAGTTAAAAATATAAAATAAAATATGATATTAAATTAGACTTGATATGCATATATATTCTTACTTGATATTGTTAATTATTACTGTTTTCTATACATTTGCATATGCCTTTTACATCAATTCATATTTTACTTGTTAGTGCATATTGCACACCCCTACGATAGAAGACTATTTCTTCACCATTCAGTTCAAAATATAAAATAAAATATGATATTAAGTTAGACTTGATATGCATGTATATCCTAATTTGATATTATTACTTAATCATTATTGTTTCCCATATATATGCATATACTTTTTACATCAATTCATATTTTACTTGTTAGTGCATATTGCACACTCCCTATGATACAAGTCTATTTCTTTACTATTTAGTTCAAATATAAACTAAAATAAGATATTAACTTAGACTTGATATGCATGTATATCCATACTTGATATTGTTACTTGATTGTTTAATGTTTTCCACATATGCGCATTCTTCATATCTACACTCATATCTTACTTATTTGTTTATATTACACGCTCCCTACTTTTTATTGTTTTACTTGCAAGATTTGACCCTGAGCTCCCCTACACGCTCAGGTACTGAAGATGTGAACGAAAATCTGTCATTACACGACCCGTACATTCTGGAGCAGGCCGAACAATAGTGGCTTTTGTATTTTTGGATTTGGTATGTATTACTCCTTTGGGACTTTATTTTCAAGTTTTGTATCAGTATTGTACTTGTTACTTCTTATCTTAAACATGTATATCTTTTTTTTTTATATGGCAGTAGACTAACTTCCAAGATTATGATAGATAACTAGTATTCAGCTCCATTCATTTCATCTTTTACATACTTATAGGCCTCGTGCATGTCGACTTACACGTGCCCGCCGATAATGCACTCCGTTTCCGTATCCTTTCGAGAAATGGGGCGTTACACAAGTGTACGAGAAGTTAAATAATAAAGAGGTAGAAAAGGATATATATAGAATTGCTCAAATAAGATAGAGAAAGTTTAGATATTTATATACTGTGAAGTGTATTAAAAATAATGATAAGACGGTTCTAGTTCGAGACGAAGAGATTAATGAAAGATGGAAAGATTATTTTGATAGATTATATAATGATAGTTTTACTCAAGATTTGGGAGATCTTACTATTCAATGTGAGGATACGAATCGTAGTTTTATGCGTAGAATCAAAGAGTCTAAAGTAAAAGAGGTTTTGAAGAGGATGAAATCAAGAAAATCTGTTAGTCCAGATTAAATTCCTATAGAGATATGGAGAAACTTAGGAGGGATTGGTATGAGATGGCTGACAGATATTTTTAAAAAGATTTCTCAAACTGAGAAAATGCAAAATGGATGGAGGAAAAGTATTCTATTACCTCTGTATAAGAACAAGGGTGTTATTCGGAGTTATTCTAATTATCGGGAAATAAAACTCATATGTCACACTATGAAGTTTTGGAAAAGGGTAATTGAACATAGATTGTGACAAACTATTAAAATATCATAGAACCAGTTTGGATTTATGCCGGGCCAATCGACGACAGAAGCTATTCATTTACTTTGTCAACTTATAAAGTGATTCCGAGAGAGAAATAGAGATTTGCATATGGTATTCATTAACTTAGAGAAAACCTATGATAAGATACCACGAGAGATACTTTGGTGGGTATTGATAAAGAAAAGAGTTCCCATCAAGTATATCGATATAATTAAGGGCATATATAGAGTAGTGGCCAATATCAGAACATGTGGTAGTTTAACAAGTGATTTTTCTATCACAATTGGATTACATCAAGGATCTGCATTGAGCCCATTCTTATTTGTTATAGTAATGGATGAGCTTACTAGAGCTATTCAGGATGAGATACCTTAGTGTATACTATTTACTGATGATATTGTGTTAGTTGATGAGTCAAGAATAGGGGTAAATGTCAAGTTAGAGTTATGGAGGCACACATTAGAATCTAGAGGTTTAGATTGAGTAGGTCTACAACAGAGTATATGGAGTGTAAATTTAGTAAACGACGGACCATAAATTATAATGCTGTAAAACTGAATGGGCAAGAGATACAAATAAGCAGTCAGTTTAATTATTTGGGTTTAATGATGGAGAGATCGATAATGATATTAACCATAAGATATAAGCTGGCTGGTTAAAATAGAGGAGGGCAATGGGAGTTTTATGCAACCGTAACATTCTGTTAAGATTGAAGGAAAATTTTATAGGACTGCTATTAGGCCAGTTTTATTATATGGTACGGAATGTTAGGCTATAAAGAAACGTCATTCACAGAAGATAAGTATAGCAGAGATGCGCATGCTTCGCTGGATATGTGGCAATACTATGAGAGATAAAGTGAAAAATGAAGATATTCGTGCTAAGATAGGTGTACCTCTCATCAATGAGAAGATGCGAGAAAATCGCTTACGATAGTTTGGTCATGTGCAACATAGGCCTACAAATGCACCAGTTCGACGAGTGGAGTTTATCAATGTAGGACAAGTTAAAAGAAGGAAGAGAAGACCGAAAAAAATATGGATGGAGATGATACGAAAAGATATGGATTCTAGAGGTTTAAATGAGGAGATATTATTTAATAAAAATGAATGGAGAATGGCTATCAAAGTGATCGATCCGGCGTGATTCTTTTTTTGGTTCATGTAGCCTACTCCAAATACTTGGGATAAAAGGCTTAGTTGTTGTTGTTGTATTCTTGTGTATAGCGAGCAGTAGGCAGATCATCTTCAACATCTGAGAACTGTGCTTCAAATTTTGTTGCAGCATCAGCTTTATGCCAAAGAAAGCAAATGTAAATTTGGTTGTTCTGAAATAGATTACTTGGGCCATGTGATTACGGAAAATGGAATAGCTATAGATAATAGAAAGTTGGAATCCATAGCCAATTGGCCACTGCCCAAATCACCAAAAGCAATGAGAGGTTTCTTGGGGTTGAGTGGTTACTGCGGGAAGTTTATTAAGAATTATGGGGGAATAACAGCTTCACTTAATGTTGTTGAAGAAAGGCTCATTTAAGTGGGATGATCAATTTAGAAAGTCTTTTGAAGACTTAAAGAAGGCTTTGTTAACCCCTCCAGTTCTACAAATGCCAAATTTTGATAAAGAATTTGTGGTGGAATGCGATGCATCAAGAAATTGGAGCTGTATTAATGCAGAATGGGCATCCTATAGCATTGTACAGTCAAGGCTTGAAGGGGAAATCTCTTTCTTATTCAGCATATCAGAAAGAAATGTTGGCAATTCTCTCTATAGTAAGGAAATAGAGGCAGTATCTTTTGGGAAGAAGATTCACAATAAGAACTTATCAGAAGACTATTAAATTCCTCTTAGATCAAAGGTTCAGACAAGAATCTCAACATCCATGGTGTAACGCTCCATTTTCTTGACAGATATGGAAACGGAGTGCGTTACCGGCGGGCACGCGTAAGTTGACGTGCACGAGGCCTATAAGTATGTAAAAGCAAAAAAGAATTGAACTAAATACTAGTTATCTACCAGGATCTTCGACGTTAGTCTACTACCATATAAAAGAGAAGATATACATGTCTAAAACAGAAAGTAATAATTAGGTACTGATACAGAAGTTGGGAACTAAGCCCTCAAAAGAGGTTTATATACCAAACCCAAAAATACAAAAAGTGGAGGCCTAAGAATCTACTGCTGCTCGGCCTGCTCTAGAAAGTACGGGTAGTACAATGGCGGATCTTCGCTCACATGCTCAGTACCTGAGCGTGTGGAGAAACTCAGGGTCAAAGCCGACAAGTAAAATAATAAAATGTAGGGAGTGTATAATATAAACAAATAAGTAAGATATGAGTTGGATATGAAAGATGCGCATGTATAAAAAACATTAAACGATCAAGTAACAATATCAAGCAGAGATATACATGCATATCAAGTCTAAGTTAACATCTTACTTTAATTTATATTTTGAACTGAATGGTGAAAAAAATAGACTCGTATCGTAGGGAGCATACAATATGCATTAACAAGTAAAATATGACTTAATGTAAAAATCATATGCACATGTATGGGAAAGAGTAATAATTAAGTAAAAATATCAAGCAGGGATATACATGCATATCAAGTCTAACTTAATATCATATTTTATTTTATATTTGAACTAACTGGTGAAGAAATAAACCTGTATTGTGAAAGTACCCGTGCATACTCGGGACCCGGCCAAGATGCTGGTGCTGAACCAGCTGTGCCACTAAGCAGTCAAGCAGAAGCCAATTACTGAGTAATCGGTCGTCCCATCAACATGGACTAAACAAGAGATGATGGCTCAGTACCATCCGGACGCCCCCACGGATGGGCCCCTATTTCGGTTGCGCAACCTATCATAAACCTTTTACGATACAATATTTGTCCACCCTTTAGTTCTTCCATAACCCAAGATTTCAAGTTATATTATATGCAAATCAATCCAGAATATGATGAACCAATCATGTCAAGGTTAATACATATACATGTCTAGTAACAAGTAAGATGTGGTCTATATCAAAATCAAGTTAACAGGCAAGTCAAGATTCATGGCACTATCAAGACATGTGTATGTACTAACAAGAAAAATCCGACATATTTTCATGTATTTTGTACAAATAATTAGTATGTATATATCAAGGCAAGCATGATGGAGTGTCAAAATTAAGTTAATAGGCAAGTCAAGATTCATGGCATTATCAAGACATGTGTATGTACTAATAAGGAAAATCCGGTATAATTTCATATATGTTGTACAAGTGACTAGTATGTATATGTCAAGGCAAGTATGATAGTCATAGAATACTAGAATGTGTTATGCAAATAATGATCATGTATGTAAACTACCCATATATACAATTATGCATATAAATATGTATTAGGTAAATGGGTATTAAATTGTAAGAATAGAAATTAAATAGGCTTAACACTATTATAACGATTGGTTTAACAATGAATAAATTTTTCAAATTCTAAAATGATTTCATGGTATGGAAAGTAGCAAATTTATTAAACCTTACTAATGTATATATGTTTCAAGTAAACATGAATTAGCATAAAGGAATTATGACCTAATATAATAGCTTGCATAAAAGAAACATTTTAGTAAATTTAATGTAAAACTTATATGAAACCTCTCTTTAAAACATGATAATGAATAAATAAATAAATGTATATATATACATATTTTCTAATGGCAAGTGGAAAATGATTTTAAATTCATTGCATTATACAAGAAGAATTTATGTAGGAAACTTCAAATTTATATCCAATATGATGAACATTCATAAAGGTAGTTTCTTTGTAATTTCAAAATAAAACATATAATTTAAGTTTGTAACTTATAGTTTAAGTATAGGAGACCTTAAATAAAATCATAAATTTAATAGCTAAACATAGAGTAGAGTGTAAGAATCATATTTTTATATTTAAAATAATCATAGAGAATTTTGTATAAAGATATCACATTTCTAAAATTAAACAAATCAAGATTCTAAATTGGCTATAAAAGATTTTAGTTACAAAATAAAATTAAAAATTAAGCATATAGTTTAACTTTACAACTTATAAATTTAAGAATGAGAGATTATAAATAAAATGATAAATTTGATATATAAACATAGAGTAAAGTGTAAAATCATATTTTTATTTTTCTAGAATAATCATAGAGATTTTTGTATAGAGACATTATCTTTTTAAGTTTTAACAAATCAAGATTCTAAGTTAACCATAAACAATTAGAATTAAAAAAAATATGAGAGTGGATGTGATTTTACTTGCCTTGATGGGTAGGAAGATAAGCCTACTTTGAGGCTAAACAATTTCTTCTCCTTTTCTTCTTCTTCTCTTTTCTTCTTCTCTTGAGTGGGAGTAAAAAAAAATATATAAGGAAGAGATGAATGAAAAATGAAGGAGAGAAAACAAATGAAAGGAAGGGAAGAAAACATACAATAAAAGAGAGATATGGAGGATTAGATGATGGTTTGTCATGCTTGTCTAAAGGACAAGTATGATAGAGTAAGGTATGGGTGAATAAAACAAAATAGGCATAGGACAAATGAATACTAATAATAGGTTATTAGAGTTGTTTAAGGTTATAATTTCAAATTAAACTAACCCAAAAAAAAGTCAAACTTCATCTTTACAAGTCAAATAAGAGAGACTAGTAAAAATATGTGTAGGACCCACCGGTGATTAAAATAATATTATTTTAGTGACTATCTTAAAAATTTCAAGAAAATCACAAAAATATAGGAAAATGAGTCAAACACAACGTATTTATTTTGGGATTAATCTGAAATCAAGAATGTAACTTATGATGAAATTAGCTTGTTACACATGGCTTCATAAATTAGTAGGCTTTGATTATATGGTGGAATACAAGAGGGGAATAGAGAACAGAGCTACAGATGCATTATCAAGAAGAGAAGAAGCTGTGATTGATGAAGAACCTCTTGAAGTTAAAGGAGTGACTACAATATAACCTACATTGTTGCAATCTGTTGAGGAAATGGTTACAGACTCAGTCTTTTTCAAAAAATTAAGGGAGAAGCCACAGCAAGGGAAAATTCTAGATAAAAACTATCAAGAGAAAGGTGGCTTGTGGTTCTACAATGACAGAATACTCTTGGACCCTCAATCTCAACTCTGTCAACAGATTATATATGATCATCATGATTCCCCTTTGGGAGGTCATTCTGGTTACAAGAGGACCTTGCATAGAATCAAATATTCCTTCTGGTGGTCTAGTATGAAGAACCATGTCAAAAAATGGGTACAAGAATGTGACACTTGCCATCAATGCTTCCTCCAGGTCTTTTGGAGCCACTGCCTATACCAGAACAGATATGGGAGGATATTTCTATGGATTTTATTGAGAAATTACCTGTTAACCAAGGAAGGGATACTGTGATGGTGATAGTGGACAGATTATCCAATTCACACATTTTATAGCCCTCAAACATCCTTACAGTGCTCCAAAAGTTGCTCAGTACTTCATAGAAGAGATTTTCAAGCTGTATGGAATGCCCAAAACTATTGTTAGTGATCATGATTCCATATTTCTCAGTGAATTTTGGTCGGAGTTGTTCAAATTACAAGGCACTAAGATTCAAATGAGCACTTCATACTACCCTCAATCAGATGGACAGATGGAGAGAATTAATCAGTGTTTGGAAACTTACCTCAGATGCTTTTGTAGCTATAAACCTCATGATTGGGTTCGGTGGCTACCTTGAGCAACATATCGACATAACACTACCTTAACATCACCAACAGGTTTCACACCACATGAAGTGGTATATGGGAGGAGGCCCCCTACTCTAATACAGTATATACCCAAAACCGCCAAAGTCCAAGTAGTTGAAGATGCACTGATGGATAGGGATCAGATAAGCAAGTTGCTTAAGGATAATCTTGCAGTTCTAGAGAAAGAATGAAGAGCTATGCAAATAAGAAGAGGTCTGAGAGAACTTTTGACGTGGGTGACTGGTTCTGCTTAAACTACAACCTTACAGACAGTTGTCTATCAGAGATTCTGTACCGCAGAAGTTATCTCCAAAAATTTTTTTGTCCTTATCAGATTATAGCTTGTGTGGGGAAAGTACCATATCAACTTGAACTTCCACCCAAATCCAGAATCCACTATGTCTTTCATGTTTCTCAACTCAAACGTTATAAAGGAGAAGTTTCTAAAGTTAATCCAACTCTTCCTTCATATTGGGAGCCTCTGGTTAGAAAACCTAAGAAGATTTTGAAAAGGAGAATGGTGAAGAAGCAGAATAAAGCTGTAACTAGGGATGATAATGAATCGGGCCGGATTGGGCCGAGTCAGATCCATTCATTGTCCAAATTAAAATTTTGGACTTTAGACTTATCCAAAACCCAAATGGGTCATTGTGAAAAAAGCCCAGCCTAGCCAATGAGCTTTGGACGGCCCATCACTATTATAATCAAGTGAGATTTTTTATAGATATGACTTCAACAGTAACATTATTTATCCACTCTCTACCAAAGAGATTCACTAAGAAATTAAACCAGATGCTCCAAATCATCAGCAGTAGCAGCCCATATAAATAAATCAATTCTTAATAAAGCCTTTAACAACACATATCTACTCACCCACAAACACATAAACCCTTCATATGTTATCATTTTCACCAACAATAGAATACATAGTTGCTATCAAATCTTATGAATTAAATGAAATACAACTTGAAAAATATGATATAATATAATAGTAATCCTCTCAAGTTTCTCTAACTGGTTAGGAGGGAGAAAACAAATGATAACACTTGCATAGAGAAAACAATTTACTGAGAAAACTTATAATTTTCGTACTCATATTATAATTACAAGCCTACAACAAATTTTCAGACAACACCAGAAAAAAGGTCAAAAAATTTGCCGGCTACCAATTCAACCAATCTTCAGTGCATCTCTAAACCCAACATTAATAGTATTTTGTAAACCTTTCTCGCTAAAATCAGGAGTTCCTTTATGCATCATTGCGAGAAACTCATTGTAGTTGATGCATCCATCCTACCAAAAAAATTGATATAAATAAAATAAATCATGGATGAACCTTAAAGTTTGAGTCTTTTTTCAAAAAAAAAAAAGGAACAAATTTGATACTAATAAAATCTATTAAAAGATATACTAAAATTTGAGACTTTTTCCTAAAAAAAAAAAAACAAATTTGATACAAATAAAATCAATCAAAAGATACACTAAAATTTGAGTTTTTTTTTTAGAACAAGTTTCATACAAATAAAATCAATCAAAAAGATACACTAAAGTTTGAGTTTTTTTTTTTTCTAAAGAACAAGTTTCATACAAATAAAATCAATCAAAAGATACACTAAAGTTTGAGTTTTTTTCATACAAAAAAAAAAATCCTCAAATAATCTCAAGCGAGAGCGAGAGCGAGAGCGAGTGAGAGGAGAGTGATGGCCTGATGGGGATGAGCGAATGGGGAGATCATTTGAGGATTGGGATGGCTAGTAAATACTGTGGATTTGGTAGTTTGGATTAATTTTTGGGCGGGTTTGGACATGTCCAAACCCAGCCCAATTTGAGTAAAGTTCAAAAAATTTATGTCCAATTGGATCCATTGGTTAAGTGGGTGGATTAAAAACCAGCCTTTTCGGGCTGGTCCGATTGGGCTTCAGGCTGGCCCGAACCCATTAGCATTCCTAGCTGTAACCCGAATTCTGGTGCAGTGGAAGCATTTTGATATATCTGAAGCTACTTGGGAGGATTATCACAAGATCAAGGGAGAATTTCCACAATCTTCGAGGCCGAAGAATAGTCTCAAGGGGGACGGAATGTTGGGTTCTGCAGTTCTGTGGATTCCCATTTGAAGCAAACGAAGAAGAAGAGTTTAGTGGGTTTAAGTGTGGAGCGGATTAAAGCAGTTTTAAGACTCAGACCCGACCCTTTAACAACCCGAACTCTCTAACCATTTCATAACGGTTTGAAGATGACTGTTATAATTGTCTGAAGAGGGAATTCTTCACTATTGAAGCTGAGGATGATTCTAGAGGGATCTGGAGATTCTTGATCAACATTGTAGCTTATAAATAGCTCAATTGCTGTATTGAAGTATTCATAAAATGAAATAAGATCAATCTCCATCTCTCAATTCTTTCTCTTCTTCTTCTTCTTCCTGTTCTTGTTTCTCCCTCTAATTGAATTTCTGCAGGAATTCATCAAGATGCCAACTACTAGGGCTAGTGGAAGTTGCAATCCTAGGAAGGATTGTAACAGTGTATACAACTTTCTTTGTTTAATATCAAATTTTCATCTCTGTATTCTATAAATACAGATTTTATTATCAAGGGTTCTTAGGAAATCAAGAAGAGCTAGAGAAAAGAGTCTTGTCTAATGTAGGGTCTTCTTTATTTTCTCTTGACAGCTAAAGGGCTACTTAAAAGTTAAGAGATTTTTTGTGAGAAATCTCAAGTGTACTCTTTGAAATTAGTGGATTCTACTACGTCGCTCATGGACTTAGGCAGCGATGAACTTGTTATACCCCATAGGATTCACGTATACCTATTGGATATAATGTTCATTTCCTTTCGGGGGGGTATGAAATGTTATGTTATCGGGTACCGGCTAATGTTGTGTCTACTTGATTGGAGCTCAAACCAATACTATAAGAGATAAATTTGGACAAGAGCTAACCCTAAAGGTTAGAGATCATCAGCCTACTCAAAGTAAAAGCTGAGGGGAAGAAGATTTTACCACTTTAGGAGGAAATTTTTCTCATACGGCATTTGACACTTGTTAATTCCTATATATATGTAAATCGACTATGTGTGTGTGTGTGAGAGAGAGAGAGAGAGTGAAAGAGAGAGTTTGGCTACAAACTTTCTTCTCAATCTACACAAGGATGTTAACACATCTTCCACCCCTATTTATATGGGAGATAAGTTAAAATTTCCAAGATAATAGGAAGAAGTGACTAAAGTGACAATGATACTAAATGTGCGGTGAAAAATATTAAATCTACCGTGATATATATGTAATGTTTTGAGAAAGAAAAATCTACTGTATAGAATATATAGAGATGGTAGTTCCTTGTTTATATAGTACAATATATGGTCCTAATAGGAGAAAGATACATGAAGTCTTAACACTATATACTCAACATTCCCTCACAAATACGAAGGGCTTGTTGGAAAATAATGAATTAAAAGGAGTAAATTTCATATTTATTATTATTAATATTGCTTTTATGAGAATAGTTGTAATGTTCATTTTGATTATTGATTAATATTATGGATAAAATGGAGTTTAATTTCAATTGTCATACAAATTAATAGATGATTGTAAACAAACCATTAATTCTTAAAGCCTATCCTCTCCTATATAAAGAGAAGTTTAGTGAATGTTTTGGAATAAAAAATAACTAATCACATCTCTTTCCTTATCTTTAGTTATTTATCTAAAACAAAATTCTTCTTCTATTCTATCCTTCCCTCAAAATTGGACATATCAAATCTAACAATACGTGGTCACTCCCTCGCACTTTGTGCACTAGAGGACACCGACAGAAAACATATTGTACTACTACAAGACATATTTGCTTTGGCTGATTGCACGAGGTCACCATATGTTCTTTTGGATAGTGATTACAAAGCTTCCCCAAGTTTCTGTTATAGCTTCTAATTTTTATTATTTTATTTAATACTTTGTATAGTTAATTTTATGAAATTTATAGGAAAAATTCCAACAATCTATTTGACATATAGAATATCATATTTCAAAGTTTTGGTTACTTAATGTAAAAATATGTTGTTGTATAATCTCTTTTGGAGAATTTTGTTCTATGTCATTATATATGAGGCTATTTCCTTTTGATAAACATGAACTAGCAAATTCTCGTCATGAAACATAAGTATGTAGCTTAGTTGTTTTAGTAATATATTTCATGTTTATTAAGATTGATAATGACTTAATGAGTTTTACTGTTTTAGATTATCATGTTTCAGTAATATATTTCATGTTCATTGAGATTATAACGAGTTCTAAATTATCTTGTGAAACTTGAATACAAAATTCTATTATTATTGCCAATCATTTTTATTTTATTCATCTACTAACTAGTTCTAGATTATACTTTCCTGCATTGAAAAAATATTTACATACATGAGGATGCATTCCCAAAAAAAACTATCAATTAAGTCCTTATAATGTTTTATTTAAATCTCAATGTTAATGTTCTATCATTCTATAATACATTTACAAGTGCTATTTATCCTTTACTCATATGTCAGTTAAGGCGTACGAGCTATGATATAGCCAATGATGATTCAATCAATTATATAATTCACCTACAATGTTATGCAATAAGTTATCCATAACAAAATTATTAATTATAATTAAATCTTTAGTATAAATGTTATTTATTACTCCTCTTGTACAATGAAACTATTATTCTATAGTTTATTTGTAGACTTGAATGTAGAATATATTTTACAATTATTTATTTAATTATGACTTTGTATATTTGCCACCAATCACTTAAATTGGGTTTAATTTACAAGCATGGTGAAAAAAAATTCCATATAATTTTTGAGATTTTGTTTACATAACAAAGGCTTGTTTGAGATTAACTAAAAGTATTAAGACTTTATTTTCCCATATATGTTCGCACGGAACAACCAATGTGCTCAAGTTTGGTTATATGACTTTAAATTTTCATAACAATTCTTACTTGGGCTTAAAATTCTAATAAAGTTATTTGAAAGTCAATTAATAAAATAATGGACGATTACTTCCATTAAATGAATACCAATGTGTTACATTTTATAGTTTTAAATTATTTAATTAGCAAATGTAAATTTAAGATAATAGTGTCATTTTTATAAAATTACACAACAATGTGAAGTAAATTTCCTTGACTATGATTGATTAAGGAATTGATTACTACAAATGGCTTATCGAATTTTATATTGTATAACTAGTATGATTGCCCACTAAATGACTCTAGAATGAGCAAGGACTTCACATAATATTTATTTTATGTTTTCTCATGAATGTTTCTTATTTAATCATTCTGAATAAAGCGGACAGGTAAATGCCAATACTGATGTTAATAACTCGTTAATAATTTTCTAGAAAATTTAATATGTCTATAGAATATAGAGACAAGATAGGGCAGTTGCATCTGACCTATATTTTATTTTGGAAGATATTGATCTTATATACATAAAATAAAAAAATTAATTTTATTAAATGCATTATGTAGAAGCTCATATTTTTCACCCGTCTAAAAAAAACTGTCATATCTTAAAGAGAACCAAAATTTAAATTGTTATATTTGTTTAGTGTCTAAGGAAAGTGGTTTTAGTAGCAAATGTGAAAGTACAATATGTTACATAATTAAGAAGCTTGTGAAGCACAAAACTTCTCAATGCACTACTTTTCTACTAGTCACATAGGTTTGAATAATAATTAATTTGGTGAACTTGTTGTTTGGTGTGGAAATACTTAATCTAATAATAATATTGTTCTAACACTATAAGAGAAAGTTAATAAATGCACACAAACTTGTATTTATGTTTTAAATCAAAATAAGGATAATTGTAAAAGATAAAATATTAAAATAATAGTAAGAAATTAAAATGTTGAGGCAAATCTGATAGCATATTTTGTAAGCAACGAACTTGCAGCCATTACCAGAATTTATTAATCTATATTTTACATTATTGTAATCTCGAAAAGATGATATTATTCATATTTCTCTTTGTACATAAAAAATTCAATATTTCATTATAAATATGTCTCGATGATATCTATAAATGACTCCATCCTTGCAAAAAATTAGTATATTGGTTCATTATTTTTTAAAGAAATTTTACATGGTATACTTAAACTGAGAAATATTCACACATGCTATTGATGCATGCATTATATAGCATGATAATTTCATTAAATTGTTGTTATAATTATTAAAATATTTACTCTTATGTATTTCAAAGATAACATTCAAGATGGATTTTATATCATTATTAACAAAGGGTCCATCTAGGAGGGTAGTCCTAGATTTATCAAAGAGGTGGGGTTAAGCCCATATAAGGTGATCATGGACACCGGGAACCCAACCTTTTGATTAGCCTGATGGTCCCACTATAAAGGTTCAATGTGGTAGAAGTAAGATGGACTTGTAATCCTCGTGGAGTACTGACTCTTGAAAATTTTCTCATGCAAGACTTGCACTAAAGTGTAATTTTCTACCTCGTCCCTATGGTGATAGTGCTCTAAAGGTATGATCGGTTAGGCTTAGGATTAGCTCTTAACAAGTCCAGTGCATGAATTGTGGGATTTAGCATTCCGATCACATATACTTTTAGAGGACTTATCTATATGAGAGGAACTGTAAAGGTTGCAGTTGGGGGAATAGGGGCTAAATCCCTAGAAACTCTCATTCATTGTTATGCGAGCATGACCATAATGCTCTAAACCCACGATCCAATGTAGTAAGTATCTTACATGTGCTTTTATTAATATCTGATAAATGGGCCTGGTTCAAGGCGCAATCCACCAATTTAAACCTTTTAGGTTGCGACAAAATGTACTAAGTATAGGTTCAAAACATAAAGCTACGTGCACCTATTGCATAGGATGACATGTCCAAATTTCTCTTCATCTTCCTTGTGTACTTATGAAAGTTTATCCATTTGGAGATCTGTTAGAAAACTATTAATCAGAAGGATTAAATTTTATATTATTATTATTAAGTTTTATATTTGGGGATCTGTTAGAAAATTATTAATCAGAAAGATTAAAATTTATATTATTATTATTATTGCTTTTATGAGAATAATTGTGACAGTCTTTTTAATTATTGATTAATATTATGGATTAAATGGTGGAGTTTAATTTCAACCATTACACAAATTAATAGGTGATTTTAAATAAGCCATTAATCCTTAAATCTTATCATCTCCTATACAAAGAGAAGCTTAGTGAATGTTTCTAGCATGAAAAAAAAAATAACTAGTCACCTCTCTAACATTATCTTCAAATATCTCTCTAAATCAAAGTTCTTCTTTTATTCTATCATTCTCTCAAAATTAGGCATGTCAAAACTAACAACTCATTGTTGACTCTTTTGAAACTCGTGCATTAGAGGACACTGGTAGAAAATGGATTGTACCACTATTTGATATATTTGCCATGGTTGACCGCACGAGGTCACTATTTGTTCTTTAGGGCAGTGATTATACATCTTCCTCGAGTTCGATAATATCAAATTTTTATTATCTTCTAGTAATTTGTATTGTTAATTTTCTAGAATTTTATAGGAAATATTCCAACAGGGCTGACACCGAGAGCTTGGAGAAGAAGTTCAAGAAAGAGGATGAGAGCTAACACCAGAGAATTTGCTGATGAAGTAGGGATAGGAAAGGGAACTAAGCAAAATTGGGATGACTATAATGGACTTAACAGAGTTGGGATGATTACGAGAGGACTAACCAGAATTCTAATGACTGCATAGGACCACCAGAGTAAGACGACATTAGAGGACTAAGCAAAATCAATATGACTTCAGAATATTGAATGAGTTGGGATGATTGCAAAGGACTGAGCACAATCGAATTAAGTGTGGCAACAAATTTTCCACAAAACAAGATCCAGAAACAAACAAACAAACAAAACTGCAAGGGATCGGACAAGTGTGGGTCCAAGATATGAATGAGGATAATAGGACACAGGGGTTCTCTTATGGTGTTGAAGAGGCGTGTTAAAAAGATGGTACTGCCAAACATGACCAGAGCATCCTCTAAATGTGAAGAAAAGTTGGTGGCAGCACAAAACATTGTCCCAACCACCACATCGCATAGATATAACAGGTGGCATGATAAAACACACCTAAATGACCTCTGATTTGGACATAACACAAGTTACATGGTTGAACCTGGCACCAAATGACATTGGATTGAATGGAATAGGGCACAACAGAGTCAAATAATAACCTAACTTTAACGACCGATTTTTCTGCTGCTGTTGGACATGTAATGCACTACCAGCGGGCAAGCTCTAAAATGTTTGGTGTGCATGATACTTAAAATTGCTTTCACAATACAGACCGAGAGTCAAATTGGCAACCAGAATAATAATAAAATAAATATGCTAATCACATGAATGCAAGGAAAAGAACTGCATTATCCGTAAATGAGAAATATATACATATATGAGTCAGCTATATAAGCAGTAGGACCTCCGCAGAAACTGGCCGGACTCTGCTCCTTCCGACCGGCTTTCTGGACTACCAACATGAATCTCACATTGGTTGACTAGGCCTACAACCAATATACATGCCTACAAGCTAAGGTTTATCATATAGCGAAAGAACAAGTGTACTATCACAATATAAGAGCAACAATACAAAATCATGACACGCCAGTGCCAGTTGTGGCTATCAACGTAAATACAAATATAAACAAGCATGAACAAGTACTCAGTATACCATGCAAGCAAGTATTAGTAATAGCGAGTAAGTAATAAGATCATCTGTCTAGGTCACGATCACGTACCACATCAGTTATTAGAAACTATGTGATGAATAAGATGTGTGTTGGATATAATATCATAACACATGGCTATAAGGTATGACGTACCCAGTGTTCTAAATATTGGATACCGGTGACATACCGGTCAGCCAAATTATATACCGAATACCGGGCGAGATATCACGATATGATAATAAATACCGGAGTGTCATATCGGTGTCATACCGGTTAAAAAATAATCATATAAATGGCTATATAGAATATAGTAAAACACATAAATGAAGTTTATGGTACTTACCTTGACTTATTTGTATTAAACTTACAAATTTGCAGATACCGTTTAGAACGTCCGCATAAGTACAAAGCGACAGATAATTATAAAATTAAGAACGTCCGCATATACCATTTAAAACTGTCAATGTTCACTGTTCTTCACTGTCGCTGTTCATTATTACTGTTCGGCCACTGATTCAATGAATCAGTAGGCCGAACTCCACAATTTGCCTCTAATTGCATTAAAAAATTAAAGATTTAAACACAAGACGCAATCAATTCAAGTTAAATAGCACAATTATAAGATAAATTGAAAAAAATTGTAACCCTAATTAAAATTAATGTGAAAATAATCAAACTTGACTTACCCACTGGGAGAAGAGGAATCGGAGAGTGCTAAGGTTTGCCAACGAGCTACTATCGAAATCAAAGCGGCGAGTTGCTGTCGGAGGATCAGAGAGCGGGAGAAAAGTAATCAGAGAGTGGGAGAAGAAAGAGAGAGGAATTTTGATTTTAGGGTTAGCTTTGGGCTCGATCGATCATGGGGGAGAGAACGAGAGAGACTGCCAGAGAGTGGGAGAGACAGCCAGAGAGTGGGAGAAGAGGAATTGGAGAGTGTTAGGGTTTGCCAAGGAAGAGGAATTTGGCTAGATTTGGGAAATTAGGGTTTGGGTTTGCCGAGGGGGGAGAAGGGACCGATTGCCTCGCAGGGGTGAGAGAGAGAGAGAATGAGCGATTTTTGCGTTTTTTTCTCCCCTCCCGACCCGTTAAGGATGTTTTATTTCTTAACGGGTCGGGTTATAAATGGGTAACGGGTTTAACCCGCAACCAAAACTCCTTTCCATCGAAACCGATATTCACTGATACCGGCCGTATTTTTTATACCATTATTAACCGATATATCGCCACGTGGCCGATATATCGGCCAATACCGGTCCAAAATAAGAAACGGTAAAAAATTCACCATACCGTCTCGTTTCTTTGTATTTTCCGATATACCGGCCGATATTTAAAACACTGGACATACCACTAGGCACTATATGATAGATCTTGAGCTGTATAATAATTTCGGATATATCACCTAAGGTTATTGAAATACTATCCATAGATATATAGTGCGATGTCGCTATAGTAATGGTTCCCAACTCTTAATTTATCGACCAACTTAAAATTTTGTATGGTATTGTTTTTATCCATCAAATAGTTTCTCTCATCCCTGTATCTAGATACATGATATACATGATTTTCAAGACATCATGGCATATGCACGACACATGCACATGTTCATTTTCAAGAATCAAGAATCATGTTAGATCTGGACCATGTACATGTTACTCATTACCAAGAGATTTCCTGTTTATGCTATGTCATCATGTCCTTGTATTTTGCTGTCATGTATCATATTGTGGTTAATCATACTATGCATCATGCAGTCAGTGCCATGTGTCATATGGCATGTCAAATACTATCCATCACATACAAGTCAACTTGTCAAGTGTATCTTCCTAATAGATATCCCTCATCACGTAGACTTGGATGAGAATGACATAATAGATGTTTGTAACATCATGTATATTAATCAAGCCAGCATATATCCAACCTCAAGCTCATAAACAAGATGTGCATATCTCCAATCTCAGACCCATTAAACAGGACGAGCATATTTCTGGCCTTGGGCCCGTATTATATGGAGATAATGACGATTATATCATTCATGTGGTAGTCGAAGTAATGAGTTCAAGAATCCAACATTCATGAATCCAAGCATCGTTCATTGTCATAATTGTTCATGTCATGATATGGTCTGGAATATAATTTATACCGCTATAAGTCCACCAGAGCGTATTCTTGATTACCAGTTACTACCCTAGTTGGTCTAATTGGCAGGCCTATTAGTTTCATCATATGTTGGTCAATCCTAAGTGATCTTGACCTGATTTAACCAACCCCTAGGGGTCCAATATAGAGGTTTTAGCAAGACACCATAACTTTCCATATCCTCATTTAGAAGTTTTATTGTTTTAACTAGTCCAATATGATTAGGTCAACTCCATACTCCTATAGATCAACTATCATGATTATTTGGCTTGGTAAAGCCACTACTTAGTAGTGTTGACCTCTACCTGGCTGTTTGATTAGGTCAGACCCCACTGAAATCTTGCCCACTACTTAATTACATTGCTAAGTCCAGTTGTGCGCTTCTAGAACCTTAGAATACTATTTATGTCGTAGCTTATTACCAATCTAGTTAGTGAATCCTAGTTTCTATAATTATCAGTTTTACAATTTACTAGGCAACCCTAGGCTTGATCCCCTCATGTCAATCTTATCTCTCAAATACCTTTACATTTCATAGCTTGGCTAAGGGTCAACATGTAATAATTAATTGCATAATTTTAAGCGGCTATACCAAATCCTTATCTTTTATTTATCAAGCCAATTATTAAAATCATATATATATATATATATATATATATATATATATATATATATATATATATATATATATATATACATATATATATATATATATACATATATATATATATGTATGTATGTATATATATATATATATATATATATATATACATATGTATATGTATGTACATATATATATACATATGTACATGTATGTACATATGTATATGTATGTACATATATATATGTATGTACATACATATATATATGTATGTACATAGATATATATATGTATGTACATACATATATATATGTATGTATATAGATATATATATATGTATGTATATACATATATATATATATATATATGTATATACATATATATATATATATATATATGTATATACATATATATATATATATGTATATACATATATATATATATATATATGTATATACATATATATATATATATATATATATATATATATATATAACTATTCTCAGGTTCATGTTGTTATAGCAAGGATTATGGAAGTTTAGTTATCCCAAAATAATCCAATCCACAAATCAAGCAAGATATCTTTATAACCAATGGATATGATCTGACTATTGACTGCTGGGTAGAAATCTTAACCACTACTGGAGAATCTTTCATGCCCGATTGCAATGAGATTTGTGGCACATCTCCTTCTCATTTTCCTAATCATATTCTCCTTACCAGAATCAAATAATATCCACCACATTTCATCACAGAGTATTTTTCACGTAATGATTGATTTAAAACTGAAAGTTAATTCTAATGTTAAATTAAACCCTAGATTGAGCTTACCGAACGGGCATGTATCAAGCAATCAATCAATCCAACTAGTGATCCAAGTATGCCAAAATAACAGTATCAGCTAAACAAAGCCATGAAAGAAAAATCTATCCTTTTGGACTCAATCAGGCCGCTAAGTAGCAACCAGTGCTGCTACTTGGGAGCCCTACCAAGTCCAAGACCCTCCGAACTTTTACAGCAAGATGTATACCAAGACCACATTCCAAAGACATTCCTTCATCAAGTTTACAAGCATCGAAATTGGTCGTAGCTCTATAACAGTGAGAAATGGAAAAAATAACTGGTGTGAGAAATGTAGCTACTTGCCTCAGTTCTTTACTCAACGTCTCAAATATTTAGCTCCAGCTATAGTTTCTCCTTCTCCCCTTGCTGTTGTCTTTTTGGCACTAACTCTATGCTCTAACTTGCGTCCTTCACCTGATTGTTGTAGTTAGAAGAGGATGAGAGAGCTTTTGATAGTCTTGGAGAAAAAGAATAAGGAGGATGGAAGGAAATAGGGATTTTCTCCTCATACTACCATTTATTTGATTTTAAAAACACAAAAAGAGAGTGGGGAACACATTAGTTAAAGTAAATGGGAGAGTTCCAATCAAGCCCCATTTCAAATTTGTCTTCGTTACTTTCTTTTTGATAGTCAAAATGGTAGGACCTTTTTCTTATAGGTAGAAAGAAAATGAGAAAGAGAAAAAGAAAAATTAATAATTTACTAGGATTCAGATCCTAAAAGTTCAACGTGCCTAGAAAATTACTGAAGACAGAATGAAGCAAGACAAGCATGGCGCAATTTGCAGAATGATTACCGAATGAGTGGTTTGTAAGATAAAAATTGTCAAAGCAGGACTGACAAGTCAAAACCAGGTATTGTGTCGTTTTTGGAACTATTTCAGAATATTTCAGGAAAATTCTCAAAAATCATAATTATTGGAAAAACGATTCCGAAGTCGGAAGGTCATTTTATGGAATTGAAGTTGTATATACCAGAAGTCCAATCGGTTCCCAAGTAGGCCATAATATTTGATGGATCTAGACCTTCTCAAAATATTATGAGAAAATCACCATAATGTTTTTAGGAAAAATAGGAAATGAATAACTTCATTATCAGTATTTCATTTTAGGTTATGGATTTCGAGATGGTTGGAGCAAAAGTCAAACTGGTTGTTGTCGATTGAGTCAAGTTAGAGTTCCTGACCTGACCGACATATAGAAACTTGTATAGAAGTATAATATAGAAATAAAACGTACCATATTGTACTACAATCAATGTCTGGATCTCACATATTGACGTGTCATTATAGAGTGTATTCGTTAGGGAACTGGTTGGTTATAGATATTACGCAAACAACTACAGATTTAAGTATATACAGTCCAAACAATATCACAATATGAACATAATAGGCAACAACACAATAAGACATGGAGTTCGACATGGAATGAGCTAGAGCAATCAAAATAGAATCTTGGCATGGTGGTTTAAACTCGCAACATTTTTTTGGCATGAATAAGGCCGGAATAAGGCTTGAAAAGGTGGTGAGTATGGATTCAATACAAATAAGGTCATAGGGGATGTCCAAGGTGGTGGTCGTCATGTTGAGATCAAGTTTGGAGATGGCAATGGTGAAGAGAGAAAAAGGTAGAATGGCATGTACTCTACACATAGAGGCAACTTGGGTAGCATGGTGTTGATGACATAGTCATTAGAGTTTTGGAGCTCTAATAACATGAAAATATTACAACAACAACAATTAAGCCTTTTATTCCAAATACTTAGGCTAAAATACATGAACCAAAAGAGAACCACGCCAGATCGATCACACTGATAATCCTTCTCCATTAATTCTTATCGACTAATATGTTCTCATTTAAACCTCTAGAATCAATATCTTATCGTATTATCTCCATCCATTTTCGGTCTTTCCTTCGCCTTTTAACTTGTCCTATATTGATAAACTCTGCTCGTTGAACTGGTATATTTGTAGGCATATGTTGCACATGACCAAACTATCATAAGTGATTTTCTCAAATCTTCTACTCAATGGAGACTACACCTATCTTAGCACGAATACTTTATTTTTCACTTTATCCAACGAAGTATGCGCATCTCTATTATACTTATTTTCTATAAATAATATTTCTTTATAACCCGGCATTCTGTGTCATATAATAAAGCTGATCTAATAACAATCCTATAAAAATTTTCCTTCAACGGAATGTTACGACGGCTAAAAACTCCCATTGCACTCCTCAATTTCAACTAGCCAGTTTGGATCCTATGATTGACATCATTATCAATCTCTCCATCCTTTTGAATAATAAAACCCAAATACTTAAACTGAATGCTTATTTATATCTCTTGTCTATCCAGTGTCACAGCATTATAGTCTTTGGTCCATAATTTACTTTACACTCCATATACTCAGTTTTGGACCTCTCAATTTAAAATCTCTAGATTCTAATATTTGTCTTTCATAACTCTAATTTTGGCATTAACTTCTGCTCTTATCTCGTCAACTAAGACAATATTATTAGCAAATAATATGCACCAAGGTATCTCATCCCAAATAGTTCTAGTAAGCTCATCCATCACTATGTCAAATAAAAACGAACTCAATGCAGATCCTTGATGCAATCCAATTGTGATTGAAAAATTATTTGTTAGACCATCACAAGTTCTGATATTGGCCAATAATATGAAAATCTTGAGAAAGAAAAATATTTTTTGTTGATAATATGAAAGAGTAATACCATATCTATATTATACAATGTACTATAAGTCCTAATAGAAGAAGGATACATAATACGAGAAGGAATACTAAAGTCCTCATATCAGTTATTTAAAGCAAACGCAAGGCCAAGGTGATAAAGTCTTGTATTGCCCAAGTGAAGGAAGGCAACATTTATTTTAGAAACAAACAAAAAGTACTTAAACATATAGTCCTCCATCCAAAATTTGTAATCATTTTTTAACTAAGCATTAACAAAATTAAATTAAGGTGCATAGCTTATCATTATTAATTTCATTCTCTTTTACTCATTCAAAATGTTAAATAAAAATATTAAAAGAATTTGGATTTTTAGTGATATAGAAAACATATGGGTAGTATTTACACCACACATTGGAAATGAGAAAGTGGCTTCGAAATGTGGAATAACCAAGTTATTTGGGGTACACTTTTGGTCAAAAAATGACTAATAGTTCATGCTATAAGTTGAAAGAAAGCATATTTAATGATCTAGTTTCATTAGTAACGTTTCAAAATTCATGTTATTGAAGAATAGAAGACTAATACAAATAACTAGCAACTATCAAGCATTAAGCAGCGGTTACAAATATATTCAATATAAGAACTACATAAGAGGCCACCAGTAGAACATCACAAGTCTCAAGAGATGGATTATAGCATTCACAAGAACATATGACAATGTTTGTAGCAGTAAAAATCAAATTAAAGCTAAAAATAGAATATTATATAGAATCAATACAATCAATGATCATAAAAGTTAAGATAAAAAAACCAAAAAGAGAAACCAAAAAGGAAGAAGCATATAGTGTAATGATGCTGCCCACACCTTAAAGTATCCCTTCAAATTATATTTGTACCTTATCTTCGCTAACTCTATGACAAATCCGTCAAAAAAGTAGAGTAATAAAACTGAATTAAAAGGAGGGTTTTTAAACAAAATTTCCTAAATAGATAACTCAAACGAGTTCCTTAGCACCTCACCTTGTCGCATGAGACACTTGTCTTGGTGCACAAGGCAAGTGCCTTAATAACACATGGTGCCTGGCTATATAGCCAGCCACTAAACCAAAAAATAAGCTTGCCTAGACGACTGAATAGGGATGTAAAAAAAGTACAAATAATATGATCAGTATTTGAATTAGTATCCATATTTTGATGAATATAGATTTTTGTATCTACTTCGTTTAAAATCATGGTAAGAATCAGTATTTTAAATACCGGCCAGTATACCAGGGAAAAAAGAAGAAACGAAAGGGTAAGGTGAAATTTTTACAGTTTCTCATTTTGGACCGGTATGGGCCGATATATCGGCCACATGGCGATATATCGGCCGGTAACGAGATAAACAATACCGACTGGTATTAGTTAATATCGGTTTAGATTGTTTTGGTTGCGGGTTAGGCCCATTAAAAATCCGACCCGTTAAGAAATAAAACGGGTCAGGAGGGGAGAAAAAACGTAAAAAGCGATCGTTCTCTCTCTATTTCTCTCCCCTGTGAAAACTCGAGCGATCGATTCCTTCTCCCCTGGTGACAAACCCTACCCTAATTCCCATAAATCTCTCTCTGATTCCTCTTCTCCCACTCTCCGGCTCTCTCTCTCATTCTCTCCACCGCGAACATCGGTCGATCGAGCCCAACCCTAAGCCTAAATTAACTATTCTTCTCTCTTTCTTCTCCCACTCTCCAATTCCTCTTCTCCCAGTCTCTGATTCTCCAACAGGAGCTCATCAGTTGACTCCTATGCTGTCATCTCAACTTCGCCGGCCGAACAGTCCAGTGGAGCAGTGGGTAAATCAAGTTTGATTAATTTCATGTTAATTTGAATTTAGGTTACAAATTTTTTCAATTTCTCTTATAATTGTGCTATTTAACTTAAATTGATTGCGATAAAATCTTTACTTTTTATGTGCAATTAGGTGAAATGTGGAGTTCGGCCTACTAATTCAATCAATCAGTGGGCCGAACACTGATTCAGTTCACTGAATCAGTGTTCGGCCCACTGATTCATTGACTCAGTGGCCAAACTCTAATTTTGAACAGTGACAGGGCCTACTAATTCAATCAATCAGTGGGCCGAACACTGATTCAGTTCACTGAATCAGTGTTCGGCCCACTGATTCATTGAATCAGTGGTCAAACTCTAATTTTGAACAGTGACAGTGATATTATGAGGTAATTTTAAATAGCGACAGCCTAATTACAAGTGAATTTGTTTGATAATTTGTTGAGTGATGAGTAATTACTAATTAGAAGTGAATTTGATTGAGAATTTGTGATTAGATGAGTAATTTTGAACAGTGACAGTCTTTTTTCTTTAAAACTTATTTTTCTTAATTTTATGATTATTTGTCGTTTTGTGCATATACGGACATTCTAAACGATATCTGCAAATTCGTAATTTGGATGCAAATAAGTTAAGGTAAATACTATAAACTTGTCTTATGTATTTTAATATGTTCTATATAGCCAATTATATGATTATTCTTTAATCGGTATGACACCGATATGACACCCCGGTATTTAGGGTCATATCGCGATATCCCGTCTAATATCCAGTGTCTGATATATAATTTGGCTGACCGGTATAGGACCAGTTTCCGATATTTAGAACACTGGTAAAATGTAGATAGTGCTTACTATGTTCGATATATCTTAATAGATATCCAAATAACATCTGAATATATAGAATAGTTAATGATAATTTAAGAATAAGGTGGATTTAATATTTCGTAATATATTACGGAGCAAGTTTTCGATGGTAAAACATAGTTATTGAGAACCGGTATCATTTTTCATTCAAAACTATTGTCATAATTAACAATATCTGCTTAATGTCTTGATTGGATCCGAATTTATATTCGGTTTTGTCTAATATGGAAGGCAAATTTAACATTCGAGAAATATCCATATACGTATTTGTATAAGAAAGAAGAAAACAAATACAAATATGGTAATACCAATATCCACTCCTTTCAAGGTTTTAAATATCGGCTATAGTGGAATATCGGATTGGAAAATTTTATAATGGTTATCGTTATCGAAGAAACATCGAGTATATTTTTCAAATATCAGATATCAATATTGGAATGTAAATATACATGCATATATCATAGAAAATAAATATGAATAAGCTAATTCATCAATACATCATAAAAAACTACATAAAGCATCATATATATATATATATATATATATATATATATATATATATATATATATATATATATATATATATATATATATGCCGGATGACTTACCTCGACAACTTGCAAGTAGATTTTGATTTTCGTATCACATTGGAAGACATGATTTCAAATTGACACAAAAAATATCTCAGTTTGATCCATAACAGAAAAAAATAAAGCAAAAGAAAAGGATATAGCGCCCGCAATATCAGGTCCAAGCCAAAATTGCGTCGCTTATTTTCTAAAAAAGATAAACGTTATGAAAAAGATAAACATCATTGCGTTTTGTGTTCCAAAATGCAATATCGGCTGCAATATCGATAATGTGGCCGATATTTAAAACACTGCTCCTTTTACATTCTTACGTCTAAGCCTCTCGGTACTAACATATTTAATGATATATTTAATGGAAATTTGTAGCTAGGCTTCATGGATTCTTCGATAAGGAAGATGTGCCTATATTCAGTATGTTATCTATACTTGGATGCTTTGTGGATACTCCTATTTCTTATGCCAATATTTTATATGTATCCTAATCATATTAAAGATGTAATAGAGATGCTTCCAATAGAAATAAGCTAAAATTTAATGCATGACTAGTGAGTTCAGAAATTTTTTGACTTGTAGATGTATTTCGTACAATTTCTCCACCTTCTTAACATGGCGATCTTTAATAACAAGCATTATTATATATTTCCATGTTATAAATATTGAATACCAATATTTCAAGCACAAAATTTTTCATATATCCACAACACAAACGTAGGAGTGTTGTGGATTTTCAGATATTTTCTGTACACTCATATCCTGTTGTATACCTATACCATATCTTTAAGGGTGCAATGTAAGATTGCAGTCTAGATTATATGTGTGTGCGCGTATGTGTGCACATTTTGTTAGATAGTGAACAAAACTTTGCAGCTAGTCCTCCCCTTGTCTCTTTTTGCAATTTTCATGCTCATCACATAACTAATTTTATAGTTTTATATTTTTCAACTAAGGAATATGTGAAAAGTAGGCTTGATTCAACAATATCAAATACTTCAGAAAATTAGTAGTTGTTTTTACCAATAAAAAATTAAAACATGACTATAATGAGAACAATTTAAGTGATCTCATTCCAATATCTCTTTATGTTCATAGACTTTAGACCCCAAGTTGTCCTTCTCTTTACATTTACTGTGCATGTTAATCCACAAAAATGTAATGCTTTTTCAGGTTAGTTTCCTCATTAAAACTTTAATAGCCACTATAATATATGTCAAGTCCAATTGAAGCGGGTTTGAAGTAAAAATAATCATGGTCATATTGCTACATCTCAACTCTTCAGGAATGAATTTATATGCGTAGTTGCCAAAAAATAACAGTAACCACTCAGTGGTCGGTTTGGCACAAATGACCTATTGTTTCAAATCTAACAATAAGAGTTGTGTACTCTGTGCTGATCACTTTTCCATGTCATATCAATGGCCAAAACTGCACATATCAATACATATTCTAGACTAGTTGGAAAAAGATAAGAGTTTCGGAAGATTTAGTTAGATATTTTAAGGATTAATTGCAATAACTACCCATATACTATGATAATTGTATCAATTATACTCTCTTACAAATTGTTTTCACAGTTAGATTCCCAAAAGTAACAGCATGAATCCACAATCTGAGATAATCATGTTTATTAAAAATTAAATACCCCAAATAATTATAACCCTAAAAATACCCTCTCCTCCTTCCTTTATCTTCACATAAATCCATTCTCATTTGCACTAACACCTTGCCATCGTTATACAACTTTCACAGATCATAGGGAAACTATGAAAAATGCATTACCCGTGTTTTGAGAAGGCCTTATCGCAAAATTTCCAACTAGCAAAATTTTCCACAAATAGCAATTGCAGGGATCCGCTAACCTTCCCTAATACACCACCCCCTTCCAGATCTCACGCACCGATAACAACATCATGACATGAAGATGGAAAATCTCCAATGATCTTACCTCCCCAAGCGGCTAGTATGTTGTTGTGACTGGGGACTTATAGAAAAATTTGCTTCATCTACTTAAATATTTATCTTTTATGAACTAAATAGCCCAACAGTATTATTAATTTATCATATATACATAACTCACAGCAACAATTCCACCACCGCAGTAAGTTCTTCTAGCGCTCCACAATATAACAGATTGAGTGCCAGCTTACTCTTACACCAGTCCTTATGCCCATTCTCCAGCTTACGTAACCAGCAACCACACCAAGTATGAGATAAGAACTTAACATACCACAACCCACAACCCCACCTCCCCCTCCCTCGCCTCCCACCACCCCCTCCCTCTCATCAAGGACTCCCGCTTTGACATTTTGTTCATGGTCTCCTCCGTTGCCCATTCCTACTCCAAGCCCTCTGATGCCCTCTCCAAGCTCATAACCTATCGCCCCTTCTCCATCATTGATTCTCATTTTCCCTAAGAGCTCATTTCCAAGAGTTGCAAGCCTCATTGTCGTTGCCTCTCAAAACCCAAACCGACAGTGGCAAACCCTACAAACACCCAAAATATCCCGTCTTGGATCAAGCCTAGAGGGAAGAACAACTCTTGGTTGATGATGTGCTCCCCTTAGTGGCACAGGAATTAGGATTCAATTTTATTTTGGTAGCAGGAATCACTACAATTGCTTCACATATTTTGAGTTATGGGTAAATTGGTCATTTAGAGTAATGTTCCCTGCATGTCAGTCGAATTACATAGTGGTTTAACTCTGTTTACGTTTTAGGAGATCTAACTGCGAAAAAAACTCGTAAGGGGGTATAAGTGATATATCCCTCGTAATTTCTTGCAATTACCCCTTATTTTAAAAATGACTTTTTTGGAAACTTACCGCCCAAAATCTAACAATCAGATTGATGGTATTTTTGCATAACTTTAAAGAGTTAGGGGTGATTGGGTACATACAAAGATTTGGGTATATATCTAAATATTGAATATTTGGAGGTGTATATCAAAAATACTTAAATATTTGGCAGATCTTTTGAAATATCTTGTAGCATTGATGATAAAGGAAAATCATTTTAAGATCCGCTTTTAGGGAAAAATATCATCTAGAATTGTTTTTAGCATCTTAGCCCTTAAGTCAGTCTTTCTTGAAACAATAACAGGGCATTAGCATTTCTCTTGTAATAGTTGATTAGTGAATTGATAAATTTTTTCATTAGAATTCTTTAGCTTGAGAGTTTTACAATATTCTTTGAAATTTGAGTTGCGTAAGGTGTGAAGCCATTTGATCTAAACCCTAACTACCTTTAGCCAACACCATCTCCTTCTCCATGTAAACAATAGCCACCATCTCTTTCTCAAAACCATAGCTGCCCCCATCCCCTTGTTCAAAACCCTTGCAGAACCGCTACCTTTAAGCCTCTTTTTTTTTTATTTTCTTTTACTTCCCTTTGCTCGAATTCCTTGGCCCCTCCATACTCCTCTAAAATTGTTCTTCAATTAGCATCTCTGAAGTCATCTTGATACATGAGGCACCTAAAGTATGAAGCACGGACACTTAAAAGAGAATGTCATGTCCGTATCGGAGACATATTAGACATGACACTTGCATAGCACTTACCCAGTACGTATGGGACACACGAAGCCGTTTTAGATCTTAAGAACCCAAAAATGTGTGCCGAAATCATGCCCCCCTTCAAAAAGTCATAGAGCTCATATGTCCGACCATGCCCACTTTTAAAACATCGGAGAGATTGCATGCTGGGTACCATGAAGCTAAACATTGAATAAAAAACATATGAAAAATTATTTTATATAAAAGGGATATGAAGCTAATAGACACTAAATGGCTTGAAAAAAATAGAGGTTTCACATGTTCTATTCAAGGTACTAGATAAATTAGGATTCAATTTTTTAGCATAGTTATTTGATTAAAATTTATGTTTTACATCATTATAAAAATTCTTCTCTTTCTACTCAAATCAAATGTCTTAGCAATTATGGATTTTTGTGTGCATTATATTAACACATGCACATTTATGTCATCTTGTCCCATATCCTATTTCTTTAGAATTTTCCATATCCCTATGTTTGTGTCTTATCTGTGTCCATACATCATATTACCCAAGAATTACTTTCTATCTTATCTCAGATCAAGTAAATTCGTAATGCATCCCTAGAATTTGGCTAAATTCAACATCGGCGATTTCAATTTATTTCTAACAAACCAAATATTTCTATTCGCTCTTTTTCCATTTTTTATCTACTCGTTATCTAAAATTCTAGTCTTTTCAAATGTTAGAGTATAATTTAGCCTCATCGAGTACATTTTAAGTTGTCTTCACCTTGAAGCTATCCTAGTTCCCCTAAAGACCACCAAGGCACCCCATCCTCATTAATCCCTACTAATAAAAAAATTTTAGTCCCTTAGTATCAAAGTTATCCAAGTTCCCCTAGAGGACCACCCTAATCTATGCTAGTTTTTATGATTTATATGATGGAACTAGGTTAAAATATCAATTTGATCATTTTACAAGTTTATACGTTTAATATATCTACTCTGACACTAGTCTATATTAAGAAATATGACTGTATACTTTTTACTTTGTTTGTATATAGATAAATTGAGAATAATTTCATCATATATGTCGCCAGAGCCAAACTAGACATGCTTTTTATAATGTGAAAATCATTATTAATTCAACTTCCATGATCTGGCTAAAGTAAGGATATTTTTACAAAATAATAATTAGAAAAGAGAAGGATATATATGTGGGTGGGTGGGTGGGTGTGTGTGTGTGGAAATATCAATAAGAGAAGGAGAATAACAGGATAGATATGTTATTTCTGTAAAACATAAGTATGTCTATCCAAAACTCCCAAAATATAAAATCCATGATATGAGAATTATTATGAGCATGTATGTATGAAGGTGCATAACATGAAAATAGAAGACAAAAAATTATGGAAGCGGAACACAAAAAAGACTATGGATGATTTTCCTTTACTTTGGTAGGGTGGTTGTAGAGCTTAGCCTGAGTCTGGATAATGTATACATTTGCTGATTGTAATAAATACACCTTAGATAGGTTGCAATTGTAACTTCTTTCAATAGATGTTTATGCCCAAGATAAAGAAAAAAACATATAGATTTGTTCTTACCCAAAGATCATGGTTGCTACCCAGAGAGGCTGCAACTCTAACTACTTTCAGTTGTATTTACATCCAAGATTATGAAAAAACATATGTCTTCATAGGATTCTAGTTGGTCATTTAAAATGAAGAAGCTTAATGAGTGTTTTATTCAACCGTAAAATACCTTTAAGGCTAAGGAAAAGATTTTATCGTACTGCTATTAAGCCAGGTTTATTATGTGACACGAAATATTGGACTCTAAAGAGAAATCATACACACATAGAAGATGAATATAGTAGAGATGTGCATTCTTAGTTGGATGTTTGATTATGCTAGGATATTCTTGTTAAGATAAGTGTAACCCCTGTAGAAGAGAAGATGTGAGAAAATTGCCTATGATGGTTTGGTCACGTGTGATTTACACTAGGATATATTAGTTCGGTAAATGGAGTTTATCAATGTAGAACAAATTAAAAAAAAAAAAAAAAAAAAAACAAAGGAATAACAAAAAAAAAATATGGATGGCGGTGATATGAAAAGACATGGATGCTACATGCCTTGATGAAGATATATTGCTCATAGGATTGGGTGGAAAGGGAACATCCATGTGATTGATCCGGCATAATTCTCTTTTAGTTCATGTAGCCTACCCCCAAGTACTTGGAATAAAAGGCTCAATTGGTTTTATTATTGTTGTATTAAGAAAAAACATATAGGTCTATTCTTACCCAAAAATCTATTGACACTAAATAGTATGTGCAACCTAGCGAATCCATCAAATGGCAATTTATACATTGTATGAAACTAAGCCGTGGTACATATTACTACAAGGGAAATAAGGGTAATTAAGTGCAACTTAAAATGACTTATAACTAGGATTTTGAAGACAGTTATGACATCAAAATCTCTGGTAGAAGACTTACATTTTCCAAATTTGTCTTTTCGTCTTTGTGCTGTTTCAAGAATCAGAAAAAAAAACAATTACTAAAAAAATATGAATCTCGATATAAGGCAAAAGAGAAACAGTAAATTAAGAAAGACAGGCTAACTGTCTGTTGATATTAGTTCTCAGTTCAGCATCTTACATTGGAAAAACAATTCTTCCAGATAAATATCAAAATTTTTTGATGCTGAGAGCACTGCAAAATAAATATATCGCAAAAAGTTAAAAGACTGTGCAATGAAAAACTTCCGAAGTAATTCAGATGTGCAAAGGATTTCCAGACCAGATATGGCTGGAACAAGAATCCCGCTGGCAATAACTGTGCATGAACCAAGCATAGCCATGAACCACATCAGGTAGCGGCTTTTTTTGTTCTTCTCAACAGCACTTTTAGCCTTTGATTCTATGCTATCCATGGAGAAGCAAAGCTCATCCTCAGTTTGATTATTGGGAAGCATGCCAACTTTCGCATGCCTGCACAAAAGCGAGTACAGTGCAAATGTTCCACCTGCATCGCTAATTCTATTTTGAGTTAGGACTTTTAAATACTTCATAATTTCAACTATAAAATCTTGGTACCTCATTGGAAAGTACCTTCTCCATTATCATCAGCCTTCAGTACTACAAAAACATACTTTATTAACGGAATCAATGTCATGGTCCAAAAAATGAAGGACATGAGTCCATGTAACAACTCCTCTGATTTGATTTCATCCTCAACTGCTGTATGAAATACAAATAGAGGACCAATGCTCAAGTGACCAAAAACCACACCAAGGCTTTGGAATGCGAGCAGTAATGTTTGCTTCCATGGCTCAGTCTATATTGTGACGGAACACAGAAAAAAATCAGAGATTAGCAATATGTTTATAAGAAAATAAGGATCATTGAGCTAAGTATTCAGTGAATATATATCGAACTAAGGAACAATAATTTGGTAATCTATCTAAACCGTAATTATCTAAATGGGCCAAGAGAATCCCAAATATCTGTTGCCACCATTATCTTTTGTTTATTATATCATATTATGATGAGTATTCGTGCAGCCCAAACCGGCAACTTGTTTGTTCCTCTAGATTGGAAAGCTTCAGTCTCTATGCCCACATATTTTTCCAAACCACTTCAACATATCTCTACTTCAAAATAAATATGAACAGTACATGAATGCATAATGATCAGGGCAATGCAAAAGCAGCTGAATTTTCTCAAACAGCTGGTGGGCAAAAAGTTGGCAAACTTTTTCACCAGACCCAGGATCACAAGATTACCAAATTTCAACAAGTCACATTAAAACCCACTATTCTCTTTCAAAAAAAAAAAATTAAGCTTCACCTACGAAAATGCAAGTTCCAACATTAATTTATATCAACTGCATTAGAACTCAGAAGGAATCAGCAAAAACCCATTGAATTCCAAATTTCCCAATTACCCTGATCAAGATTCCAAGATACCCATCTAATAACAACACGAAAATGTCTGTAAAGGAAAAGAAAAAAGAAATGAAAGGGGTAATTTTATGTTACCTTTTTCTGCGCAAAATCCATTGATTGTGGCGACTGGGGCTTAGAATAGAGGAGTTAATAGAAGCAATGAGAGTCGAATTGGTTCCATCTGGGGGAGATGGTGGATGGGGACATGCCAGTAGCAACAAAAACCAAGAACTCATCTTTTTTTTATTTTTCTTTTAATTTAACCCTTTCTCCAAATCTTGGGTCTCTTTCTCTCTTCTCTCGATTTTATATTTTTTCTCATCTTTTGCCATTTGGCGGGAAGAGGGCGAAGGATGTACCGACCATTACATTATTAAAAAAATAATTCCATAAATAAAAAATAATTCCATAATAGATTTGTTCAAAAATAATTTCCAATTCCAACTAATCAATTAATTTTTTATATAATTTTTATAAAAATAAGTCTGAATCAGAATCTGCAAGTGGCAGGAATTTTACTAGTACAAGTCCGTATTTTTCTGTAATTTTTATAATAAAGGTTGATTTGATTTGATTATTAACTCAATATAAAAAAGAGATAAGAAATACATTCAAATGCGATATATTTGACAGAAATTAAATGATATTATGATATTGGCTGGTAAATCAAAGATTTAAAATATCATATGATCTTAAAAAATTACGAACATTATAATTTTTTAAATTTTATTACCACGATTTTTTTCTCTCCATCTTTATTTTTTTCTTACGACATTTCAAAAAGTATATCCAAATAATTTAAATCACAAATTTAAAAAGATATTTTGTATTTTATAATTATAACCAACAATAAAGATTAATGAGATTTTAATATAGAGAATACAACAGGTAAAACCCTTATTTTCTAATCTCATCAATCAATAACCTTTTGAAAAATCAGATTGTCATATAAATCCTCTACTACTTGATAATGTTGGAGCTTTTTTTTTAAAGTAAGATAACAAAATAGAGTTATTTTCATAAGAAAATACATGAAAAGGTCCCCTCTTGCCAAATGGATACCCATAATTTTTTAAAGTAAATACTAATGCTCCATTCCTTATACTTTTTCATCTAAAAAATAAATCAAATCAACTATTTTTATGGAAATTACAAGAAGACCAAAGTTAGCATATAAGTCAAATATATCTAACTTGAATGTACTCCTTATCTCTCTGCTTACTTAACATAGAATTTATAAAAAGAATCTGAATTTACTACATCTGAATCATCCCCTAGCGTGGATGTGAACTTACCAAGTCGAATTCGGTTAGTTTTAATCCAAAATTTGGCTCCAGACTTGACAAGTCTGGATTTACCTTAGTGCGAGATTCGAACTTATTAAGTCCGAATCAGTCGGAATTGAAAATTATTTTTTAAATGAGTTTATCTATGGTTTTTTTATATGGATATTTTGGAAAATTGTTCCCTCTTGTAGTGGCATACTTTTTGGTAAGAGTTATATCAACTAGTTAGAACCATAAAAAACTACTGAATATGATAATATGATAGACGCTAGTATAGCATTCATGCTATGAATAAGATGGTTCTTGATCCTATTCACAATAATATTGGTTAGAAAATTTAACTTGGGAAATTAAGTAGCCAATGCAAAAAAAAAAAGAAAAAAAGAAAAAAAAAAAACTAGGTAATACAGTAAAATACTCCTAAAGTTCAAACTTGGCATGTAACACTGGGATAAATAAACTCCAATCTATATTTTTAAATATCTATTTATTGTGTGTACGAAATAGTTTGAAACAATAATCAATTTATTCATAAACAATATTTTCTTACATTAATTGATCGATAACTAATTATGTTAAAGTATAAAACATATTCAAATAAATAAAGTGAAATAAGAAAAAATATAATCTATATTTGTATATGAAAATAATAAAGATAGGATGGGATATAATTAGAGTAAGATGCTCAAAAAATTATAAAAATTTACAAATTATCTCTAGTTATTAATGGACAGATTGTAAGAGAATGACATGTATTTCCTTAAGAGGAGAATAAAACCAAAATCTGTTATTCTAGATCTATTTGAAATGATAACCCATCACTATATTATCTCTTACTTCTATGTAAACATCCATGGGGTATTATTCTCATCTCTCAAACTAGAGAAACTCTAGAAATTTATTTTTTCTACAATTAATATCTTTTCAATTTCTTCAATCACCCCAAGTAGTTTTATATATTCATTTTTTCTACTTCATAATTCTCCAATAAACTTCTTTAATCCCCTCGAGAATTACTTAAAATTTTTCTCTCTCCTCAATCCTTATAAATTTTCTCAAAACTAAACCACGAATTCGCTCTCTTTCTCTCTTCCTTCCATGGCTAAAACATACCTAACCGACCTGGATCAAATTCGGGTTAAATCTCAATAAACCATACTAAAATCCGAGCTTGTCAATACTTGGTTTGGGCCTAATCCTAGCCTGCAGGATGATACGTATGGTTGTAGTTGATACGTATGGTTGGAGTTTAAAACATAAGATTCATGTCTGACATCCTTATTTTGTCAAATTGGTCTTCTTTCGAAACTATTCAAGTTTTCTTTTCAAAGGCACAATTATCGTCTTAATTCGAGATGCGTAGAGAATTTTATGGATGAAATAATAGGATTGTATGGTGATAGATAGATTTGAACAAAGCTTATTATTGACATTTAAGCAAATTTTGAGACTTAATTGGGTAACAAATCGAAAAACTTAATTATGTTATAGATTAAGAACTAATTTAGATTTTAAAAACTAATAATATGAGATATTTATTGAATAGGGAGCAACAGTTGCAGAGTTCCAATTCAAGTTCAAAAGAAATGCTAAGATGTAACTGTGATTAAGTTTTTCTTTTGGTTTCCTTTTTTCTAAATTTGACATGAAATCACGTGATATCCACTTGAATTCCTTATTAGAATTTGGTAAATCGATTTCTTTGATTCATTTTAAATTCACGATTTGGAAATTTTAAACTAACGCATTACTAAATCGTGAAATTGTAGTATTAATAATAATAATAAAATAATTATGAATTTATTTTATGGTACTAAACTTGATCAAAACATAATTATCCTAAAAAATTATTAAGTAAATGTCCTAATGACTTATTTTTGTCTGTAAACTAATGTATATGTTTATATCAAGATAAACTATTTCAATTATTTCCATGATAAGATTATCACAAATATTAACCTAAGAACTATGCATTCTCATAGGAGCGGCCCGTTATATGTATTTGAAAATATTCTGGATATTATAATGTTGACCAAGGGTTTTAGAAATTGGGAATATTACATTGTGAGTCGAATTCTAGCTATCCTCGTTTAGGTCATTTTGGATCAGCTCGAGCTCGACAGATTTAGGGTTTGTATTTGATCTTAAATCATTTAGAATACTTAGTTTATTAATATTAATGTAACTAAAACCATAAGGGTTTCACATTGGAAAATACTACAAAGCGACAATTGCAGCCTCAATTGTTAGACATGTTGCTCTCTTGGAAAAGAGCCTCCACACTTTATGGGCTCAAGTAGCATCATTCTTTTTCAATTTGTGATAGATTCTGAATTTGACTTCCAATGAGAACTCAATTTGAATAATATTGTAAAAAATTAATGTGAGTTTTACTTAAGGAAAAAAAAAAAAAAAAACTAAGGACCTATATAAATCAGACCTTGCAAGTAGAATTAAATCAGTAATATTAAAATAAGAGTAGGAATCTTATCACAACAGATCAAATTCCACATTTCTTCTAAAATAGCCTGGTTTAGTAGGTTAAAATTAATGTTTCCTTATTTAATTTCTTTATGGGGTAATGTTTTGCGAAGAAAAAATAAAAAATAAAAAGACAGTATAGTTAGTATGTCCGGTATATTTTTACTTATGGCTGTGTTTGGATTGAAGGAAAATGACAGAAAAGAAAAGAAAAGAAAAAGGAAAGTTACTTTCTACTGTTTGGTTAGAGGAAAAATTAGAGAGAAAACAAAAAGGAAAGAAAGTGAGAGAAAATGTATTAGATTTTTTTCCTTTTTCCTTTTCTTCCTCAAACCCAAGAGAAAATGAAAGAAAAGTAAAGTTGAGAGAAAAAGGAAAAAGAGAGAGAAATTTTTACAGAAATTTCCTTGTAATTTTAGTCCCAAGGTGTTTTTAACTTTTATGAAGTTTGAATCCTTTGGTTATTATATGCTTAATTATTTAAAAATTAAAAATTATATTAATAATATGTAAATTAATATTAAAATTTTCTATAGTTTAATTAGAATTATATTTTTCTCTTAATTTTCTATTTAGCAACCAAACATAAGAAACTGTTTTTTTCTAAAATTTCCTTAGAAGTTTCTTCTTCATTTTCTTTCTAACCAAATATAAGAAAGGAAACCAATTTCCATATCATTTTGTTTCCTTTTCTCTTTCCCTTTCCTTTTCTTTTCTTTTTCTTTATTTTCCCTCAATCCAAACACAGCCTGTAGGATACTGGGATATCTGTATAACAAAAAAGATATTTATGCAGAAAAATGATGTAAATGTATGAAATTATGGGAGTAACAGGAATCGCAATGAAAAATAATGATAAAAAGAAAAGAAAAAAAGTAAGGAAAAAAAATTTGTAGGAGATTATGATAAATTAATACTATAAAACTTAAGAAAGAAATGTACAAATGTAGTACATGGCTACAAGGAATAATAAATATATTCAAAATTTTTAATACACAAAGGTGAAGTAGCTGCTGGCCTGACGTCTCCTAAATCAAAATAAGTAGTTGAATAATCATAATGATTTCAACTATATAAGTAGTTGAATAATCAAAATGATTTCAACTATATATTTAACAGAGTTTTATGAAGATAAAAAAGCAAGAACATGAATCATCATTACGAAAGATTGGGCAATGGAAATGACAAACTAAAACTTTTTAAGATTCGTCCCAGTTTTATATTCTAATGCTTTCGTCCATAAAATTATAAAGACATTTTATATTTTATATTCTAACAATCCATTGGCAAGACTGCTGGGTTGAATAGCAAGGGAAACAACAGCAAAAATAAACTGGCTACTGAAGGGAAACTATTTGTCCGTTCAACTCAAAATTTTAAATTAAATAATATAAATTTTATTTTTTATTTAAAATTTTAATTAGGACAGACTAAAATCTGTCTATTCTCATCCCTATCAGCTTGGTATATTCTTTTTCTCCTTAATTATTTTGTTGTTGTTTGACTCTCAATCTTCCAGTTTATTTATTATAGAGAAATAATAAGATGCATATGTGATCACATATATCCATAACAATTATCATTATTATATAGAGTTCCTTTTTTAAAACTCAACATTAAAATTAAATTAGAAGAGAGTCAAAACTCAATAGGATTCTTAACAAAAACGGAAACACTTTCAAATTCAATGATGGGTAATAAAAGAAATTGAAAATAAATGATTGATATAATTTAATTATATTAAAACTGAAACAAAGATTTTTATTAAGGGGAAGAAATCAACAGTCAAGATGTTTTATTATTTTTAGCAAAAAATAAAAAAGATGTTTTTTTTTTTTTTAAATGTTGGAATACAAATATAGATGGATTTATCAACAAGCATAATTTAACGTTTTGATTCGTACATCAAATAAAAATGTAGGGGCAGAGTTCTAAACTATAAAAATCAATTGCTTAGATATTTTCTATAGGAAAACAATTAATATTTGTTTAGTCAGTATAGAAGACTGGACGATTTGATTTTTAAAAATAAATGACCAAAATTATTAGATCAAATAAGGGTGTGTTTGGCAAGTTGGAAGTAATGGAAGTAAGGAAGAAATTGAGAAGTAAATTCTAAAATTGAAGTAGAAGAAGAATTCTCTTCTTGTGTTTGTTTACTAATATATTGGAAGAAAAAAGTGTGTTTGGAAGTGAAGAAGTATTATTTAATTAATTAAATAAATATAGTTTGTATTATTTTATTTATTTATTAGATATAAAGATATAACTTTTGAAATACAATGATGACATGCAAATAAAGAAATAATTTTTTGTCTTCTTTTTTTACTTCCTAGTCACTTTCAACCCCAAAATATGAGGAAGAAAGTTTTGGAAGTGAAGTGCCACATAGGCGCCACCTCATCAATTAAGAAGTAATTTCCAACTTCATTCTTGACCAAACAAACACTTGAAGTAGTGGAAGTAATTTTACTTTCACTACTTCCATTTTACTCCCATGCAAACAAACACACCCTAGAAGAATATCAAATTAAACGGGATAGGATTCCAAACAATAAAAATCAACTGCTTAGATAGTTTATTAGGAAAACAAATAAATATTGGTAATCAAAATAAAAAAAGGTACTATCAAATAGCGAGGGGGTGGGAAGACTCCAAATTATTTATTCTTGAGAATAGTAGTAGATAAATAGATATGTGAAAGTATGTAATAACAAGGATTTGATTTTCTATCTATGCATACTTTGCTTCTAAACTTGTTAATATTTTACTTATAATTACGTAGTGGTAGAGAGTTTGCCATATTTGACCGGACAAGTGCTACAGTAACAGCATACTGTTGACTCGGTCTCACCTCACTAGACATAGACGCGGTTTAATTGGTCATCTATTAATGTTGTTGTTGGTTTTTTCTTGTTTCTTGATGCTTTGTCTAGGTATGGTAACGGATATGTTCAGTTTTTGGTCCGTTCTATACAAAATTTTGAATTAAAAAAATAATAAAAGTTTCGTTCTTAATTTAAAAATTTGTATAGCGCATACGAACAATTGACTAATTACCATCCCTCGCTTACTCAGTTTAGTAATAATAACGGGATATATTAATTGATATTTTATCGAATTATTCAATTTTGGACTTCTTTGAGACTACCACTGCCACATCGATCTGCAAAATACCTATATTACAAATAATGCCAATTTATTCCTAGCAGTTAACTAATTTATATTTTGTTGACTAAAATGTTGTAATTAATGGTTCCATTGCCCTACAAACAAAAAACTCCATCCTTAATTAATTTATACTATTTTATTATGAAGTCGTCCCTCGTTATGGTGAACAAAAGCTCACGCTAACGATGGTAATAAACTCGTCCACAGGCCAAAATTTAGCTCTCTCTATTCAAAATTTTGAATCAGAAAAATTAATTTTTTATTTTTAATTCAAAATTTTGTATAGTACGGGCCAAATTTTGGCCCGTGAGCGCATCCATTACCATCCCTAGCTCGTGCCTTCAACAAGGAGGTAGATAAAAATACATGGTACGACAAAAACATATGAAAAAGCAAGCAAAGTTTAAATTATTTGATAGATATTAAGTTAAGCACTAATTATTAATAGCAATTATTCAATTAAAGCATAAAAATATCTCACACAATCAACGAGATTAACATAGAGAATTTTTATTATGGAAAACTGAAATTAGAAAAAAGACCGTTGAAGATACTGTACTATAATATAGAGTTAATTACACAAAATTCGACACACCACGATTAATTAAATAGTGTAAGATCTAACTCTTCTGCTAAACACCCACAAAAAAAGTTTGCACTCAAGTTACTTAAATTGTTATAATGGCTCACCATGCAAAATACAGATGTATAAAAAATTGAATTTGTAAATGATTATAAACGAGTAGAGATTACTACAACCATAATATAAGTATTTGTTTATAGATAGAAAAGATTGATGGACGTTGATCTCCACAAACTATAAATAAAATATCCTTTTTTAGTAATTTTTTTTAATTATGTCAAGAAGCTCTTACAAATCAACAAATGACAGAGTATGTATATAATATCTCCTTCCTAAGTAAACTCCAACTCTATCTTAAAATCTCATCTATTGCTCCCTTTAAAATCTAATTACATAACAAGGAAAATTCTAAAAGCACCCATTATTTTTTAAGTAAGCCTACTTTCCAAGTGTATGTAACGCTCCCACTTTCTAGAATATGGATAGCTGGAACGTTTGGCGTCGAATGATAACTCGACAAACCTCTAGAAACATTACAGTCACATTACAATAAAAATATGAATAATAAATAAGAATAATTAATATTTTTTTCCAGTCAAAATAATAATAAGTTTTTTTTTGCCTTACATAAATTCAATAGAATGTAGCAACAAACTAAATAATGTGTCATATGCACTTATACATCTCTTAAGAAGAAATCAACAAACTGGAGAGACTGTCAATTCTTGTAGCTCCGCTTGCTCGTGAAAGTAAGTCAAAATCTTGCCATATTTGTAGTGGATCTATCTCCTCATAAAGATCTACATCTGGTCATGCATAAGCATGATCGTCAGTAAATCAATTTAGTAATATAAATAACATACGTGAAATAATAATTTTCGGTAATGTCAAAAGTCATCTGCATTTAATAATTGAAAATCTCATATGTATAACATTATGTGGTTCATTATTAGTTTTCAGTTGACATCTTTTAATCAAGGTATTTGGAAATTTAGGAAAATATAAAATTGGCTAGTCTAAACGCATCCCCGTGTACCCCTGGGAAAACGGAACAGTAAATTTGATTGGAACCTATCCCGATCCTTCCAAAAAAAAAAAACAGTGACGGTAGTGATCGGAGCCTATCCCGTTTCTTTCAAAAAGGAAATGAGTAGCAGTAGTGATCGGAGCTTATCCCAATTCTCCCAAAAAGGAAAACAGTGATAGTATTGATCGGAGCTTATCCCGATCCTTCCAAAAAGAAAAAAACAGTGACGCAGTTACGTTCAGCTATCAAATCATATAAATCCTCAATTTTTCCCATAACCCAGTGTATGTCAATTTTGGTATTAATTATCAATTTCAGTGTCAATTGGTGATTTCAGTAAATTAGTTCAGTATATAGATTGGTGATAATCATTAAAGTTCAGTGTTTAGTAACGATAACGGTGACATTGAATAACATTATAATAGTATAGTAGTTAATTATATATCACCAATCATATACAGTAACAGTTTGTATTTATACGGTGTCTTGTCATATTTCATCAGTGTTATCTTCATTTTCTTTTCAGTATATAAATAAAAATAAATGAACTAAAACTTATAAAATAGCCTTTTGGATGATATGTATATCTTTGAAATAGATAAGCATATGAACTCCATAAGAAAATAATTATATTTGATATTATAAGAATATGTACCGTGAATTTAGATAAAAATAATATTTAAATATATAAAAATTTAAAGTACCAACTAATATAGTTTAACTTCTTATTCAAGACAAAAATGATAATAATAAAATTTGGAATTTAATAATTTGTGTCATATAGTTCTACGTAGACATGGTTAAAAGAAGATTAAACTAAAATGGATTAATGGTCCTTTTGAAATAAAATGATCAATTTCACTGGTCATTGAGGAAAACATAAAGTATAATATATTGTTATATTATCATGCCATTGTGCCTCTGACCTACCTTACATAGGTGTACACATGTGTTAGGAGGTATGTATAAAGTTTACAACTATGATAATTTTCTGAAATATACTTCTTAGTTCTTACTTTAGTAAACAGAGAAAATGCTTCTCTGTATTTTACTTGATTTGAATAAAAAAAGACAATTTCTCTTGATGGAAGCATTGTTCCAAGATTCATATTCTTTTCCTTCAACTTAAATGAAATTTGATAAGTCCAGTGTGGGACTATTTTGGACCATGCTATTCCTTCTTCAATTGGTGCAAATAAAGTCTAGTCGAAATAGAAAAATGCTCCCATTTGAGATTTTAAAATAGTTTCATGTCATTCCACATAACATCGTAAATACCTCTACCTAATATTTTTCACAGCAGGCTATAGTAAGAGTATTTCTATATCACAATTTTAGGTCTAATTTGGTTATAAAGTTTCAGAATAAAATTTCACCTCATCTTAGAGATTTATTATTATAGAGCTTTACAAAACTAATCTCACTTAGTAAACCTTTATACCCAAACTAGGCCTAATTGGTTGCCACCTGCTGTGTTAGGCTGCTAACATAGCAATTAGACTCTAGGTATATTAGAGTATTATGACTCTTGAGATGAGATGCAACAAAGTTTATCATGGAGTGACTGCAGCTAGCGCAACCTCATCACTATACCAGAGGTCCAGAACAAGAGAGATTGAGAGTCAACTACGCTGAAAGACCATTGGCAGCTCTCTAGATTTTAAATATTCTATAGGCAATTGGCTACAGAGGAGCAACAACAACAGAAAGAATTTTCTTTTGAATCCTTCTTATTTGCAGGGTATTTGTATCAAAGGTAGTGAAACTTCATAGCATTTTCCAGAAGACAACCCTTTCTGGAAGAATTTTCACTGACGAGTAGTTACAGTAGTAGTTTTGCTACCTCACCAAACCAGTTAAGTCATAGGATTAGCAAAACAAGGCATAACTGAAACCTGATATCATTAGTCATAGGATTAGTAAAACAAGGCATAGCTAAAACCTGATATCATTAGTCATAGAGTTAGCAAAACAAGGCATAGCTTAAACTTGATATCATTTTATTTTGGGGAGGTCAAGGGAGAAGATATTTCACTAGATTTTGTCAACAATCATTAACATATTTATCTAAAATGGTGGAGGCTTAGGTATATCATTTATATGAGATTTTGGCCAATAAGAATTGTTTAGTAGGTTCCCATAAATATTTTTGATGGATGTACAGCTGCAACGACTGCTCGCAAAGAAGCAAGCCTCCTAAGTTGCCTTCACGCTGAATGTTGTAGCCCCTCCAAAAAATTACTCTAGTTATAATGTTGAGAACTCCAGGAGAATCATTTTCAAGAATATATAATGTGTGTGAACAAAAACCGGTTGACTAGAACAGCAAAACTCAGAAGTTAGATGACCATGAATTAGAACTGAACTCATAAGTACCAACTCATGACATCCTACACTTATACATGGCAGTAGCTACAGCAAACTAATCTACTACAAGGGAATATCTGTAGATACAAAAAAAAAATAATTGCTAAGTGGGCACATCCACTTGCTAAGTGGGCACACCAGCGGGAATTTCTCCCACCCGCGGGATGCACCCGCCGGAGAACCCCGCGGGAGACTCCCGCGGGTTGCCACCCGCGGGAGTGATCCCGCGGGTTGTTTTCCGTATTTTTTGTTTCCGCTGTTTATTTCGCTAATATTCCGTGATCCGATTTTTCAGAAATAATTGAAGGCGGATTTCGAGATTCTTCGGTCTATAAAACACAGAAATTTAACCGTAGAAAGGACTTTTGGATTCTGGGACTTTGAGACGATTACGGGCGAGCTCGTGAGATCAAGGAAAAGAGCAGAGCCATCTTCTCCCAGTCGGACGGTCAACGGAGGCATTAACGAGACTCTATCACCACCCGAACCCACACATAAAAAAGGAAATAAATTAATATTCCCGTTATTGTAATTCCTCGGAATTTTTGTAATCTCAATTTCCTTGTAATCAGTCAATTTTGCAATGGAATCAAAGATGTAATTTTCTGGCAAACAAGAACTGGTCGTCAGTTCTTGTTTGCCCAAAAATTGCATCTTTGACTCCATTGTTAAAATTATTGGATTACAATAAAAATATTGAGATTTACAACTGAGAAATTACAAGAACGGGAATATTAATTTATTCTCTTTTTTATGTGTGGGTTCGGGTGGCGATGGAGTCTCGTTAATGCCTCCGTTGACCGTCCGACTGAGAAGATGGCTCTGCTCTTTTCTTTGATCTCACGAGCTCGCCCGTAATCGTCCCAAAGTCTCCCAATCTAAAAGTCCTTTCTCCGACTAAATTTCTGTATTTTATAAACCGAAGAAGCTCGAAATCCGCCTTCAATTATTCCTGAAAAATCGGATCACGGAATATTAGCGAAATAAATAACGGAAACAAAAAAATACGGAAAACAACCCGCGGGTTGCCACCCGCTGGAACCGCGGGTGCCAACTTGCGGGTTGCACCCCGCAGGAGTGAACCCACAGGTACAAATCCACAGTTTCAACCGCGGGTTGCTGTACGCCCGAAAATTGAACCTTTGATTCCATTGCAAAATTGATGAATTACAATAGGAATTTAGATTACAAAAATTCCGAAGAATTACAAGAACGGGAATATTGGTGGATTCCCTTTTTTAGTGTGGGTACGGGTGGCGGTGGAGTCTTGTTGCTGCCTCCGTTGACTATCCAACTTGGAAGGGGATCTGTGAAGAAAACCTGCTCCTTCTGATCTCTCTCAACCCTCTGTGAAGAATCGCTCTGCCGGCTCCAAAGAAAAGTCCCCCCTTTCTCTCAACTTCAATCCTGTATTTTATAGACTGAGAGAACCTCAAATCCGGATTGATTCGCTCCTGAAAAACCGGATCACGGAATATCAGCCAAGGAAACAAAATAAAAATACGGAAAATAACCCGCGGGTTGCCACCCTCGGGAGCTCCCGCGGGTGGCAACCCGCGGGAGCCTCCCGCGGGTTGCAACCCGCGGGATCTCTCCCGCGGGTTGCAACCCGCGGGAGGCTCCCGCGGTTGCATCCCGCGGGAGTTCCCGCGGGATGCAACCCGCGGGAGTCTCCCGCGGGTTGCCACATCCCGCGGGTTGCATCCCGCGGGATGTCCCGCGGGTGGCAACCCGCGGGATGTCCCGCGGGTTGCAACCCGCGGGATCCTCCCGCGGGTTGCAACCCGCGGGATCCTCCCGCGGGTAGCAACCCGCGGGAGCTTTCCCGGGTTGCACTTTTGGGTTCTCCCTGGTTTCCATATAATAATTTATTTTTTATTTTATTTAATTATTTTTAGTGTCTACATAACCCCCTCCAAAGTTTTTGGAATTCTTTAATTTATTTGTAATGAATTTCAAAATACTTTGGATTTTTTTCTTTTTAAGTGGGATTGTTTGTTATTTGGATCTTAGTTTGAGTAGGAATTAGCATTAGAATAGGAAAAGGATTTTAAATAAATATCCAAGTCCTGTTTGGACTCTAATCAAACTCTGATTTTGGTCAGAACTTTGATTCCTTTCCCTATTTGAACTCCTGCTAATTCACTATAAATACCCATAGATCTCCAACTTTTTTCTCATAATCAGAAAATCTCTCGTTCTTTTATTTTGTACGATTACTTTCTCCTTTCTCATGGCTTCCGCAGGCACTTCGCAACCACATGATTTAAATGCTGAAGATCGATCAGTGGGCGTTATCGCCGATGAGGATCGACACGCAGGCGTCACCGCCGCTGTTGATCTCTCTTCCCTGATATCAGGTAAACAAACGGTCATCCGTTTACTTTAAAATCGCTTTTGCGGTGCACGACTACACAGTGATGACCACAGGATTGATCACAAATCTCACAAATCTACCCTACCACAGGATTGATCACAAATCTCACAAATCTACCCTGTTCATCATTTTTTTTTTTTTTTTTTTTTTTTTGGACTAAAGTTTTTTTTTTTTTTTTTTTTTTTTTTTTTTTTTACAGTTCAGTACTCGACGGATCCTTTGTCCAAGAATAATTATTTTGGATTTTCGAGCAGTCCGAATAATCAATCTCACTTTGGATTCGACGGTCACATCCCTTTGGTTGAGGAGCGAAGTAGTGCAGATCGACAACAGAAAATTATTAGCTGCAACCCACTCACAGCTCGTGAATTAATCACGGATTCCGTCTTCGAAGGCGACCATAGACAGATTTTGAAGAAACCGCAATTTCTTTTTGGAGATGCTGTCAACCAACGAGACGAAGATTTATGGGACAACGCCAAGTGGTTGAGCAATGTTGGAGGTCGCCATATGTTTATCCCGGATCTGGAGCGCAGCTATTCTTTATCTTATCTGCAGCGGATTTCATATCCCCGCATGATGTCTTGGCCAATTACCCGTAGCAGTCATGGCGTTGCGACCGGGAGATTTAACAGAAACGGTCCATTTGTCGATGGCCCGGCAAAGTATGTTACAGGTCTGTTGCCCAGTAGATTCGGCAAAGACTTACCTGTTGGAGAGCACCCGAAACGAGCAGACACCTTTATGAATCAATTTTCGAATGCCCATGGTCAATTCCCAGCTCATGATTTCCGCACTCCTGGATGGATTCACTCCACTTCGCGATCATGGTGGTCTCGGATGACCCATTTCGTTCTGGAAAATTTCAAGACACGTTTAGAGAAGCTTGGCCTCTATCGTGCGGTGCGTAACGTGCAATTTGGAATTCCACATAGTTCTCCTCACTTTTTCTGCATACTGGAGATGTATAATCCGGAGACCAATACCTTCTTCACTCCTGTTGGAGAATTGGGATTTGCCCTTCACGAGATGCATGAGATTTCAGCGTTATCCATAGGCGAAACCCCTTACGAGGAGTATGTTCCGAATACGAAGGAACTGCTCCGCCTCAAGGCCGTTCCTAATGCATACTCAACTTACTGGGAGTTGATGTGTCATTACAATATTTGTGCTGATATCTCCAGGCCACGAAATCAAGGGGCGCGCCAGGCCCGAAATCAAGGGGTGCGCCATAAGGTATGGGCAGAATATCTGTTCCAGAATCTGAAAAGATATGAGCGCAGTATCCAAGTACGGGCTGCTTGCGATATGGATACTGTCAATAAGAGGATTGGCACCTGCTTCGCAACTACATACACTGCGGAATCTGATGAAGACGGGTTCAAAGCTCAGACTGTTTTCGAGAGTTACCACTACCAAGCAGCTTCCCCCATATCAGACAATGCTATTTTTGCCGGATATCTCATGTTGTGGTTGAAGCGCTGTGTAGTACCTACTTCGTGCCGCGAAACTGTTACTGTTGATGTTATTTATCCTGCAGTCCTGTTAGCGTTTGGCCAGCCTCTGGGGTTATTACCAGCTATGGTTTGCAGTTTGCAACGTGGCTTGAGGGACATAATTGCCCAATTTTGCAAAGTTCAACAGGCGGAAGATAAGGATGGTAACACTATCTTCAAAACGCCTAATCCCCGCATCGACCTGCCATTCACTTATCTAATGGCTTGGTTCGTATTGCACTGTCCAGAATTGATGACTTCTCCTTCAGGACTTATTGATCATGCCATTCCTCATGTACAGCGTTTCGAAAATTGCTCATGGAATGGGAGGTACATGGCTAAGATTCGGCAAATCCTTGGGCGACATCAAAATTACCATATTTACCGTTGTTTCCCAAAATTTCTCGGAGGAAGTTATAGTAGCCAATTTGAAGATAGCTCTGGAAATGATGGCTATACATCCTTGCCATCGGGTTGCTTCTGGTGGCTTATTAGCATCCGGCCAAGTCATCTGGTTTTTCGACAGGGTCGAATTTGCCTCATGGAGTCCTATACACCCAGTCGCTTCGCACGTCAGTTCGGATATGATCAGCTATATGTTGGCAATCCGAACTCTTATCTCCGTCGTGAGGGAAATCTTCTCGAGGGTGCGCGAGGATGGTACCATTTTGCGGCCGGAGGTACAAAGGCATCTTTTACCCTTCCAAGCCAGTCACCCTCCCTTTTTGCATCAATGGGATTCTGCAATTGGTATCATCTTGCAGATATTATCCCTGGCGACTACCAGATTAATCATTCCTTCTTAAGGCATATTGAGGCATCGCATAGATCCTCAAAAAAAGGCTTGGCGCGTGAATCCCAATCCATAGGCGCCTCTCTTAGTCCTGATAGCAATGATGGCGATGGACAAGATGATACTTCTACCCCAGCTTCTCCTCATGGAGGTAGATCCGCGTCGAAGCGCTCAAATCCCAGAGGAGTCAACGTTCCTCAAAAGAAGAAGAGATTTCAGGCTCGGGTTGACAATTCGGTTGTAGGACGAACCGTTAGTCGTTTCGGTCTGCCGACCACGACTCAACCGGATCGATCGACCACGAGTCATTCAGATCTACCAACCGCGACATCTGTAGTTCCGTCAATCGTTTCATCTAGGAATGATTTTTCTATTACCACTTCGATGTTTGCGTCAGGAGGACACTTGTCTACTACAACTTTTCCGGTCTTTTCCACTGTTACACCCACACCGACTTCTTCTAGCGAGACTGCCAGGATGTATGGTTTTGCCGCCTTCTCCACTCTTGAGACACCTGCTACCGTAAATCCAGTCCCTAAGGCTGCAAATCTTGGCAGGAGTGATCCAACTATCCCGGATAGAGGAGCTGCGGAGCCGACGGGTACTGCATTGGACAATAGTGCACTAGACGTCTTCTTGTCATCTCCCGGTGAAGCCGCTTTGCCTAGCTCAGCACCAAGACTTGTCTCTTCTGGTGAGCGTTTTTTTTTCTTTAAGGTTTGGACTTCATTCCATTTTTTTTTTTAACGCATATTTGCTTGTATCTCAGGTGGTGAAGGTTCAACGACCCATGCCTCCCCGACTACCAGATCAGACTCTTTGGATCTTGTGGACTATTCTGGTGTAAGTGGGGACATTTGTGACCTTGACGGTCTAGGCTCTGATGGAGAGTTCGATAGTGACTACTTCTATCAACCCAGCATGGACAAAGCCTCTCACTTCCCTTTGGAGGTCTCAGAGGCGGATAGACCTGAGAGATCTGGTTCTATTTCCATAGCCGCCACCAATGTAACCTTTCCACCAGGTATTTGCATACTCTTTTTTTTTTATTTTGCACAAATCTTTTTGATTATGATACACGACCGCTCTATTTTTACCAGACGCAGGTGATGCTAGCGCACCTTCCATGTCTTCTGCAGAGGCTCTAGTAATATCTGTGAACACAGAAAGCCTTCTTTTGCCGACATGCATGGTTTCATCACATTCTGACGCCATGGAACCAACGTGCGGCGCATTAGCCATGCCGCTAACATTGGCGACCTCGACAGCAGAGGTGATGACCACTCCAGCGCAAGTTGCGACCAATTTATTAGATGCGGCGGCAACTCCATTGTTAGAATCTCACATATCATCAGTACTCCCTACGGTCGCTCCATCATCCATACATCCTCTACCTGTAATCTCAACAGATTTGAAGCAGAATTCGACCTCCAGCTTTAGTGAAAGAATCATCAGTCGCAATGTCGAATTCTTTCTTGAACTTTTTATGGATGCATTGAGGAGATTCTCAACGGAGAGGATTCTCTGGAGAAGGTTCATCCTCTCATGGTGAGTCACCTAGACCATATCACGAGGATTGGAGGACCGCAGCGAGCAGCTCCTTATAGGGCTCGATGGGACGAGTTGGAGGTCCAATTGTCATTACTCAACAGTTTGCGCCAGGCCGATCTTGCCGAGATAGCAAACCAAGAAGTGGCTCGCTTACGAGCCCAAAACTTGGCTCTTCACGCCGAACTTCAGCAGAATATAGAACGCCAGGCCCAACTCGTAGCGGGACTCCGAGGTTCTTCAGAGAAGTTGACTTGGGACCTGACCCAGATGGAGAATGATATCGAACACCGCCGTAACTCCGTAGACCGCGAGCGGGAGATCATCGCCAAGGCTCAAGCCTCAATTACTAATCTTGAACTTGAAATTCAAAATATTTCTGGCAGAGCATCTGAGATCTCACAGCAAAAAGATCAAACCGAACATGACATCGCTGTCGGCATCAGGGAGTTAGAAGAACTCCAAACTCGGGCTGCACAACAACCTCTCATGGATGAAATGGACTTGCAGAGGAGAGCTTTAGGGGCAGCGAGAGAGAGTCTCCACCGACGGCTGCAGGAAGTGGAAGATGCTTTGAAGGCTTTATCTCAAAAGTAATTGTTACTATTATTATTATTATATATATATATATATATATTTATTTATATTTTTTTTTATTTGTAATAATACAGAAAGAAAGACTTCGCTATGTGCTGCTGTATCATCTTTATTATTATCTTTATCTTTTCTTTTATCCTTTCTTTTATCTCTTCTTTTTATACACTTTCATGTATAATAACTCAGACTATTCAGAGGTTCAGGACTTGATAGTGAGAGTTTTCAGATAAATTTAATCCTAAATGTTTAGCGACATATAGTGCGACCAATTAGGATTTACGAACATAGGCAGATGTATAATATTAACGTGCCTAAAGACAAAATGTAAAGCAGAGGTTGGATGTTAACGTGCTTATAGGATGACAAGCAGAGGTGTAATGTTGACGTGCTTATAGGATGACAAACAGAGGTATAGTATTAACGTGCTTGTAGAATCCTAACCGTTCAGTGACATCAAGTATGACAGGTTAGAAAAAGACAGAGGTATTATTAAACATATCTTGGGGCTCAATCTATTCAGAGGATCTAGTCGTGATAGGAATGAAGGAGCCGACCAAACAGAGGTAATTGTTAACGTGTTCGGTCTCAAAATTCTGACTATCAGAGGTAACTGTTAACTTGATAGGAAAGATGATTGTCGTCAGAGAAAACTTTTAATCTAACGACCTAAAAAGATTATGTCCATCAGACGTTGTAACTTTAGACTTGATGAAGTATGATTTTTTCTTGACAAAGGTAAAATCTTATCTTAATAAAGAATTGATCTAATGTAAGGTTTTTAGCAAACCCCCAGCTATCAACGGATTTGATTAGCCTTTACCAACCACCGTTTGAATTGGGCTAGCCATGCTATTCCCCTCAGCATGGTGAGTTGTCAAGGATTTCGTTTGGGCTTAAATGCCAAACTTTTCCTCTTCCCTTTGCCTTAGCAGCTTAGGGCAGTGATGTATTCTTATATTCGGATAAGAATACTGTTGTGACAGATTTGTCGTGGGATTTTTAGCAAACCCCCAGCTATCAACGGGTTTGATTTTGCCTTTACCAACTACCGTTTGAGTTGGGCTAGCCATGCTATTCCCCTCAGCATGGCGAGTTGTCGAGGATTTCATTTGGGCTTAAATGCCAAACTTTTCCTCTTCCCTTTGCCTTAGCGGCGTTGGGTGATTCATGCTTTTTACCCCCAGCATAGTGGGGTTGGCGAGAAATCTATTCTCTTCCCATAGCCTTGTCGGCGTTGGGCAGTTCATACTCATTACCCCCAGTATGATGGGGTTGGCGAGAAATTTATTCTCTTCCCGTAGCCTTGTCGGCGTTGGGTAAAATTTTTTCCTTTATTTTAAGAATAATATTTTTTGAGAAATTTTCCATTAATGGGCGCCATCATTCGATCTCCATGCTGATTAATCAACCGGTATGCTCCATTTGAGTAGACTGTCTCCACTACAAATGGGCCTTCCCATTTCGGCTGAAACTTGCCTTTGGTTTTATGCGTGAGAATCATAGGACGCCTGACTGCTAGGACCAAGTCACCCACTTTAAAAGTTCGTTCCTTCACCTTTTTGTTGAAGGCCCGAGATATTCGCGCCTGATAAAGCTCGATTTGCTGTTGAGCTTTTAAGCGTTTCTCATCCAATGCTTCTAATTCCCGAAGTCGTTGGCCATGTTTTTCCTCGGTGGTCATTCTTGTAGCTAATGCCACCCGAAGAGAAGGAATCTGAATTTCTAGAGGTAGTATAGCTTCGCAACCATATACTAAAGAAAATGGTGTACTCTTTGTGGGTGTCCTAACCGTCGTGCGATAAGCCCACAGACAAGCCCCCAATTTTTTGTCCCAATCACGCTGACTTGAAGTGACAAATTTCTGCAAAAGCTTCACAATGGTCTTGTTGAATGCTTCAGCTTGACCATTTGCGGCCGGATTATATGGAGACGAAAATATGTTTTGTATTCTGAACTTATCACAGAATTTAGTATAGGCTCTGCTAGTGAATTGAGGGCCGTTGTCGCTGATGATCCGTCTAGGAACACCAAAGCGATAAATAACGTGGTGTTTGATGAAACTGACCACATCATTCGTTTTTACTTCTCGCAAAGGGACAGCTTCTGCCCATTTTGAGAAGTAATCGGTTATAGCCAGTATAAACCGATGTCCATGAGAAGATGGAGGAGCAATGGGACCAATGATATCCATTCCCCAAGTCTCGAATGGCCATGTAATTGTGGTTGGATGTAGGTACTCTGCGGCCTGGTGTATGTAGTTCGCATGTACCTGACATGCATGGCATTTCTTCGCATATGCCATGGCATCTGACATCATTGTCGGCCAGTAGTAACCCATTCTCTTTATCCGGTCTCCCAATTTAGGTCCCGGCTGATGAGCACCACAGGTCCCGTCATGCGCTTCTTTGAGTACTTCTTGTGTTTCTTGTTGTGATAAGCACCGAAGTAAAACTCCACCTGACATTTTCCGATATAAGGAACTAAGCTCAGGATTATAATAGAATTTTTTTGCTTCCTTTTTTACTTTTGCGGCTTCTTTAGGATCTTCGGGTAACATCCCGTAGAGCGCAAAATCGACGAATACGAACCGCCAATCTCTGGGTTCGAAGTTCATCCCTGACACATGGACCTCATTTGCCTCGAGTATTTCCACAGGGCAAAGGAGCTCCCGGCTTCCAACCTCAACACTTTTAGTTGACTTAGCAGGGAGCGCTAATGTAGCAGCGAGGGACGCCAAGGCGTCAGCATATGCATTCTCGTGCCGTGGCACATAGTCAATATAAAATTCTTCGAAAGAGTCGGCAAGTTTTATTGTTGCCTTGTGGTAGGGTACGAGATGCTCATGTTTAACTTCGTATTCTCCTCTTACTTGATTTACTATGAGCTTGGAATCCCCATAGGCCTCTAAACGTCGGACCCCCAGCTGTTGGGCAATTCGCAATCCCGTTAATAATGCATTGTACTCGGACACATTATTAGAACATGGTTGAGTTAATGAATATCCTCGGGGGATCACATGGTTTTGCGGGGATATTAGAACCACCCCCACTCCAGCAGAGTTCTTTCTCGCTGCTCCATCAAAGAACAGCTGTCAAATCGGTTCTTTAGAGACCATATTGGCTTCCACTATCTCATCTGGAATATCCTCATAAAGTTTCGAGGATTGCGGGACAGGATGCTCTGCTAAGAAGTCAGCAATTGCTTGTCCCTTAATCGCCTTTTGTGGTATAAATCGCATGTCATATTGCGATAGGAGGATTGACCAATTGGCTAACCTGCAATTGAGTGACCCAGGCTTGGTCATGAGCACTCTCAGAGGATTTACCCGAGAAATCACATGGATTGTTTGGCCTACTAAGTAATGCCGCATTTTCTGAATTGCGAATACCAGGGCCAAACATTCCTTCTCTACTGGAGTATACCGATGTTCGGCACCTACCATAGTTCTACTAAGATAGTAAACAGCTTGCTCATGGCCGGAGTCATTGGTTTGGGCTAACAAGGCACCAAGTGAATGGTCCATTGCCCGAACGTATATTAAGAATGGTTTTCCCGATATAGGGGCTACCAATACCCGAGGCTTTGTGAGGTACTTCTTGAGATCTTCAAAGGCTTGTTGACAAGCTTCATCCCAAACGAACGACACCCCTTTCTTCGTTAGCCTGGTAAAAGGTTGGCACCGCCCTGAAAGGTTGGCGATAAATCTCCGGATATATGCTAGTCTCCCTTGTAATCCACGAAGTTCTTTAAGGTTTCTTGGTGGCTGCATCTCTTGAATTGTTTTTACCTTTTCAGGGTCTAAATAAATACCCTTGGATGTAACAATGAAACCAAGGAATTTGCCACTAGAAACACCGAGAAAGGACTTAGTTGGATTCATTTTTAATTGGTGTTTTCTCATAATATCAAACACCGCTTTCAGATCCCGGAGATGATCGTCTTTATTACGACTCTTGACAGCCAAGTCATCCACATAACACTCTACCGTTTTACGGAGATGCTCGCGGAAAATTGTGCTCATAGCACGCTGGTAAGTTGCACCTGCATTCTTCAGACCGAATGGCATGACTGTATAACAGTACACGCCTAACGGTGTTCTGAATGCAGTATGTTTCTCGTCTTCCGGACACATTTTGATTTGATTATATCCGGAAAATCCGTCCATGAAAGACATTCTTTCAAATCCGCAGGTGTTGTCAATCATGACATCCGCTATTGGAAGTGGAAATTCATCTTTAGGACATGCTGCATTGAGATCTCGAAAATCGATGCAGATTCGGATTTTTCCATTCTTCTTGGGAACCGGAACGATGTTCGCTACCCAATCAAGATGTTGTTCTTCTCGTACGAAGCCAGATTGTATAAGCTTCTTTACCTCATCTTCGATTGATTCCATCAGTTCTGGACGGAATCTTCTCTGTTGCTGTTTTACTGGTTTCGCATCTGGCTTAATATTGAGTCGATGCACAGCAACTTGAGGATCTAAACCCGGCATGTCTTCATAGTTCCAAGCAAAGACATCTATGTATTCTCGAACGAGAGTCACCAGGTCGTCTCTTTCATTAGGAGGTAAACTCTCGCTTATAAATATGGGTTTAGGATTGGTTTCATCTCCCATATTTATTTGGACCAGCTTATCCTCCGTAGGAGGTTCACGTTGCTCAAAACGCATGTTCCACTGGGCATCAAGATGCTTTACCAATGCTTCATCTTCTATAAGGGTCAGTTCATCGTTTTCATCTGGGGTTGGACTGATAGATGTCATGTTTACCGTCATCTCTCTGAATAATATACCCAGGTTGATATCCGAATCCCAATCGGAATCTTCCACATTCTGGCAAATCATATCTTCGATATCTGAAGGATCGGGTGTTGTGATGTATCCCAACCCCCTGCCAGTTTTGTGATAATAGTCCGGTTCTTTTCCTTTGGGTACGAATGAGGGAAGCGGATCCCGACGTCCCTTACCAAAGTTTAATCCGGGTTTATTGATGAAATCATATCCCATTTTTGCCATCATCCGGAATGACTTTAGTCCATAATGATAGAATTGAGGGGCTTCCTGAGCCTCACTCTCACTATCACTGGATGAGGCTATATGTGATTTAATTCTTCCAAAAAGAATAGGTTTTTGACCTGGTCGATGGGCCGGTACTTCGAACACCGCCCCATCTGCGTTTTCGATGTTTGGTTGTACCATCATCGATGACCTAATAGGCATGTGCATGGTTGCTAAAGTCTCAAATTCTGAGAGACTATCTGCATCCGTGCTAGTAGCTGAAGTTAAAGAATCAGTAAGAACACCAGGCAAATAAGCAAAGTTCAGATTCTCATTTATTTCCCACTCGCCTTCATCACTGGCGGTGTCATTTACATCTAGCTCATCAAGATTAATTACAAGAGGTTCAAAGCCTTCATTGGCAAAAAACACTCCTGACTCAGTATCCGCTTCATTTCCACTATCACATTCATCGTGTAGTGGGGGGTCGACCTCAGCACTTTCAGCATACAGAAGGGCGTCTACGAAGTAGTTTTCAACACCCTTGAATGGCTGTTTGTCAGCAATCAAAGTATGCACTTCTCCATCTTCATCCACGTACTTCATGCATTGGTGCAGGGTGGATGGGACGATCATATTAGCATGAATCCATGGTCGTCCTAAGAGAATGTTATAAGAAGTGTCTGCTTCGATCACGTAACAGGTCACCTCGCTTTTAAGATCTCCGATCTGACATCTGAGCCTGATCTTTCCCAGAGGGTGACTGCCATTGGCATTGAAGCCAAAAATGGCAGTATTAGTTGGAGTCAGTTTGTAGTGAGGGATCCCAAGAAACTGCATAAGCCTCCGTGGCACAATGCTCAAGGCAGAACCCGGATCAATCTGAATTCGACCGATTTCCGCTGAGCCAATATACCCGGTATAGTACAGGGGCCTGTTGTGCTTAATATTCTTCAGCTGCATGTCCTCTGGTGTAAAAGTGATATAAGGGGCGTGCCTCGACACTGAGTTGCATTGCGGGTATGCCTCCTCAACCTCCTCCGGGAGATGGGCTAAGAAAGCTTCAGATTCCGCTAGGGCTTCTCTTAGCGCCTCTCTTGTAGACTTGGACAGGCGTAATAACTCGTACAGAGTTATTCTTGCAGGTATATTCGCCAACTGTGCCATGACATCAAACTGAAAAGAGGAACTTTGCTCTTCAGAGACATCTTTTCGTAGTGCTCGGTTGTATCTGAGCTCCTTTTGTTTTCCCTTGTCGGGAGTTTGCTTGGTAGTTTCTTCATTAGTCTCCTTGGTTGGCTTAGAGGGGCCAGCTTCTGTGTTTGAGAGATCCTTCAAGTAGTGTTTTCCAGATCTGGTTCCGGAAGGTGGTGCAGGCTCATTCTCCACCGCCAGGGAGAACCCAAAAGTGCAACAGCGGAATATCATCTGCATCCTTCTCAATGGTTGCTGAGACGGCATTGCACATGCGCTTCTTTCCTCTTGTTTCAGTTTTCTTTCTGGTCCTGACGGTTATCCATTGTTCATCTTCAAGAATGTCTGGATGCACCCAAAAGACCTCCTGCTTCTCTGTCGTGAAGGGGACTAACCCTTTCTTCTGTTGATTATGGGGGTCCAAATTAACCACTCTGAGCTCACCCTTTGGAATAGGTGTGAGCCCATCTGGTACCTCCAGCTCACCCACTGTAAATGTGGCCGAGTTAGCCGTCACCCTTTTTTGTTCAGCTTTGAGCTGAACTGCTCCGGCATCAATTAGTGCCTGAATCTTATCTTTCAAGATGAAACAGTTTTTAGTTGGGTGACCCACGATCCGATGGTATAAGCAGTAATTCGGATCATTGGTCTTTCCAACCTCTTCAGGTCTTTTGCTCTCTGGCAACTTGAGCATGTTGCGCTTAGTGAGCAAATTAAACATGGTAACAGTATGTTCATCTTTGAATGAATACTGTTTTTGTATTCTGGGTGACCCCGCTGTGTTGTTTTTAGCCGGCCTTTGTTTCGGCTTGGACGTATTCTCCACCGCCAGTATGTCTTTCCCTCTGGAACGGGGGAAATGAGATGTTGGCTTGTTCGAGGTGCCTCTTCTTGTAGATTGTTGTTGCTCTTCAAGGCGCCGGAGTATGTCTTCGGCCTGCTCACCTTGCTTGAGCAACTCTCTCCAAGATCTGGATTCAACCGAACCCATCTTGACTAAGACATCAGTCAATAAGTTATGCCTGCAAGTCTCCACGAGGGTCTCCTGCGTCATGCCATGCGGGCACCGCACGGAAAGCTCTCGGAACCGCTCGACAAAAGCTTTTACTGTCTCACTCTCTCCCTGCTTTGCTGCTAGCAGGGATGGTACCGAGACCTCAGTATCGTCTTCGAAAAATCGGGCCAAGAACTCACGTTCTACGTCGGCCCACGATTTAATCGTTCCTTGGGGTAGTTGCATAAACCAGGTAAATGCGGGTCCTTGTAAGGTACTCGCAAATATCTTGGTCAATGTTGGATCATGCCCCATCAAATGTCCTGTCTGTGACAGGAAGTAGAAGATGTGTTGCTGTGGAGAGCCTTTCCCGTCAAACGATTGAAGGTTTAACGGTTTGTAATTTGCAGGGTAGGGCGTGGTCTCCCATTCAATAGGATAGGGACGCACTATTCCCACTTCCTGCAACTTCTTTCGGTGAAGAAGGGCCTGCAGCTGGTTTTCCATCTTTTCCATTTTTTCCACCTGAGGATTAATGAACACTTTTACTCTTTCTTTTTCTCCTAACTGAGAAGGTACTTCTTCGTAGTCGTCTTCACTGTCTTCCTCTACGCGGACATGTTCCTCTTCATGTTGTTTAGCGGATGACGAAGATTGGCCTTTCTTCGTTTGGGCCAGCAACTGAGTCAAGAGTTGTTTCATCTCCTCCATAGTCTCTTCCTGCTGTTTAAGGCGTTGTTCTTGCCTTTCAAGTCTTCTAGAGACTTCTTCCGGAAGATCGGCCATATTTACTGTAGCTTCCAACCCTCTGTTTGAATCAGAATAGGGTGAAGATACAATAGCAGAATATCTGTCTTCCTCTTCGTCAGATCCTGCAGCTAACTTTTTATAGTTCAATGGTATGGCGACTCCCCTCCTAGCCCGAGTGTGTCGGAACACACCCTCTGGCTCAACAGACACCCCCCTTAATTTTGAAGTGAACTCTTTGTCTGAGGAGTCACTTTCGGCAATTTTCTTGCCTTTACCAACCATATAGGATGAAACGGCAGGCAGATCATCCCCAGGGCACATCTTTTTTACTATCCGTCTTCTCTTTGGCTCTATAATCCGCTCAAAAACGGATTGTCCTGACTTGCATTTGCAGTTTGACAAGACGGCTGAGATCAGTCGTTCACAATGGCAGTGAGAATCGGGTTGGGATGTGCTCCTCTTTCGAGTAAGATACTCTCTCAAATCTTCGGGCTTATCTCCATTTACATTCTGACGCCTCTTGCGCCGCAAGTTCTGTTCATAATATTGGTTGGTTTGTAATATTTCAGGGCTAAGGGCTTTCCCTGTATCAACATATTCTCTTCTATGGAGTCGTCTAGAGTGTGTGTCGGCTTGCGCAGTTGCGCGGGCCCCGCACACATTGGATTGTTCCTCCGCAGACATCTTCCCAGGTGAGTGCATGAGCACATCCTTATGTTTGTTTGAAGAGGAATGAGATGGTACACCTGAGAGAGTGACCATAAAGTTAGGTGTGCGTTGTGTGTTCATTGCGCGTGTGCCCGAATAGACACCAGAACCAGATCTTTTTTGCGGAGTGCAACCCGCGGATTGCAACCTGCGGGGTGCAACCCGCGGTTGGAACCGCGGGTTTGCACCCGCGGTTGCAACCGCGGGGTTGCACCCGCGGGGTGCAACCCGCGGTTGGAACCGCGGGTTTGCACCCGCGGTTGCAACCGCGGGGTTGCACCCGCGGGGTGCAACCCGCGGTTGGAACCGTGGGTGACCCGCGGTTGCAACTGCGGGGTTGCCCCCGCGCGGTGCAACCCGCGGTTGGAACCGCGGGTTTGCACCCGCGGTTGCAACTCCGTGGTTGCCTCCGTGCGGTGCAACCCGCAGTTCTTCCTGTGAATTTCCATTTTTGGATTCTTGGGCTGGATTTTCCGACTGTAATTTTCCAGAGGCGCTGTTCAGGCGGGCCCGTTGGATTTTGCGCCTCAAGTTTCTTTTCTGAGAGCGGGTGAGAGTTTGATTCAACTTAGGAGTGGGCGATGACGCCTCAAGTTTTCTGACAGAGTCAGTTTTAGCGGGCGATGACGCCTCATAAGTTCTAATAGGCGATGACGCCTTCTTCTTTTCGGTGGGCGATGACGCCTCACCTTTGCTCATCATAGCCCGGCGATGACGCCTGGGCTCCGAGTCAGAGGAAGAGATAAACTCTTCGTATTTTTGCTGATCAACCTCTACGATCAGCGTTTCGACAACAGATCCGATGGGTATCAAGTCGGACTGCGCCACGACGTTCTCCGTAGTGAACAGAGAGACTCCCACTGTGGTCGCCAGTTCTTGTACGCCCGAAAATTGAACCTTTGATTCCATTGCAAAATTGATGAATTACAATAGGAATTTAGATTACAAAAATTCCGAAGAATTACAAGAACGGGAATATTGGTGGATTCCCTTTTTTAGTGTGGGTACGGGTGGCGGTGGAGTCTTGTTGCTGCCTCCGTTGACTATCCAACTTGGAAGGGGATCTGTGAAGAAAACCTGCTCCTTCTGATCTCTCTCAACCCTCTGTGAAGAATCGCTCTGCCGGCTCCAAAGAAAAGTCCCCCCTTTCTCTCAACTTCAATCCTGTATTTTATAGACTGAGAGAACCTCAAATCCGGATTGATTCGCTCCTGAAAAACCGGATCACGGAATATCAGCCAAGGAAACAAAATAAAAATACGGAAAATAACCCGCGGGTTGCCACCCGCGGGAGCTCCCGCGGGTGGCAACCCGCGGGAGCCTCCCGCGGGTTGCAACCCGCGGGATCTCTCCCGCGGGTTGCAACCCGCGGGAGGCTCCCGCGGTTGCATCCCGCGGGAGTTCCCGCGGGATGCAACCCGCGGGAGTCTCCCGCGGGTTGCCACATCCCGCGGGTTGCATCCCGCGGGATGTCCCGCGGGTGGCAACCCGCGGGATGTCCCGCGGGTTGCAACCCGCGGGATCCTCCCGCGGGTTGCAACCCGCGGGATCCTCCCGCGGGTAGCAACCCGCGGGAGCTTTCCCGGGTTGCACTTTTGGGTTCTCCCTGGTTTCCATATAATAATTTATTTTTTATTTTATTTAATTATTTTTAGTGTCTACAGTTGCATCCCGTAGATGTAATCGACGGGTTACGTTCAATGAACACAACCCTCATGTCTTTTCGAGCACGCCTATGGTGAGACGCAACATACACCAAGAATTTTAATCTCTCTATCAGAGGCGTGCGGGGCCCACACAACTACTCAGACTAGTGTGCACTCCAGAAGAATCCGCAGAAGGGTTGGAGAACAATCTGATACTAGAAAAGAGCTCAGCCCTGAAATATTGTAGACTCTTCAGTATTATGAACCAAATTTGCGACGCAAGAGGCGTCAAGATGCATATAGAAAGGAGAAGATACCTCAAGATTTGAGAGACTATCTCAATTGGAAGAAGAACTCCTCACAAAATATCCCTCACTGCCAATGCGAACAGCTGATCTCAACTGTTCTATCAAACTGCCAGTGCAACTCAAAACGATCAGTTTTTGAGCGGATCACCGAACCTAAAAGAATGCGAATGGTGAAAAGGGTGTGCTCGGAAACCGATCTGCCTGCTGCCACATCGCATATGGTTAATAAAGGCAAAAAGGTGATTGGAAATAACCCTTCGGATAAGGAAATCACTCCAAGGTCAAAAGGAGTTTCTATCGAACCAGAGGGCGCGCTTCTAGAAAAAGTCTCTGAAAGACTTGAGAGACAAGAAAAACGTCTCGAACAGTAAGAGGAGACCATAGAAGAAATGAAACAATTTTTAATTGAGTTGTTAGCTCAAACTAGGAAGAACCAATCCTCATCGTCAATTTCCGGTCGGCAGAAAGGAAAACGACATGTCCAAATAAATGAGGACAGCGAGGATGAGAATGAAGAGATTCCTCCACATTCAAGAGAAGTAAACCCTCACGCAAAGAAAATAGAGAAGATGGAGAATCAATTACAAGCTCTTCTTCATCGAAAGAAACTGCAAGAAGTGGGGGTAGTCCGTCCCTATCCCATAGAATGGGAGACCGTGCCTTATCCTGCAAAATACAAACCGTTGAATCTTTAGTCATTCGACGGTAGAGGTTCGCCGCAACAGCACATCTTCTACTTCCTGTAGCAGACATGACACCTCATGGGGAACGATCCGACCCTAACTAAGATATTTGCGAGTACTTTAACGGGGCCCGCATTTACCTGGTTCATGTAGCTACCCCAGGGAACCATTAAATCATGGGCTGATGTAGAACGTGAGTTCCTAGCCCGATTCTTTGAAGATGATGCTGAAGTCTCTATACTATCTTTGCTAGCAGCGAAGCAAGAAGAAGGCAAAACAATCAAAACTTATGTCGAGCGGTTCCGAGAGCTTTCTGTTCGATGCCCACATGGCATGACGCAGGACACGCTTGTGGAAACCTGCAGACATAACTTGTTGACCGATATCCTAGACAAGATGGGCTCGGTCGAATCCAAGTCATGGAAGGATCTGCTTAAGCAGGGCGAACAGGCCGAAGAAATACTTCGACGCCTCGAAATGCAGCAGTCTGCAATCGGAGGCAATACAAATGAATCTCCATTCCATTTTTCCCGTTCCAAAAGGAAAGACATAATGGCAATGGCAGTAGAAAGCAACACAGCAATGTCACCTAGGCTTCAAGCAAGGTCGCCCAGGCTTCAAAAGCAATATTCGTTCAAGGATGAACATACTGCTACTATGTTCAATCTGCTCAGCAAACGCAAAATGCTTAAGTTGCTGGACAGCAAGAGGCCTGAAGAAATTGGGAAGATTAATGATCCGAATTACTGCATGTACCATCGGATTGTAGGTCACCCCACAAAAAATTGTTTTATTTTAAAAGACAAAATTCAAGCGTTGATTGACGCTGTAGCAGTTCAGCTCAAAGCTGAACAAAAAAGAAGTTAGAGCTAACTCCGACACATCTAATGTGGGTGGTCTAAAGGTACCACTTGGGCTCACAACAATTCCCAAAAACGAGCTCAGGGCGGTTAATTTAAACCCCCATAAAAAAATCATCAAAATAAAAAAAAATCAAAAAAAAATCAAAAAAAATATAATAATAAAAAAAATCAAAAAAAAAATGAATTATCCAATGCCGACAAGGCTACGGGAAGAGAATAAATTTCTCGCTAACCCCATCATGCTGGGGTAAAAAGCATGAATCACCCAACGCCGTCAAGGCAATGAGAAGAGAACCAGTTTCTCGCCAATCCCAACATGCTGGGGGTAAAAAGCATGAATCACCCAACGCCGACAAGGCTACGGGGAGAGAATAAATTTCTCACCAACCCCATCATACTGGGGTAAAAAGTATGAATCACCCAACGCCGTCAAGGCAACGGGAAGAGAACCAGTTTCTCAACCCCAACATGCTGGGGGTAAAAAGCATGAATCACCCAACGCCGTCAAGGCAACGGGAAGAGAACCAGTTTCTCGCCAACCCTAACATGCTGAGGATAAAAAGCATGAATCACCCAACGCCGACATGGCTACGAGAGAGAAAAAATTTCTCGCCAATCCCATCATATTGGGGGTAAAAAGTATGACCTGCCAAATGCCGTCAAGGCAATGAGAAGAGAACCAGTTTCTCGCCAATCCCAACATGCTGGGGGTAAAAAGTATGAATCACCCAACGCCGACAAGGCTACGGGGAGAGAATAAATTTCTCGCCAACCCCATCATACTGGGGTAAAAAGTATGAATCACCCAACGCCATCAAGGCAATGGGAAGAGAACCAGTTTCTCAACCCCAATATGCTGGGGGTAAAAAGCATGAATCAACCAACGCCGTCAAGGCAACGGGAAGAGAACCAGTTCTCGCCAACCCTAACATGCTGAGGATAAAAAGCATGAATCACCCAACGCCGACATGGCTACGAGAGAGAAAAAATTTCTCGCCAACCCCATCATATTGGGGGTAAAAAATATGAACTGCCCAATGCCGACAAGGTTACGGGAAGAGAATAAATTTCTCGCCAACCCCACCATGCTGGGGGTAAAAAGCATGAATTACCCAACGCCGCTAAGGCTACGGGAAGAGAATAAATTTCTCGCTAATCCCATCATACTGGGGGTAAAAGTATGGATTGCCCGACGCCGCTAAGGCAAAGGGAAGAGGAAAAATTTGGCATTTAAGCCCAAACAAAATTCTCGATAACTCACCATGCTGAGGGGAATAACATGGCTAGCCCAACTCAAACGGTAGTTGGTAAAAGCAAATCAAACCCGTTGATAGCTGGGGGTTTGCTAAAAATCCCATGACAAATCTGTCACAACAGTATACATCGCTGCCGTAAGCTGCTAAGGCAAAGGGATGAGGAAAAGTTTGGCATTTAAGCCCAAACGAAATTCTCGATAACTCACAATGCTGAGGGGAATAGTATGGCTAGCCCGACTCAAACGATATTTGGTAAAGGCTAATCAAATCCGTTGATAGCTGGGGGTTTGTTAAAAATCCTAATCAGATAAATCTCCTTTCACGTTAAGATTTCACCTCTAACAGCAAAACTTTTCTTGTCATTTTTCTCCAACAGAGCAAGCGACACTCCAAAATATTTGTCAAGTTAAAATCATATCTCTGACATCATAATTCAAAATTAAATGAGATAAGATCCGATTAAATCCCCTGTCACGTTAAAAAATCACCTCTGACAGAAAAGAGAATTCACACTTCATCAAGTCCAACATTACAACCTCTGATGAACGTGCTTTTGATGTCGTTAAGTTAAAAATCACCTCTGACAGAAAAGGAAACTCACACTTCATCAAGTCCAATATTACAACATCTGATGAACTTGTTTTTTTTTATATCGTTAAGTTAAAAATTACCTCTGACGAAAATCATCTCCCTATCAAGTTAACAGTTACCTCTGATAGTCCGATTCCAAAGCTAAATACGTTAACCGTCACCTCTCTTTAGTTAGCTTGTCCCTATCACGACTAGATCCTCTAAATAGGTTAAGCTCCAAGACACGTTTATTGTCACATCTGTCTTGTCCCTAATCCGTCATACCAGATGTCACTGAACGGTTAGGATTAAAATGAGCACGTTAACATGACACCTCTGCTTGACCTAAAATAAGCATGTTAACATCATACCTCTACTTGTCATCTAATGAGTACGTTAAAATCATACCTCTACTTGATTTGAATAAATGAATATGTTAACAGTTATCTCTATCGACAAAATCCTTTAAAAAGTCTATAGCCAAAATTAAAGAATCCAAAGTATTTCGAAATTCAGTATTGTTCAATACAGAATTTCGAAAACTTTGGAAGGGGTTATGTAGATATATAAAAAAAGCTAAGTGGGCACACCGCGGGAATTTCTCCCGTTGTTTTCCGTATTTTTTGTTTCCGTTGTTTATTGCGCTAATATTCCGTGATCCGATTTTTCAGGAATAATTGAAGGAGGATTTCGAGATTCTTCGGTCTATAAAACACAGAAATTTAACCGGAGAAAGAACTTTTGGATTCTGGGACTTTGGGACGATTACGGGCGAGCTCGTGAGATCAAGGAAAAGAGCATAGCCATCTTCTCCCAGTCGGACGGTCAACGGAGGCATTAACGAGACTCCATCGCCACCCGAACCCACACATAAAAAAGGAAATAAATTAATATTCCCGTTATTGTAATTCCTCGGAATTTTTGTAATCTCAATTTCCTTGTAATCAGTCAATTTTGCAATGGAATCAAAAATACAATTTTCTGGCAAACAATATTCTCAAGAGATAATACCAATAATTTATTCCAGAGAATCGACAACTGATGAATTTGCTTGAAACTTATAATAAATTGTAAGCAAATGGATTGCATACTCAATCCTTCAGTGGAAATGCCAGATGATATGTAAACAATGTCAATCTATAAGTAGTTTTAGGAACAAAAGGTTTACAACCATGTCAATTTAGAAATATATAGAAATATAAAAATAAATATAAATTATAGCATGTTATAGTGAGTTAAAAAAAAAAAACTCACCTTAGCGCTGATCCAATTGGAGGCTTGAAAAATCTCCAAGTCTCTCTTTGGCTGAAATTTTTTCTCTTTTTTTTTTTCCTATTCCTTCTTTTTTTTTTCCCTCGCATACGTTCTTTCAGTTTCTTTTTCTTTCCCTGCGTGTGAGAAGCGGGGAGAGATTGGGTTTCTTATTTAGTTAAAGAAGATTAAATATTTAAAAATAAGATCCTATTAGTTAAGAAATCTAAATAACTAATTTTTGGACAAGAGTCAATCTAAAAATTAGATTTCTATTTGAATTCATCATCTATTTAAATTCTCATGCTATCATATATAAATCACATTAGAATCTTTTTTTTTGTTAAATAAATCAGATTAATCCTCATCAAATTATTAGATAAGAATCAATCTAAAATCTATTTATTTATCTATTTAGTAGTTGGGATTCTATTTCACTCCTTTTTTATTTCTATTTATCTTTTGTTTTTTTCATAAAACATTATTTTTTTTAAAATTAGTTAAGATAAAATATCATGTGAATTACATGCATTTCTCTAAAATTGAAAAATAAGGGTTTCTTCTAAGTACAACTCATTATATTTCTAAGTTACACTTATGGTTTCTTCTCCTTTTTTCTCCTCCCTTCTTTCTCTCTTCCTATCCCTAACCGATCCCACCGTCATCTCCTTCCTAGCCATCACCACTCTACTGTTGTCCTCCTTTCTAATGGACCAATTGTCCCCTCTTCTTCTAAAACCTTATCTCCTCCCAAAAATATTTTAAAAAGATAATTCTCTTAACTACTTCTAATTTAACTTTTAAATTTATTTTATTTTTTATTATGTAGAATTATTAAGATTTGAATTCTTTCTATTTTTGAGTATTGAGAATTTTCAAGGTTTGAATTTTTCTATTTTAGAATATTAGGAATTAAGATATAATTTCTTTATATTTTTTGAGTATTAAAAATGATTAGGATTTTAATATAAGAGAGATTAAGAAAGAAGCATGAGAGAAGAAAGATGAAAATGTAAACTCGTAATAAAATTGAAGAAGATGGGGAAAAATTCGTCAATAAGATAATGACAACTTATAATAGAATTAAAATTTTCGATGGAGACACTAAAAAATGAATATGTGCATTTAGAATTTCCCCAAAAACAATTCAAAACATTCTAAATAAATGCTCTTTAAATTCAATTCTAAAACAACTGAAAACTTTCCAAATAAATGCCATTTAAATCCAATTCCAAAACATAGTTAATAGAAACCAATTGTTGAATTAAATGACTTTAAAAAATTATTTTAAGATCCAAAATCTGAAAATATTTTGAGCGAACGCATAGCTTGCTATACTAATATTTTGAGCGAACGCGTAGCTCGCTATACTGGTTTTTTCTATTAGCAATTCATTAAAATGACTATAATTTTTAGTTCAGAACTCCAATTGAGATGATTCAATTAGAGAGTGAAATCAAGGCTCTATAACTTTTTATTGTAGAAATTTTCCAGTTCTATCTGTATCAGGATAGAATCTAGATTTGAAATTGATATTGCTACATGTGATTAATTTATTTTTTTCAACTTTGAGCGATCATAATTTTCATATCCAATTTTAACTGATCTGTGTGTCATTAGGAAAGCATTATGAGCTCTACACACTTGTATTTGACACTATCATAAATTTCTGGCTGTAACTCCATCATTTTAGGCATATTTGTCTTATTGGCTTTATTGAATGATTTTCGATTATGCTCAATCTCGTGGAATGATTCTTCATGAGTTTTAACATGATTTTTCACATATATAAGGTCATAAACCTAGCAATCTCTCGTGACCACTAAGACCAGTGGTGTGCTAATTTAGAAATCCTCTAGTTATGGGCTTGATGTATTCTTTCTTTGCTAGTTTTGTTGTTGTTTGACTTTGAATCTTCCAATTTATATATTATAGAGAAATAACAAGATGCATATGTGACAACACGTATGTAAAATTACTATCATTATTATATAAAGTTCTTTTTCTTAAAAACTTAACATCAAAATTCAATTAGAATTTTTTTACAAAGAGAGTCAAAATTCAATAGGTTCTTAATAAAAACTGGAACACTGTCAAATTCAATTATGAGTAATAAAAGAAATTGAAAGCAAATGATTAATATAATTTAATTTTATTAGAACTGCAACAAAGATTTTTATTGAGGAAAATTTTATGGTCTGACTTTAATTTAATTTATTTTTTTTAAAAAAAAGAGAAAAGTTCGATGGTCGAGATGTTTTTTTATGTAGGAATACAAATATAGATGGATTTATCAACAAGCATAATTAGATGGTTTGATTCGCAAAGAAAAAAAAAAAAAAAAGGATATCAAATAAAAATGTGGGGAAAGAGTTTTAAACTATAAAAATCAAATGCTCAGATATTTTCTATAGGAAAACAATTAAACATTGGTTTTATCAGAAAGGGAGACCAGCCGATTTGATCTTTAAAAGTAAATGACCAACATGAGTAGATCAAATAAGGATATTAAATAAAGGGGACAAGACACCAAACAATAAAAATCAACTACTTAGATAAATAGTTTATGTAGGAAAACAAATAAATATTGGTTTATCAGTAACGGCAATTAGACGGCTTGATAATTGACCATCTAGATTATTAAATCGAAAAAGAAATATCAACTAATCAAAATAAAAGGGTATTACCAAATAGCGAACGGGGAGAAGACTCCAAATTAATTTATTCTTAAGAATAGTAGTAGATAAATAGATATGTGGAAGTATGTAATAAGGAGGATTTGATTTTTCAGATCTATGCATACTCTGTTCAAAACTTGTTAATATTTTACTCATAATTACATAGCCTAAAAAACTTGCCATATTTGACTGGATAAGTGCTACAGTAGCAGCATATTGTTGACTCAGTCTCACTAGATATAAATGTGGTCGTTTATTAGTAGGGATGAGAATGTACAGGGCAAAAATTAATTTTTGACGTATTCTATTCAAAATCTAAATAAAAAATGATGATCAAGAATTAGCTTTTAGACCTGCCCATTCTTGTCCCTATCTTGATACTTACTCGGGACATAGCAAAATATTGTTTTAGTTCTAATTTTTTTAGTTAGGTAAAATTGACATTTTGAGTTTTTCAAAGGAACTACTTGAACTTTTTCAATAGATATCCTTAATTCACAGAGTAATTGTTATCTTCCCATACATATTCTTGTAAATGTCCAGCTAAATCGGTCGAAGTTAGTCCAAGTTAGTCGATTTTTTTTTTCTTTCATTTTGGTTTAGTAGAAATTATTGGATTTGTTAACCTACTGCAATCTCTCGGGAGTTTCTAGAGAGGCACACCATTTTTATTAGTGAGCTCACTTAAAAACTTCTTTCATATTATAAGCTTATCATCGAAATTTTTGGACTGGAACACCCTTATCTTCAATCTCTCTTCTCCTTCTCTTGTCAAGCTGCAGTTCAATTCACCAAAAAAAAAAAAAAAAAAAAAAAAAAAATAAGTAGTAGACAGCGACCGACGACGGCGAGGACGAGCAGTAGGCGATGACTCTTCCGATTGTGCCAGCCACTCCTCTAGCATCCATGACTTTGACTCGAGGGCTTGGAAAGAAGAAACGAAGAGGAGAGAGAAGTGTGAGGGAGAAAATAAAGAAGGATAGGAAAGAAAATTTAAGTGTGCTCACTAAAAAAAATCTTTTTTTTTTAAAGAAAGTGTGGGCTCGCTAAGAAAAATGGTGTGCCCCTCTAGAAACTCCCCAATCTCTCGATATTAGCGAATTATTCACTTTTGGACTTCTAATAGGCTACGACTGCCACACAGATCTGCAAATTATAGATAATGTTAATTTATTCGTAACGGTTGATTAATCGTCATGTGTTTTGTCCACATAATGACTAAAATGATGTAATTAATTAATTTACAATATTTTTTCTTTAAGCCGTTATGGTGAATAAAAGCTCGCTCGTTAAGGTAAACAAAGCTTGCCGCCTTTCATTAAAGCCGGCTTAATAGAACAAACAGTCAATAATTCAAGCCCAAACCTTCAACAGGGGGAGGATAAAATTACATAGTACAACAAAAACATATGAAAAAGCAAATAAACTAAAGAAGTGTGCGTTATTAGAAAGGTATCAAGTTAAGCATCAATTATTAATAACAATTACTAATCAAAAACAAAAAATATCTCATACCATCAACCACATCAGCAAAGAGAATTTTGAACGTGGAAAACCTAAACTAGAAAAACCCACAAAAGATATTGCACTGTGATATAGAGTCAATTGCATAAAATTCGACATGTAGTCACTAGACAAACCACGATTGATCAAATAGTCTAAAAATATAACTTTTCTGCTAGGTAGCCATAGAAAATGTCCTACATTCAAACTATTCAAATTCCTATGCGGACTGACCACTCGAGATGCAAATATACAAAAAATTAAATTTATAAAAGATTACAAATGACTATAGATTACTACAACTATAGCACAAGTAACTGTTTGTACGTTAGAGATGTTGATGGACGTTGATCTTCACAAATTATGAAAAAAAAAAAAATTTCAATAAAATCTTTTTTTAAGTTCTGTCGAGAAGCTCTCACAAATCATCAATTAATGGAATATATGTAGAGTAATCTCCTTTCCAAATAAACTCCAATTTTATCATAAATTTTCATCCAGCAACACCTTTTATATCTAATTCCAAAATAAGGAAAATTCTAAATGTGCCCACTAATTTTCTGAGTAACCCTACTTTCTAAATACACATCCCATAAAGTTGAAGAATAAGGGTTTTTTCTTTCCCCTAAATACAACCCACTATATTTCTTAGTTACCTTTATTATTTATTTTTTCCTCTCTCCTTTCTCTCTCGCTACCTCTGACCAACCATGTAGCCGCCATCACCCTGCTATCGGCCTCCTTCCTTACGGCATACCATCCCTACTCCCTCTAAAACCCAAATCTCCTATCAAAAGTATTCTAAAAAGATATATATATTTTTTAACTACTTCTAATTTAAAATTTTAATTTCTTTTATTTTTTATTTTTGAGAATCATTATAGTTTGAATTCTTTCTATTTTCAAGTTTTTAGAATTTTCAGAGTATGAAAAAAAATTCTTTCTATTTTTAGAATATTAATAAATATTAGGATTTGAAGAGTTCCTATTTTTAGTGTATTAAAAAATATTAGAGGTTTTAATATGATAGATTAAGAAATAAGTATGAGAGAAGAAAGAGGAAAAAATAAACTTGTAATAAAGTTTAATATGTGGATAAATTCATCAATAAGTTACATAAGAAACTTAAAATTAAACTTTTAGATATGGATACTCAGAAAATGGATGGCATTAGAATTTCCCCTAAAACAAATCATATTCTTCTAAATAAACCCTCTTTAAATCCAAGTCTAAAATAACTCGTAACCTTCCAAATAAACACTATTTAAATCCAATTCAAAACATAGTTAATAGAACCCAATGGCTTAGATTAAATTACAAACTACTATTTTTAAGGCCCAAAAATCCGAAAATATTTTCAGCCAACCTCTAGCTTACAGGACTAAAATAGTCATAACTTTTGATTCAAAACTCCAATTGAGATAATTCAAGCATCAATCAAAAGAGAATTTAAAGCTTCACAACCTCTCAATATAGAAATTTGCACGCTTCTGTCTATATCAAGGTAAAAATCTATGGTTAAAATTGATATTGCTACACAGGCTTCATCCATTTTTCTAAATTTAAATAATCATAACTTTCATCTCCGAACTCTGTTTTAGTTGATCATAGTATCATTACGAAGGTCATTCTGAGCTCTAAATTTTTATAGTGATACCATTATAAGGTTCTCATTGTAGCTCTATCAAATCAGCCATATTCGTCATATTTGTTGTATCGACCTTTATCAAACTTGATTTTTTATTAGTCTTAATTACTTGGACTAGTTCTTCATGAGTTTTGACATGAGTTGCCATACATATAAGATCGAATATTCTAACAATCTACTCTTGGCATTTTCATGAGAAAACTATTTTTTAGTTCTTGTCCCCATAAATTTGGCACAAAAAAAAAAAAACAATCAAACATGATCAAGTACATATATTTTCGAAATATAATAAAAAATAATAAGAACATGCACACATATACACACATATTCACATGCATATGATGCAAGCACACTATGAAATCAATATGGCTCCCCTGCATATATACTTCCTCTTTTAACTCATTATATCTCAATTTGACACTATTGCAAGGCCATTAGCTCTGATGCCAAGGAAAGATGTTGCTCTAATTACATAAAATTCGACACATTGTTGCTAGACACAACATGACCGATCAAATAGTATAAAATCTAACTCTTCTACTAGACAGTCATAGAAGGAGTTTTATACTCAAACACTCAAATCTTTATAATGTCTCACTACTCAAGGTACAAATGTACGAAGAATTAAATTTGTAAAAATATTACAAACAATTAGAGATTACCACAATCATAGTATAAGTAATTGTATATATGTTGAAGATATTGATAGACATTGATATCTACAAATCACGAACAAAATCTTCTTCTTCAATAAAATCTCCTTTTAAATTTTGTAGATAAGCTCTCATAAATCTTCAATTGATATATATATATATATATATATATATATATATATATATATATATATATATATATATATATATATATATATATATATATATATATATATATATATATATATATATATATATGTATGTATGTATGTATGTATGTATGTATGTATGTATGTATGTATGGATTACTGTAGGTGAGCCGCCAGCTCAGGAAAAGTTACGTGAGCTAGCGGCAAAACTGTAATGATCCAATAATTTTTCTTCAATTTTTTTTAACAATCACTATCTCTACCTCTTTAACTTATTTCGGATTAAATTTCATAAATTTTGGATTTCATTTACCCTTTCATCAAGTGCATACAAAATGTTTTATTCATTGAAAACCGTTAATTTTGTGTTAGTTTGATGGATGACCAAATCAAAACTAAAACCCAAGAAGTTGGTTATGAGTGAACCCTAGGGGGTCGAGATCATAAAACAAAATAATTTTTTTTTTTAAAAATATTGGAGATAGTGATAATGAACTGTAGCTCAGGTAACTTGCATGAGCTGTCAGCTCATTTATATTTTTCTCATATATATATATATATATATATATATATATATATATATATATATATATATATATATATATATATATATATATATATATATATATAATCTCCATTCTAAATAAACTCCAACTTTATTTTAAATCCATCCATCAATTTATAATTTAATGGTTCAAACATCCATAATTTTTGATCCATAACTCCAATTGAGATGATTCAAGTACCATCGGAAGAGAAATTAAAGCTCCATAACTTCTCTCTATAGAAATTTTCTAGTTTTGTCTATATCAGGGCAAAATCTCGTTTTGAAGTTGAAATTATTGCATAACTTTTATCTATTTTTTTCAATTTTGAGTATTCATAACTTTCATTTTCGAACTCCAATTTAGCTGATTTGGTATCATCACGAAGGCCATTCTGAACTCTATATTTTTTATAGTTGACATCATCATAATGTTCTTGCTGTAGTTCTGTCAAATCAGTCACATCCATCATATCAGTTTTTATCAAACTTGATTTTCAATTATAGCCAATTATTTGGATTGGTCCTTCATGAATTTTGACATGATTTGTGACATATGTGGAATTAAAAATCCTAAAGTTATAAATGAAAAAATAGTAAAATTATACTATTGTGACCACACCATCTGTATGGAGGAGGATGTCATGGAGGGGAGGGGAAACTCACTCCTCACAAGCAAGGCTGTCTTCCTCATCATCTCTGTCGAAGCTGGGATGCTCTAGGACTCTCTTAGGTGCCCCTTTGGAGAATGAAGTGGGCCTAGCCTCTTTGCCATCTAAACTCATACTTGTCCAAGAAGTAATGTCAGGAAATATACGATAAAGGCATGTCTCAACAGTGTGTACTCTGGCAATGAAGATGCTACTATTACATTCTCTCCACGCATTCCCATAGATATATAGCAATTGCAACTTGCAACCTCCGTTCCTAATCTCATCCCATCTCAACTCTAGACCAAATATTATTAATGACCGACATATTAAAATCAAGATGTAAGACTAACGTATATTGTGTCAAGGAACTTGAAAAAATTGCATGTGAGTGTTAGGTGTTGAATCGATTAGCTATGCTTCACGTAAGGTACATATGTTCGGTCTCTACCATACACTCGTTTACGAGTTGTCTTCATGCCAATAATGCCTGCTTGGCTATAAGCCAGAAGAAAAATATGATCTTCAAAGGGTACTTGGCTCCTCGGTTATACTTAGTGTAAGTCAATCTCTAGCTATCGTCATTAAGGAATAAAAAAAAGAGCCTGACCTATCCCATTTCTATCAAGGTAAGTCCTCCAAAAAGTTGTTCAGGGTGAGGTTTTCCAAGATATTGAGGAGATCGTGTTTACATATTCTATAGTCTTCACTAGTGTTATAGGCAAACCCCAATCACCATATATTTCTCCTCCAGTGCTCTCTAACTACTGCATCCTTACGAATATTCTCGTTATATAATTGCAGAAAAAGAGATTTCATGGATGTCAGAACACCATATGCATGTATCATTCCAGAGGCAATGAAATCTCCCTTGCCTAATTTGTAATGCAATCCTAGATAGATGAGGCTGCTAATAACTAATACTCCCTTCAAAAAGACGGACATGTTAAAACTATTGCGAAGTTTCACGCTCCAAGATCTCTTAAAGGACCATACTTGGACGTTATTAAATTTTCAATGACCCCTTTCGGTTGATTGGTAATATTCCACCACCATGTGTGACGGTCTAAGATACCAACCCACTCACTTCGTTGGATTTATAGGTTGAACCCTAGGAAACTAGGTGAAATTTTCGTGTCATTTCCTAAATTTCCCCCCAAAAGAAAACAACTTGTAATACTATCGACTCCCTCTTTGGTTGTAATAGTCCTAGCTCAAATAGTCTCACATTGGGATATGTGACAATAGTTAGTATTGTTTATAATGATTTCTATGAATCCCTAAAATAATTATAGTTAACCTTTTTGAGAGAAAATGCCATGGTAATTAAAAACTATTTTAGCTGTTAGTATTATACCGAAGGCTTAACATATTTCGTTGTCGGTGTTCTGCTACCTAGTTTTTGAGTTGGAGCGTTATAATTAGTACAGATTTAGATACCAGCCGAAAGTGTACAAAAGTAAGTAGCACATGGAACTAAGTTCTATATAAAACAAACTACCACGTAAATATAGGGGGCCAACTTTTGAATCTGTGAGAGCCATCTCTATCAAAGAGAGTTACCTCTAGAATCCCATATTATCTACTGAAGTGTTAATATGTTATTATACTCCTCTGACAAGAATGTCAGAACCTAAAGGGGGAAGAATGCAATCATTCGAATATTCCCACATCAGCATATGAGACGAGAGTTAATATAATTTATAATGATTCTCATGAATCCATAAAATAATCATAATTAATCTTTTTCAAGGAGGAATCTGTGGTAATTATATATAAACCCTTATTCTTATAGTCCTATGTAAACCCTTATTCTTCTTAGAAAAGAAGTCCCAAATAAATTTTGCGAAAGAAATTCGAAGAAGAGGTGATGGAAGTTCTCCTCATGCTGAGCATAAAGAGTGCAAGTACTGGGATCTTGTCAGCCTTTAATTTGCAGTTTATCCCACATAAGCAGAGCTTCATAGAAGAACAACTAAATAAAGGCTTGGATTCTATAGGGTGCTCTATTCTTCCTGATCGTATTATAAAAAGGATGTAGACTCTCCTTGTTCTTCTAGTCTTATAGAAGAAGGATACATCATACTTGCCTGATTTGTACCACAATCAAATTAGTTCATCACTCCTCCCATGGTTGGGGTTGCTACTTTGTAGTTAATGCAATGATTGAGCTCTCCTAAATCTAGTTTACATATCCCCTAACCTTGTGAGATGCAATCTTAATGGCTCTTGGCAAAAGTGATCAATCACCAAGGATTTCCGATTTGATACAAATAGGAAGAAATATTTGAAACAATGTCTAAGACGTTGATTCCCTCTCCTCTATCTTTCTAAAAACATATAATTTTATTATTACCTAGCTGAAAGGACAGAGCTATCAAATTTCTTTAATGCTAAATAGGCCTCACCAAAACCCTAATATATTAGACGATTTTTTTGTTACCCTAGCCAAGAGCCGTTACAGAGCTCATACTTATCCTTTAAAACTCGACTAAAAAGGTTATTTGGGTTTTTAAGTTTTCACCTCCACCACTTTCCAAGAAGCACTCTGTTCATGCCTCCCAAATCATGTATTCCCAAGCCCCACTTACTTGGTTTGACACACATTGTCTTAGCTGACAAGGTGATATTTTTTTCTTTCCTGTGGTTGATCTACTCCATAGAAATATTCTTTTTATCATACTAATTTTATTGTACCCATATTGTGATTCTAAAGTAGGACATGTAGTATAAAACGATTGCAGTAAGGACCACCTTAAGTATAGTAATCTTCCCCTTAAGATAAGGTTAATCTTCCCCTTAAGGATAAGGTTTTCCAACTTTCTATTGAAGTGCTCCATTAGACCTGTTCAGTCTTCATTCCATAACTTATCCCATCTGATAGGATTTTCCAAGTATGCAATCGAAAACTGGTTTCTTTTGCATCTAAAGATCCTTTCTATAGTTATCGCTCTAATATCGATCTCACCCAAGAAAATCAGCTAACTCTTATGGAAGTTAATTTTCAACCCTGATTATGTGCAAAAGGTAATTGCGCAAGTATATAGTTTTGAATTGTAGTACTATGTAGGTCAATCTACAGGATGATGGTTTTAATCTAATTTCTAATCCTATTTAGGCTAATTGAAAAAGAAACAATAGGACTATTTGTTTATATAATTAGTTAGAAAGAATAATAAATAAAATTAAAGTATCTATTTTCAAATCAACTATGAGTAAAATATGTAAACTAAACAAATTGTTAAAGTTACAACTTGCATTAATTAATTAATAGCTAGAAATCATAAATCGTACAACAAACGCAATTATCTATCAATATAAGATTTAATTACTAAATACAAATATATAAAATCTTTGATAAATAAATCTATGAAAGTAATATTCTTTGATCTCAACCCTTAGGTATAGATTATTATGAATGAGGTATATAATCTATCAAATAATATTGCAGATCCATAAATTAAATATTCACATGACTTTTATTATCTTAATTTAGATATTAAATATATAAGAGGTCATGTATAGACATATTATTCTTTTAACTTCATCTTCACCTAGACATAGAAGATTTAACTATTCAAGAAAAAAAAAAACAATTATATAAAGAAAAGAAAAATGAAAATCATCATAATAAATTAAAGAGAAGAACTTTTCATTTAAATAAAACTTACAAAAGTTAAGGAAGAATAATAAGAATCCAACCAAGTGACATTAAAACTTTTTATAAATTATTATTTAAATTTCGGTGTGCTTTAAATATGAGAATTTTTCTTTTATTTATAGTGAAGGTGGTGGTTAAATTTGCTATAAATTAGGTAGAATAGGTTGAAACAAATTTTTGGCTTAATTTGCCAGAATAATTTGATTTGTCAAGATTTTTCTATAACAGCTAGATTTGATCAATTACTTTATTTAATTTTTTCTAACAGCTTGATTTGCTAAGATATTTTCCATAATAATTAGATTTGATGAAATATTTAACTTGATTTGGAAGATCTCTAATATAACCACTAGATTTTGTATAATATTTAACTTAATTTTTAGTCAACTATTTGATCAATTTCATAACTACTTAATCTCATTCTTTATTGTTTGGGTCTGATTGTTTTTTCATAGTCCTTAATTTAATTTACACATGCGTAAAATAGGATCTTGGGCTCTTATGCTTTGAGCATGTAAAAATTGTCTTTTAGACTTCTTTTCTTTATTCTTTATTAAAAATCTATTTCTTAAAAGAACATAATAAAATACTTAACTAATGCAATATTTATAACAAAACATAAATAAATATGAGTATAAAAATTGTAAAAAATAAATAAATCATATTTATCAAATATCTCATACTGTTTTTACTAGTACTCAAGCAAAAGAAAATCTTAAAAAAGAGAAAAAGTCCTAACTCATTTTCGTATGAATCACAATTGTTATTAGTATGTGCAATAAGTTTTTAAACCCTTATGTTATCTTAATAGTCGAATGTTGTCTCGTGAGGTCTACAGTGCATATATCCACAAAATTCGAAGAAGGAAAAAGAAGATACAGATAACCAAAATAAAAAAAGAAAAATCTCTCTCTTTTTTAAAAAGTCCACGTCTCTAACATGTGAAGTATGCATTTGAGTATAGCCTAGTCCTCATTCACCATCCCTAACAATAGTATATCATCCGCATATTACAAGATGGTGATTTGTTTCTTTTAGAAAGCTGGAAGTCCCAAAATAAGACCACCTTCATCAGTTTGCTTGATAATGGAATTTAAACCATCTGCTAAGAGGGTGAACAAAAATGGTGAGAGAGGATCTCCCTTGCCTTAATTCCTTCCTACAAAATATCTTTACCATTATCCCCAACAACCAACACTGACATTAGTGTATGCCTGAAAATTAAATTTCTCCTTCCATTGCAAAATTATTTAATTACAAACGAAAATTGAGAATTACAAAAATTGAGGAATAACAAGAGCGAAATTATTAATTTATTCTCTTTTTGATGTGGGTTCGGGTGGTGATGGAGCCTCGCTGGTGTACTCCGTTGACCGTCTGACTGGGAAGGGAATTGCTCTTCTCCGCTCCTTGTTTTCATGAGCTCGCCCAAAATCGTCCAAAAGTCCCTACTCTGTACTCAATTCCTGTCTTTTATAGACCGAATCGGCTCGAAATCCGGCTCCAATCATTCCTGAAAAATCGGATCACGGAATATCAGCGAAACAAATAAACGGAAATAGGCGGAAAACAACCCGCGGGTCGGCACCTGCGGAAGCGCTCCCGCGGGTGCCTACCCGCGAGATCACTCCCGCGGGTGTCCACCCGCGGTATTTCTCCCGCGGGTGCGCACCCGCGGGATTCCTCCCACGGGTGTGCACCTGAGGAGAAATCCCACGAGTGTCCCGCGGGATTCTTCCCGCGGGAGGAATTCCCACGGGGCCCATCCGTGGGGGGAATCCCTTTTTTTAATAATTTATTTATTTATTTATTTATTTTAAGGTGTCTACATAACCCCCTCCAAAGTTTTCGAAGTTCTGTATTTAGCCGTACTGAATTTCGAAACACTTTGGATTCTTTAATTTTGGCTATCAGATGCGTAAAGGATTTGGTAGACAGAAATAATTGTTAATACATTTCATGGAGTATGGGAGGAGATATGACGTTAATATGCTTATTCAATAACAAACAGATGTATGATTTTAATGTGCTCTTTAGTTAAATAAGTAGAGGTATGATGTTAACATACTCGTTAGATGATAAGCAGCGGTATGATTTTAACGTACTTATTTAAGGTCAAGCAGAGGTATCATATTAACGTGCTCGTTAGAACCTAATCGTTCAGTGACATCTAGTATGACGAATCAGGGAGAGACCGAGGTGTTATTAAACATGTCTCAAAAAACTTAACCTATTCAGAGGATCTAGTCATGATAGGAATGAGTTAACTAAATAGAGGTGACAGTTAACGTATTTAGCCTTGGAATTTGACTATCAGAGATAACTGTTAACTTGATAGAGAGATGATTTTCGTCAGAGGTGATTTTTAACTTAACGATATCAAAACAAGTTCATCAGAAGCTGTGATGTTAGACTTGATAAAGTGTGAATTTCCTTTTCTGTCAGAGGTGAAATCTTAACTTGACAGGGGATTGATCTAATTAGGGTTTTTAGCAAACCTCCAACTATCAACGGATTTGATTAGTTTTTACCAACTACCATTTGAGTTGGGCTAGCCATATTATTCCCCTCAGTATGGTGAGTTATCGAAGGTTTTGTTTGGGCTTAGATGCCAAACGTTCCTTCTTCCCTTTACCTTAGCGGCTTTGAGCATCGATGTACCCTTATATTCAAATAAGGATACTATCGTGACAGATTTGTCGTAGGATTTTTAGCAAACCCCTAGTTATCAACGGGTTTGACTTGTCTTTACCAACTAGCGTTTGAGTTGGGCTAGCCATACTATTCCTCTCAGCATGGTGAGTTGTCGAAGGTTTTGTTTGGGCTTAGATGACAAACGTTCCTTCTTCCCTTTGCCTTAGCGATTTTGGACAGTTCACGCTTTTACCCCCAGCATGATAGGGTTGGCGATAAATTTATTCTCTTCCTGTTACCTTGATGGCATTAGACAATTCATGCTTTTGACCCCCAGCATGATGGGGTTGGCGAGAAACTAGTTCTCTTCCCGTTGCTTTGATGGTGTTGGGTGATTCATATTTATTACCTCCAGTATGGTGGGATTGGCGAGAAATTTATTCTCTTCCCTTTGCTTTGACGGCATTGGGTGATTCATGCTTTTTACCCCCAGTATGGTGGGGTTGGCGATAAATTTATTCTCTTTCCTTTGCCTTGACGGCGTTGGGTGAGGCGAGAAACTGGTTCTCTTCCCTTTGCCTTGACGGCATTGGGTGATTCATGCTTTTTACCCCCAGCATCCTGGGGTTGGCGAGAAATTTATTCTCTTCCCTTTACCTTGACGGCGTTGGGCGATTCATGTTTTTTTTATTATTTTATTTTATTTTATTTTTTTAGGATGCACCCTCATGACCCGCCTGCTTTTTTTTTTGGCAAAAAGGGGTTAACCCTTTCTTTTGCAGGTTATGGGGGTCTAAATTAACCGCTCTGAGCTCATCTTTTAGGATTGTTGTGAGCCCAAGTGGTACCTTTAGACTGCCCACATTAAATATGTTTGAGTTAACTCTAACTCTTTTTTTGTTCAGTTTTGAGCTGAACTGCTCCAATGTCAATAAACGCTTGAATTTTGTCTTTTAAAATAAAACAATTCTTTGTAGGGTGACCTACAATCTGGTGGTACAGACAGTAATTCGGGTCGTTAGTCTTTCCTATCTCTTCCGGCCTCTTGCTCTCCGGCAACTTAAGCATCTTGCGTTTGCTGAGCAGATTGAACATAGTAACAGTATGTTCATCCTTGAACGAATACTGCTTTTGAAGCCTGTGCAACTTTACTGTGTTGCTTATAGTTGGTCATACTTTCTACTTCGGTGTGCTTTCTACCGCCATTTCCATTATATCTTTCCCCTTAGAACGGGAGAGATTGAATGGAGGTTCATTTGTACTGCCTCCAATTGCGGACTGCTGCTTTTCGAGGCGTTGAAGTATATTTTCGGCCTGTTCACCCTGCTTAAGCAGTTCTTTCCATGATTTGGATTCAACCGAGCCTATTTTGTCTAGAACATCGGTCAACAAGTTGTGTCTGCAGGTTTCCACAAGCGTGTCCTGCGTCATGCCATGTGGGCATCGAACAGAAAGTTCTTGGAACCGCTTGACATAAGTTTTGACCGTTTCGCCTTCTTATTGCTTCGCTGCTAGTAAGGATAGTATAGAGACTTCAGTATCATCTTCAAAGAATCGGGCTAAGAACTCACGTTCTACATCGGCCCATGATTTAATTGTTCCCTGGAGTAACTGCATAAACCAGGTAAATGCGGGCCCTGTTAAAGTGCTCGCAAATATCTTAGTCAGAGTCGGATCATTCCCCATGAGGTATCCTGTCTGCGACAGGAAGTAGAAGATATGCTGTTGCGGTGAACCTTTACCGTCAAATGACTGAAGGTTCAACGGTTTATATTTTGCAGGATAAGCTACGGTTTCCCATTCTATGGGATAAGGACGTACTACCCCCCACCTCTTGCAGTTTTTTGCGATGAAGAAGAGCTTGTAGTTTGTTCTCCATCTTCTCTATTTTCTCTACGTGAGGGTTGATGATAACCTTCACTTTCTCTTCCTCTCTTGAATGAGGAGGAATTTCTTCATTCTCGTCCTCGCTGTCCTCATTTATTTGGACATGCCATTTTCCTTCCTGTCGATCAGAAATGAACGACGAGGATTGGCTCCTTCTAGTTTGAGCTAACAACTCAATTAAAAGTTGTTTCATTTCTCCTATAGTTTCCTCTTGCTATTCGAGACGTTTTTCTTGTCTCTCAAGCCTTTCAGAAACTTCTTCTAGGCGCACGCCTTCTGATTCGGTAGAAACTCTTTTTAACCCTGGAGTGATCTCATTATCTGAAGGGTTGTTTCCGACCACCTTTTTGCCTTTATTAACCATATGCGATGAGGCGACAGGCAGATTAGTTCCAGAGCACACCTTTTTCACCATTCGTATTCTTTTGGGCTCGGTGATCCGCTCAAAAACGGACCGTTTCGAGTTGTATTTGCAGTTTGATAGAACAGTTGAGATCAGCTGTTCGCATTAGCAGTGAGGAATATTTTGTGAGGAGTTCTTCTTCCAATTGAGGTACTCTCTCAAATCTTGAGATACCTTCTCATCTCTATTTGCATCTTGACGCCTCTTGCGTTGCAAATTTGGTTCATAATACTGGAGAGTTTGCAATATTTCAGGACTGAGCTCTTTTCCAGCATCAGATTGTTCTCCAACCCTTCTGCAGATTCTTCTGGAGTGCACACTGGCCTGAGTAGTTGTGTGGGCCCCGCACGCCTCTGATAGAGAGATTAAAATTCTTGGTGTATGTTGCGTGCTCACCATAAGCGTGCTCGAAGAAACATGAGGGTTGTGTTCATTGAATGTAACCCGTCGGTTGCATCTGCGGGATGCAACCCGCAGTTGTAACTGCGGGTTTGTACCCGTGGGTTTGTTCCTGCGGTGTGCAACCTCCGGTTGCTCCCGCGGGTTTGCACCCTTGGTTGCAAGCCGCGGGTTGGCACCCGCGGTTGCAAGCTGTGGGATGCCACCCGCGGTTGCAAGCCGCGGGTTTGCACCTGTGGGGTTGCTTCCGCGGGATACAACCCGTAGCTACATCTGTGGGTTTACTCCGAGATTGTTTACTATTTCGGAATTTTCTGCAACCCTTTCTGTATGATTGAGGCGTGCTTGTTGAGTTTTACGCCTTAAATTTTTCTTTTGGGAGCGGGTCAGGGTCTAGTTTGACTTTCGGCTTGACTTTGGAACGGGCGATAACGCCGTGTTCTTGACAGACGATGACGTCTTGTCAGTTTCAACAGGCGATGACGCCTTGTAGGTATTGAATGGCGATAACGCCTTTTCAATTTTGGTGGATGATGACGCCTCACCTTGTTTAGTCGTCGCCCGGTGATGACGCCTGGGCTCCAAATCCGAGAATGATAGGAACTCCTCGTATTGTTGTTGGTCAACCTCTACGACCAGCGTCTCAACCATTGAGCCGATCCGCACCCGGTCGGATTGCGCCACCATATTCTCTGTGATAAATAGAGGGGCTCCTATTGTGGTCGCCAGTTCTTGTATGTCCGAAAATTGAATTTTTCCTTCCATTGCAAAATTATTTGATTACAAAAGAAAATTGAGAATTACAAAAATTGAGGAATAAAATTTATTCCCTTTTTTATATGGGTTCGGGTGGCGATGGAGTCTCGCTGGTGCACTCCGTTGACCGTCTGACTGGGAAGGGGATGGCTCTGCTCCGCTCCTTGATTTCACGAGCTCGCCCAAAATCGTCCAAAAGTCCCTTCTCTGTACTCAATTCTTGTCTTTTATAGATCGAATCAGCTCGAAATCCAGCTCTAATCCTCCCTGAAAAATTGGATCACGGAATATCAGCGAAACAAATAAACAGAAATAGGCGAAAAACAACCCGCGAATCGGCACCTACGGAAGCGCTCCCGCGGGTGACTACCCGCGGGTTGCCACCCGCGGGATTCCTCCCGCGGGAGTCCAGTGGGATTCTTCCCGCGGGTGGGCACCCGCAGGAGGAATTCCCGCGGGGCCCACCTGCGGGAGAATCCCTTTTTTTTAAATAATTTATTTATTTATTTATTTTAAGGTGTCTACAATTAGCATATTCTAGCTACATTTTGAACCACTCCTTCCAATTTGGGACTGAAATCCTATTTATCCACAAGTTCTAGTTCCTAGTTGATATAATTATATGTTTTTTTTTTCGAAATCTAGCTTAAATAGAAAATTATTTATGTTTGTCCTTTTTACTTGGTGTATTATTTTTTGTGCCACTGTTATGCTATCGAGGATATTTCTATTAGCAATGAATCCTATAATACCTTAAATTTATCATTGCATATATCTATTATGATATATATCAAATTAATTTGAAATCCTAATTCAGCCTTATCAGTTACTAGTTCTACTTTGGACTGATCCTACTTGAAATTTAGAATTTCAATTGAAGTTTTGATTTAAAGGTCATCCATTTTTTTTATCTAGATTTATGGTGATTTTCTTATATATTTGTAGGAAATTTCCAAAACCAACAATATACTCTCATCCCTGATTTGTCAGTTTCGCTATTTTCAATTTCTATCTTACAAATCATAAATCTTAAAGTTATTTCACGAATTGTGCCATTACTATCTCACTTCTCTCTATCATTTGTACTATTTTGAGATTTTTCTAGAAATACCAAATCTACAGAACCAGGAAAAGTCCGATTTAATCATTTTATTTTTCTGTCTTCTCTATATTTGATTTTTGTCTCCTTGTCTTTGGATTTTAATCGGAGACTTTGAAATTGAGTTGTCTTATAAATGAGTCATTTAGACTCGTTTAAGTGTTCTTAGGACTTCGATCAACTATGATGAGTAGGTTCACATGGTAAAATGACAACAGTACCCTTACATTCCCACGTATATAAACACTCCCCTCTCCTTCATTTCTCTTCTTCTTTTTCAAAATCCCTCACTCACTCTTCAGCTCAGGCTATAGTAGTAAGGTAGCGAGCAAGAAGGATAGTGGTGAAAACTAGGACCAAGTAAGATGTTAAGATCCGATGTAACACTTCTTGTTTCTTTCTCTCTATTTATGTGAATTCCTTCATGTATGCAAACTATTTTTATGATCCAACTATAAAAATAACTTCTTTTAGTAATTCTTGATTTTCTATCCAAATTTCCTTGGAAACGAAGATGAAAAGCTATCGCACAGCGGCCGCTATACAGCAACACTTCTGAGGCCAAATCATCCAAATTTTGGTCGGTATCTACATTTTGGTGTTTCATATCTCTAGAATTGTCTAATAGTGAATGGACTTTCAAGTATTAGATATTGGTTTGTATAGAGACAACTAAGAAATTGAAGGAAATTGATATTCAATTTAAATATTATTATCTTGTAAATTGGAAAATCATGTTCCAATAAGCTTGTCTAGAGATGTTGAGCATAATTGGATTATCATAATATTGACCGGATGTTGTTGAACCTAAGAATGATCTACAATCATGTTTATATTTCAATATGTTACCGATCTCGAAAATTAGGGTTTTGGCTAATTCTTTTGTGCTTATCTTGATAGTAATCTGAGAATAGAATTATAGACTTGACATGATATTAAGAGTGCTACCACAATTTGGGGCAATCAGAGAACACCAAGCTGCCAGGTAGTGGTTTTTACCGTTACCCAGTAGTCTAGTAAAGCCTGATCCTAGAGAATTTGGCTCTATAAGATTGACTCGTAATATACAGTTATATTTTGTGGTAATATTGACTGATCGATAGCTGATAGCGGAATAACCAAAAAAGTTATAAAATGCATTTAATTCAGTGCCGGACTTGGTATCCTAAATAAAAGTGTTATGCTAGAATCATTTGTCGGTAATGTGTTGGTATCCTGATAATGTAATAATGATCAGTGAGTTAATTAATGAAGATAGACAATTGACATGGAATCATCACAGGCTAAAGGACTGCCATCTAGTGGGAAGGACAAGTAGTCAGCGGCCTAGCAACTTCTAAGAATGATCTCGAATCATGTTTATATTTCAATATGTTACTAATCTCGAATTTAGGGTTTCGGCTAAATTTTTTTGTGTTTATCTTGATGGTGATATGAGAATAGAATTATAGACTTGATATGATATTAAGAGTGCCACCACGATTTGGAGGCAATCAGAGAACACCGAGCTGCGAGGTAGTGGTCTTTACTACTACCCAGTAGTCCGGTGAAGCCTGATCCCAGAGAACATGGCGCTATAAGATTGAAGTTATACTCTTCGGTTAGATTGTTTAATCGATAGCTAGTAGCGGAGGAACCAAAAAATTGTAAGAGGTGTTTAATTCAGTATTGGACTTTGTATCCTAAATAAAGGTGTTATGCTAGAATTATCTGTGGGTAATATTTTGGTATCCTGATAATGTGACTAATGAAGATAGACAATTGACATGGAATCATCAAAGGTCAAAGGATCGCTATCTAGTGGCAAGGACTGGTAGCCAATGGTCTAGCAACCTCTAAGTTAATAAGATTTTGTATAAGGGCTTGATTCTGTAGGATATTTTTGTTGCATACTTGGTTCATCATAGTCATTCCTGTATCTTGATTAATTGCGAGCTACGTTTGTGCATAACAACTATAGAAAGTCGTTTCTAGGAATGGGTTGCATTTTGTGAGTAAAATCAACTCTGAGAGTCTAAAACCAGTATCTAGTAAAGACTTGAAGACCAAGAAGAATATTGAAATCACAAGTAGAATCTTGATACAGGTGAGCCTGCGTCTAGGTATAGGAGTTTGGGAGTGAGATAGATTACTCTCTAGATGAAGAGATTTTCTATATTAGGACTAAATGAAATTAGTATATAATACCTAGAATCCTGCACATCTAATTCTAATAAACATTACCTATCATGTGTCTTTAATCATAACATTAGACACATCTGATATGGAAATTCATGGAGTTTCCTCTTGTCTTTAATCATAACACTTATTTGACTAAATGAGTGTGATAAATAAGATGACAAGTGTTATCCTTAAGAAAATACTGCCAATTTTGGCAGTATTTTCTAAAACCCTCACGAGCCAAAAAAAAATACTCGAAATTTCTCAATGTAGAAAAAGAAAAAGAAAACCTAACTAAAAAGAAAAGAAAAATCTAATTCACTTTCTTAGAAATCATGGTTGTATTTAGTATAAGTAACAACCCATTAAACCCTTATATTACCCTAATAGATGAGTATTGTCTCGTGAAGATTTAGTGATATTACCGACAAAATTGGTGGATTTACTGAAAGATGAAGTAAATCTGAGCATGATTGAACTAGTTTAGCGATAGATACTTTTACCAACTGATCATACAAAATCAAACAACCGAATTAAGTGACACTTAACCTAACCTATATTAAGTGAGAAATATGATAGTAGAGATATTCTCCAACAATAGTGCAAAACCATGATGTGATCTAATTCATGTGCTTTGAAGCACAGAAGATTGACAAGTAGTAATCAAGAATCAATCCAAGATCATTCTTCTCAAGAACATTGTATATAAAGCGATAAACACTTCAAGAAAGAATTACAATAAAGAAAAGAGTAAAAATTGGTTATAGGTGAAGATTTTTTGAGTGATTTAAAACAATTGAGAGAATAATCAGTATGAAAGAACTCCCCCTAAATCTTTTCCATAGTTGTAAAATGCAAATTTTATCTAAATTAAATAGATTGCATGGCCAACTTTAGTCGGAAGATTATTCTTTTTCCGAGTTTGATAAGAATACTTAGGTTAATTCTAAGAATAATCTATTAATGATAAGACAATTATTAAAAAAGAAAGTATGAACCATGCCTTGAACATCAAAGGAGCATTAAAAGTTAAGAAACAACTATACTCTCAAACTATATACTATCAAAAAAGTCCATGATCATATTTTTATCAATCAATATAAATAGGAAAACTCAAATAAGATCATATATCAATAAGAACTCTAAGCAAATTAAAACAAACTAGTTTAATGATTTAGGATTCGTCTCATCATCCATTACCGAAAATGGAATTAGTTGCTCATGGCCATCGAAATCAACACATAAAATGAAGAAACTCTTTTATTATACAAACCCATAATGGTTGAAAAGAAAATTTTGAGTTTTCTCAATAATAAAGAAGAAGAAAAAATTCTCTCTTTTAAAGGAGTCATGTTCTATGTTTCTATGTTTCTCAAATATATTGTGTGAGGGGTATTTTAGCCCCCAGGCTTACCAATCCTAAGTATTTTGAAAAAAACTCATTTCAGTCTGTAATTGTACTCATGTATGTCAACTGCGTTATCAAAACAAGTTCGAGAGTTGCATTGGTAGTCATGCATAGTTGAGTTTAGGATGACAACACTATGACAGCTGCTTCGACAAAGCTTTGTAGGCTGGCTCATTGTTTGAAAATCTTTAGGGCAGTTGTAATGATCAAATTGTTATCAATAGTCATATGATCTCTATATATACATAGTTGTTCATATCTTGTTTCTTCTAGTCCTGACTCCAAAATCTATACAAATACATCAAAACACTTGTTAAGTTGGGAGCATATACTCAAATTGAGGATTTAAGAAAAATACTAATATATCATTATCGTATTATTAAAGTACAAGAGCAGATTACAAGTGCATAAATTAGATATGAAATAAGACACTTTTCACTTGAAATCAGCTAGATCCTTGTATTGCTGATGCTGTGAAGGATGTCATGTTGTTTTTCCTATCTTGATTTGTTGGTTTGAGTTCCCAGTGTCCCTCTTTCTAACGCCAAAAGCACAATACTATAGGGCATGATGCAACGAAGTGCCCAAGTTGCCCACATGCATAACATCATTCAGGTTTTTATTTTTTGCCTTTCTCTCTGACCTTGTAGGCAATAACCGCTTTCTCCTTAGCCATCTCCATAAAAAAGGACAGAGATGGAATCATAATCAGAATCAAAGGAATGAGATATGTAACCAAAGGAACATTAATGAATAATGCCTATGTATATATAGCAAATTCTTCCGAGGGCCAAAGGATCTTTATGTAATGATACCACTCTGTAATTGACTTCGATATTGGCCACTTTTTTCTCAACAGTTTCTTATACAATTTAAATGATTTGGCCGGGGGTCTAATACCAAGGTTGGATAATATGGGGACTTAATATAAAAGTAAAAATAAGAAGTAGATAAGGAAACAACGAGTTTTACCATGACACGGACTCCAGTATACTCTTCCATTGCATGAAAGAGAAACCCTATCAGAGAGATATTGTACTCTAGTAAGGACGACGAGAGATATTGGCAGTAATTACACTAAATAATAACCTCTAAAGCATTTATATTTTTGGAAATATTCGGATCATTCTAAACAATTAATGCTTCGTCCGAGCCATGTGCATCAAATCCAAAAATAGTCCAGAAACTTGAACTAATTTTAAAATCTTAAAATCATTATCGACATTGGTTGATGATTTAGGTATCGACATATTGAATTGGCAGTAATATTTAAGTAATATTAGTACTGCCAATATAGAGTAATATCGTATCTGATGTCTCAAATCTAATACGGTATTCACAACACACATTACTATTGGTTGACATTTAAAACCTTGCCTTGAGTAACGAATCAAAATCTTAAGAGATGACACTAGTATCTAGAGCATACTATGAGAAGTTAGGGCCTAAGGCAAAACTTGAAAGATGGAATGTAGTATTGAAATTTATTTTATGCATAATAGTATGAGAAATCAAGAAACCGAACATTTCTAAAATATTATTTCATCGCATGATGGTGAATAAAAGTATAAATTTCAAATATTTTTTTCAAATTGGTTTTTGAAATTCATAAATAATATTATTTTCAAGATGGTTTTTGAAATTCGTAAATAACTTTAATTTCAATTTATTTATGAGTTATGACATTTGAAAGTCATATATTCATTTTTTTTAGATTAATTTGTGACCTCATCAATTTTATATAAATAAATTTATTCCAAGATTCAATTTATGTTCATTTATAAAAATCATCCTAATTCAATCAAAAAATTAATATTATATTTATATTCAGTAATTTCATTATTCAAGTTATATTCGATAATCTCATCGTTCAAATTATATTCAATTTGTAACAATTCCATCAGTCAATTACATTCAATTTATATTCATTTAAATTCATCTTAAATCTAAAAATATTTTATATTCAATTTATATTCATCAATATTCATGTTAATTCAATCTAAAATTATTTTTATATTAAATTTATAAAAATAGTAAAAGCTTAGACCTAAATATTCTTTTAATATATATTCCATTATTCAATTATGATCATCCAATTAAACTTAATGAAACAAATAAATAATATTAAAAAAATTATTCACATATTGGCAAACTTGGAATTGATGGAGGTAGCACTAGCGACTATGAATAGTGATTAAATTAGAGAGAGTATTGGAGAGGGGGTAGAGAGAAAAAAGAGAGAGATTAAAAATCTAAGATTTTAGAATTGATAAGGATACAAAAGATTGTGTTGAAAGTTGAAAATTCTAATTGAGTTAAGAAAGATATTGTGTTTTGAGAATGAGCAGAGAAAGAGAAAGAGATGGAGAACAATAGTAATTTCAAAGTGGGGAGAAAAATTGAAATACAAAGCAGATTGGGAAGGAAGAAAAAAAATTTGATAACAATTAGATTGGAGACATGTGAATTTTGGTGAAAAACAGGAAAGTCAACCTTTTCAATTAAACCATAAGGTTTATTGGGCCTATCTGTAAAAACTTGACTTGCAAAAAGAAACAAACGAAATACTTCGAGGCTTTCTTGAAAAGTCAGGCTTAAGGCCACTGTTTTAGTGGCCTGGAGCATGGGGTGGCCCTGCTAATATCACCTTGCAAACATGCTAGTCAAGGAGGAGCAATTTCACACTCTTGTTTTCCTAATACACAATTCAAAACTTTGCGGTCTCAAGCAGTAACAAATAAAATTGAAACATAAGATTTGAAGTTAAGCTGGAATTTTCTGAAGTAGAAATAAGAAGAATATGATGATGGAGTGTACGCATGTATAATGCTCAATAGATCAACATGTTTTGTTTGTTTTAGCATTTTTTTTTTTCTTCTTTTTTTTTTTGTTAATCTAGTAAAAGAAGAAAGAAAGAATTGAGATTACAGTAAAGCGTGCAAAAGCAAACCTGAATGAGGAGAGACTGAGAACTCTGAGCACAAGAACAGCATAGCTAGATTTCCCTGATGCTCTCATATGATAGTCCAAGCTTACATGACTTCAATCCACCTGAGAGGTAAAATCGTATTTTCTTCAAATCAAAACCGAAGTGACTTTAACTTCTGTCCCCAACATAAAACAGATAGCCTTTCATGTGAAGTTTAACATACAAAATCAAGAGTTGCAACCTTCCAAAATAAACAGAGGCAAACTTGGATTAGGAATAATGTCACATTTAGTTTCCCGCACTCACATAATAAGTGTCATACCACAAGTGTACACCAATCCCTTGATGTATCAGGAATAGACACATTCTGAAGCAGCGGATTTTGTATCAGGAATAGACAAACTCTGAAGTAACGGATTTTGTTAACACAATCAAGACTATCTTGACAAACGATATGTGTTAGCACCTTTCAATCACTTCAAGAACATAGTGAAAAGTCATCCCCCGGACGGTATGGGAGGCCAGAACAATGTACTAAACCAAAAATCATTATATCTGCAGAATGTTAACTGGAAGTAAACTGCACAACAGCATATGCTACAGATTTTGTTGCAAGTATGTTTGAGTGCCTAAACTCAAGTGCAACAACAGATCCTTTTTCAGTATATTTTTCCACTACCTCAGTTGCCCCAGAATCTGCGGCATATATATAGGTAATCCATAAATTTGAATTGTCCTACCTCTAGTATTATAGAGCTCTACACAGGATGCCTCTTTATAATTAAACCAGTGAAGGATAAATCTGAATAAATGAGAGAATCCCAGAACAACAGAAGCGAGCTAAGAAATCTCCCTTAAAGTCACAGGGGATGGATATCGAGAAGCATTCCCAAAGTCTAATGGAGCAGTCTTATGATATAAACGTGTTCGCTGATTGAGGAACAATATAATTGGCCTCATCCACCACATGACTAATATCCAATATATACAACACAATTGAAAAATATTTTCAAATTACAGTCCTGCTTTGCATCAGTAAATTATACATGTGGCATAATTGAGAAGGAAATGTGTGAACTTATTCTACCGAATTGGATAAGTTTTACTAGATTTGTTTCTACATTGTCATGGATCCATATCTTACAATGGATGAGTAACTTCTCCCGGTACCTTTCCAACATTAACCAGCCTCAACCTCAAGGATTTTGAGCATAAGCTGTTACACTCACTTCCCGAGCACATTTTACAAAAAGCCTGAGGCAATACAACAATAAACAGTACAATATTTTACAAAGATGTCCTTCGAGCAGAGAATCAGTATACTCCCTACATGGTCCTAGGATTTTATAGAGCCTCCAACAAACCCATACCTGAAAATAAAATTACCAGTCAGACACTGACTTCATAAAAACAGTTACCAACTGATTACCGACAGTGTCAGAAATTATGTAGGTACTAAAATATCAGTAAAATGATGGACACAGGACAGCAGGAAAAAAAAAATAAAGATGGGCATGTTAGTATCAGAGCGATGCACAAAAAAAAAAAAAAAAAAAGTTTGACATATTAATGTTCTACAGCCTTCAAACAAAAGTATTGGAAACTATTTGACAGCTTAATAACAAATACCCTCGCAAGTTTGTAAATAACCAATTAATGTGTCATCACCAGCCCCAAAAAAATAAGCATGTGGTCATATAAAGCAGGAAAACACATGCAGCTGAATATTTAGTCAATTGGCTACCCAGTGTGATTTGGGCACAGAATCTATTCAAAGTGGCAAGTTTATATATGTTCGGGTCACCTTTACACTGGTCTTGACCAGGACCTCCATAACTCGACCTCCTCTGTTTACTAATGGCTCGGTGACAGCAGGATTCCGTACTTGGAATGCATAAGCCAACAAACTTAGATATTCTATTCTAGTCATATCTCATCACATTACATATTACTTGTTTATGTCATTATGTTACTGACAATTGTATTAGGTTATCGTCTTTTATTCCAGGAACTCGGAGGTGATGGAGGCTGAAAAGGTGGTCCAACAAAGATGAGGAGCAAAAGGAATTTTCAGGGCACGTATCAACTCTAAGCAGTTAGTTACATAGTAAGTTGACTGCTACATAGTCATACCACAGTTAGTCTATTATAGTTGGTCCATACAGTAGACATTAAGATCCAAAAATTAAAATAAATAAATCTAGTAGGCGACTACAGCGTTGGCTTGATCCTGGAATAGCATAATCCAAATTATAAGAAATCCTACAAATGTTTCAAGTGACAAATTCGAACCTTGCAAACCTTTGATTTGTTCTAGTATGTGAATAAATCACAAATATAGTACCAACTTAACTTGGGGAGGTGGTGAGTTAGTAGTAGTAGACAGCAAGGTAGCCTTGTTACCTATTCCATAGGAACTGCAGATTTTTTTGGTCCAACCATCACTTATGCATTTAAGCTGAGTTCAGATTTGGGAAACATGATTTTTTGTTACCACTATGAAGGGCATTACTAGATGGTCAAGATTAGGGGACATGTATAAGACCTTGAAACCAATGGTTGTAATAAAATGGAACTCAGGAAATCCAAGAAAAACAGAGGGGAACAAGGTTAGAGAGAACAATATCCTTGAATTGGTGGCTGCAACTTGGGTTGGCTTGAACCCGCCCAACCGCACAAGCATGCAGGTTTGGATTGAGGCCTTCGGTTGGAATTCCTTTGAAAAATCTTTACACAAGCTAAAGGTGGGTTTGGTTAGAGTTGACCCTCAACCCAATCTTAATCAGAGCAGAACCTTACTCTAAGCTTATCTAACCTGCATCACTTGCTATACATGTCATACATTATTTTATACATAAAATTAGTTATATGATCCTCAACCCAATTCATACTCATCATGTTTTAGTATTCAAGGATAAGGTGAGTGATACTCTTGTAGACAAAATTTTATAATGAACTCTCCAATCGCTCTCCCTTGCATGTAGGCCTAATTGAGCTTGGCCCATGTGAACATCTGTAATTTTCCCTTCGTTAAGTGAAATTTCTTTTAGTCAATTGTCCTAAGAACAAACTTGTTTACTTTGTCATCAAGGTTCAATCCAGCTTTGTGACTGGCCTCGCATTTGCAGGTTGAAGAATGATAATGTTTCAACAATTTTGGAAATGTATGCCCTTCTTCTAATGGCCAAGGCCACACATGCATGTGTACCCAAAAAGTGCACATGCAGCATGTGGCCCCTGACAATTCGACGCTGAACAACTTTCCATAACAGTTGAATGGAAAAATCAATTTAGCTTATGCAACCGTTAACTCAAGGTGGCTATTCACTTGAAATATTGAGTTTTGCATGAAATTCTATTACGCCTTTGGAAAGAATAACATAATTTATTGGGCCCTCAACTAATAGTTGATATTCATTTGGAACAACTAGCCCCCAAAATCTATAGTGTCTTTGGAAAAAAAACAACAGTAAGAGATTAAACCCATTAAAATTAAATTTCAATATGGAACCTCATAATTTCGTTGGAAAAGAATTTTTTTCCATATTAAAAAAGAAAAAACACAATAGCTAGCTAGATAGATTTCATTAATAGAAGATATTTAAGAAAAAGTATGGAAATAGTTTTCTATAAAATAGGATGTACCATACTCAAGCAAAATCACTGTAGGTAAATTAATATCTAAAACTTGGAATTTCCACCGTATTAAGATGCTACAATTCAAATATGGACCATAAAAGGCCTCATAAACCTGCATCAGGAAATTGGAGTTATGATTTCATGTGGACCTTCATCAATTATGCCCCAACAACAACAACAACAACAACAACTAAGCCTTTTATCCCAATTATTTGGGGTAGGCTACATGAACCAAAAAAAGAATAACGTCGGATCGATCACTTTGATATTCCTTCTCCATTCATTTCTATCATGTAATATCTCCTTATTTAAACCTCTAAACTCCATATCTTTGCATATCACCTCCATCCATGTTTTCTTCGGTCTTCCCTTCGTTTTTTTAAGTTATCCTATATTGATAAACTCCCCTCTTCGAACTGACGTTGCACATGATGCGATTTTCTTGCATTTTCTCATCGATAGGAGCTACACCTATTTTAGCACGAATATCTTCATTTCTCACTTTTTCTCTTCCAGTGTTCCCGCAAATCCAACCAAGCACGCACATCTCTACTACACTTATTTTCTGTGAATAACGTTTCTTTATAGTCCTACATTCCGTGCCATATAATAAACCTGGCCTAATAGCAGTCCTATAAAATTTTCCTTTCAATCTTAACGAAATGTTATAGTCGCATAAAACTCCCGTTGCTCTCTTCCATTTCAACCAGCCAGCTTGTATCCTATGGTCAACATTATTATCGATCTCTCCATCATTCTGAATAATAGAACCCAAATATCTAAACTGACTGCTCATTTGTATCTCTTACCTATCCAGTTTTACAGTATTATAATCTATGGTCCGTCGTTTACTAAATTTACACTCCATATACTCTGTTTTAGACCTACTCAATTTAAAACCTCTAGATTCTAATGTATGCCTCCATAACTCTAACTTGGCATTTATCCCTACTCTTGTCTCATCAATTAAAACAATATCATCAGCAAATAACATACACCAAAATATCTCATCCTGAATGGTTTTAGTAAGCTCATCCATCACTATAACAAATAAGAATGGGCTCAATGCAGATCCTTGATGCAATCCAATTGTGATAGAAAAATTACTTATTAAACCACCACATGTTCTGATATTGGCCACTACTCTATCATGCATGTCCTTAATTATATCGATATACTTGATGGAAACTCTTTTCTTCGTAAGTGTCCACCAAATTATCTTTCGTGGAACCTTATCATAGGTTTTCTCTAAGTCAATAAATACCATATGCAAATCTCTATTTCTCTCTCAAAATCGCTCTATAAATTGACGAAGTAAATGAATAGTTTCTGTTGTCGATCGTCCCGACATAAATCCAAACTGGTTCTCCGATATTTTAATAGTTTGTCGCAATCGATATTCAATTACTTTTTCCCAAAGCTTCATAGTGTGACACATGAGTTATGCCCTAACAGATGCTAGAAAGAGACGGGAAAGAGATTGATAACATTCAACCAAATAAGCAAGCTATTTTTCAGTTGAAAATCATGCTTTGTTCAGAGAATACAGCTGCATTGAATCTTTCATGTATTTAGAGATGTAAATATGTGATTTTTCAAAAAGAAAATATTAGAAAACTTCAGCTATTCAAGGATTTTTTTCCCCTCTTGGCTTGATGAGGAAGGATGCTTTTAGGTTAAACTAGCATCACATCATTATAAATAAAATAGATGCAAACTAAATAAAGTCATTACATTCTTATGCAATATTGTTTGTAAGACTTATTTCAATTAGATAATCAGTAATTCTTTCTCTAGTTTTCTGCAACCTACAATTCAGATCATAGCTAACAGGAAATTGACAATTTTACTAATCAATCTTACAAGGTAACTCAAATACATTTTAGACGACTTCTTTTTTTGGCTACATTACTTTAAAGGTTACAAATTCTAGTAGTTTCAATCTAACATAGACGTGGGGGTCAAATAGCTTGAGATTTAATTCACTCTAAGCTCAACCTCAATCAGCTCAAGAAAGACAAAGTACGGCATTATGATTCGATATTCTAATACCAAATAGCTATCAAATTAATGGTCATTCATGTCCTGCATCATAAGAGCATCATGTGGACATATTGATATCGGTTGCAGTTATCCTACCACTACTTGTCAAGATTAACAAATACATCATGCATGCTCATGAGGTCGATCAAAACCCATTTCTCTTCGAAAGGGTTTGATTATGTGTATTTCTATCCGATGATGCTGAAGATAAAGATCAGCGACCAAATATTAGCTAGGATTTATTACTTAGATTTTATTAGATTTATATGAGATTTTATGAGTTATTAGTTTTATCTCTTTATGAGATTTTATGAGTTATTAGTTTTATCTCTTTATTATATATGGTGTGCATGTGTTAAGGCTACGTATAGCCTTGTAGTGAGGATTATTTTAGTAAGTGAAGATTGATTATGAAATATGTTTCCTTATGAGAAATCCTAAACAAGTTATGTGGTCTGAAATCCTTTGTGAGTGATTTGTGTAAAGTGAATACGTGATTTGCCTATGTGTGAGGCCCAAATTTATCCATGTGTTAACCTTCGCTTTGTCAATTGCTATTTCATGTGTAGTTTTAAGAATCCATATATGATGGGAAATTGCAAGTTGTGCCTGCATGTGCTTGTTTGTATCCAGTAAAACACTTTATGGTTTCATCAGTAAAAACTCTCACAAGATTACCCACATAACACGTTGAACAACAGGTTATGTGATTAGGTCCACAATAGTAACAATCCAAATTTCATTAACCTAAGGATTTGAATTAAGTATTATATAATTCTAGAATATTTAATAGTGTTTGGAGTTTTATGCAACAATTTTGATAGTTTGGATTATAGATAATATTTTATAATTTGAAAGGAAATTTGTGCAAAATTTCTAAAAAATATTATTTAGTTGATGACTTTATTAATTCTTTTGGAGTTATCCAAGATTTCGAGGTTTTTGGCACAAAGATAATCGGATAATATAAGATGCAATTCTATTATTTGAGAGTTTTTTTGAAAAATTATTTAAAAATAGAAAGTTGCACAAGATATTATTAGTTTGAATCTCTTACTAGGTTAATGGATATTTTATTGAGGATCCAATTCGATATTATATTCTGGATTTAAATTCTTATAGCCAAATAAGAAACTAAATTCAATAAGAATTAGGGTTCCATGTGCTAGTATTTAGTAGCTGAAGTTTTTTCTTCTACTCTCTTTTTTGAGCAACAATTAAAAAAAAATGAGGAAAAGAATTAAACAGAGGGGCACAACAAAAATAAATAGAAAAAAAAAGGAAAAACAGAAAAAATATCAAGAAACAAGAAGATAGAAAAGCAAGAGAGAATGGGTAGATCAAAAGGTAGGTTATCCCTATTTGCGTAAAAAAAAATTTAAATTGTTATGACAGCAAGGTTGGAGGCGCAAAGATAAGGATCACAATAGTAAGAGTAATTATGAAAAGTGAACTCCCTAATTAAATAACTTCTTTGATCTAGAAATTTATCTGCTTAAGACCTTGAAATACAAAGATTGATTAGATATGCATAATAATGAATCTTTTAATTCTAAGTTTAATTTTAGATCAGAATATCTTCTGTCTATCAGAGGCCTTCGACATTAACTACAAAATTTCACTTAACGGTGAAAGAATTCATATTGTAATAAGATTAGTCATGCACAACTTTAGAATATAAAACTTGGCTCTAATATATATGTTGTTTCTTGAGTCATTTTTGGGCATTCAGGAGTTAGTTTGAATTGATGGCTGGCCAGATTTTAGAGCATGTGACTCGCAATTGGTTCACTAGTTCTGAAAATCATGTTTTTCATATCAAGATACATTGTATGTCATATGAAACTCATCAGTTAACATTTGGAAATATTGGCAAATGCATAACTATATCACATAGGTTATATTATTCAATTTTCATTAACATCAATAATTTATTTATAACTTGCTTAGCTTGGTGGAGAAATAATTATTATAGCACATCGACTTAAATAGGACCTAATATCATAATCAATGGTTAAAATAAAATCTGTAGATAAATATTATATTTTGATTACGTATTTTATTAACAATAATTGTGCAATTGTGCTATTGATGCACCTTTATATTTTTGCATTATGAGCGTAAGCTGCATAATATTTCGGCATGCTTAAGCTTATTTTGTACAGATGTACCAATTTTGACCCTAGTACCACTCGTCCTTCAGGATTTGAATTATGACCCAAGTAAAATCAATTTGATTTTCTACATAAAGGAACCACAACACACCTCCCCCCCTTGCCCCTCCACCCCCACAAAACAACCAAAATCCCCACTCAGAAAGAGGGGCAAAAGCAACAGCATATATAGGCTACACTTCAAAAAGGGTAATATGCATCTCTCTAGACCTATTGACTACAATAGATTGACAAAGTCAATTGTTGTTTTATGATAATTTAATTTGTGATTCTTAATTTTGTGACTTTATTTTTCATGTGACACTTTGTTTCCCATTTGTGCACATTTTTGTTTTAAAATATTATGTATAAGCTCACGGAAAATAGAAGAATGATGATTATGAAAATAGTTGCTTTTGAAACTCTTGGCATGTAATGTAGTAACAAATCTGTCCTCGGGAGATCTGTGTGAGGCTGGATGATTAATTCACCTGGGTATGAGGCCCAAATCTTCCTGTATCACTTTATATTTGTAATATTCTCTCATATCCCCACCATAAATCCCAATTTCTCTTCTTTTTTGCATCGAATTTGGTATCAGAGCTCAAGGAGCCAATAACCATCTCCATCTTCTTCCACTTTCTTCCTCTTTCTTTAAAAAAAATTACTTGTAAATAAAATCAAGGAAAAAAACAGTGTAGAATGAAAAAAATAGTGAAATAGAGAGAAAGAAAAAAAAAGAAAAGGAAATTAAGAATAAGAAGTTAAAATTTTATAAGCAACAGAATTATCATCATCAATTAGCCGATTAGATTCCATCATTAGTCAAATTCCGAAACAGAATATGCCATCATCGACTTCATCATCAGCAAACTCCATCACCAACTCTACCTTCATCTTTCTCAGTATCATCAACAAGAACCATCAACAATTTCCAAGAAGAGCAGCCTCAGTGTTCCTCCTCTTCCTCTTTCCCATCAACCATGGCTTCACCCAAGTCACCACCTTTTCTCTAGCAACCCCCGCTTCACTGTTATTCTATTTTCCTATCGATCAAAGTCGAATGGCTTTCAGTGAAGTCATCAATAATCACAACAACTTTATCAACATTCACTACACCCCCCCCCCCCAAAAGGTCACCGACCTTCCTCGATCCTCCCAGAAAGTCACCAGGACTCCCCAACCACTCTCCTATCATTCTAAAGCCTCGACTGACCCCGAAGCTCCTATGCAACCATCATCCTCCCCCACTTTGAAGGCCGCCAACCCTCTTAGCTCGACAGCTCCTCGTAATCCTCCCTGGCAAACTCCAAACCCACAACTCAGTTGCGACCCAAAGATAGGGAGGAGTTAATTTAGATCCCACTTTAAATTGGATCTGATTTGATTTGGATCCAACCTCTTCAATTCGACACTTTTCAATTTCCCAACTAGCCCGAATCCAATTCCAGGTCCACCATCAATTGTAGACCTGACCGACAACAACAGACCCCCTAAAAGGTTCTTCGATGTTTTGAAGCTTGTTTCAAGCCTATTTGAATCTAATTTGAGACATATTCAAGCCATTGGAATTTTAAATTATTCTTGAGTTACTTTCTTTGAATTTTCAACTGTAACCTCCACACAAAGATCCTGATGACTACAATTTGTTCTAGAATTTGAAATTCTCTACTTCCTCAAGGTAAATCCTCATTGCACCAACATTCTAGTCTATTAGCTTTTACATTCTTTTCCTATTATTTGCACTTTGGAGGTCTTTATTGTTATTTATAATTGCAAATTGATTTTCCTTGTATGTTACACTTAATTGCATAATTAGAAATTACATGTTCCTGCATATAGCATAACAGTCATTAGAGTGTTGTATTTAGTTTATAGAGTATGTCTTGGTGTCTAGGACTTTTTCATATTATTTGTGTACTTATTGGATTTCATATGCTAGTATATTGTATGCTTCATAAAGGCAAGAAGCTTTAGAGATGCCATAGAAAACCAACAGAAGCTATACTTGACGAGATTCTAGAGGCCATCCACAAGTTTCAAGTCAAGATGCAGTCAACCAAAAGTTAAAGGCACACTTAGAGAGCAATCCAATGGAAATAATCATGGGAATGACAATAGGAATGGTAGAGATCAAGGTATGCAAAAAGATAATAGGGTTAATTACAGTCAGACCCCCTGTAGTATTGAGAGTGTGTCACTTAACACCCCTGAAGTTTGAAACTCTCAAAAAAAACCCCTGAACTTAGTTATTTTCACTCTCATTTTTTACTAAAGTGCACTCTTGTCTCTCAAATTCCTATTCTATCATCATCCCTCCTTTTAACCAACAATAGGAATTTGAGAAATGAGGGTAGAATAGGAATTTTAAGGGACAAGAGTGCACTTTAATAGAAAAGGAGAGTGAAAATAACTAAGTCCAGGGGGTTTTTTGAGAGTTTCAAACTTCAGGGGTGTTAAATGACCCATCCCCAATACTACAGAGGGTCTCATTGTAATTAACCCAAGATAATAATAAGTATGTTGAAGATATTGAGGATGAATATCGAAATGATGATATCACACAAAAGTCAAGATGAGCCTACTTTTGATGGCACATACGACCCCTATCATTTATGTGATTTGTTTGCAAATATGTACTAACTTTTTTATTGGTACAAGAAGTCTGATGCCTGTAGGATCCATTTTGCTAAGGCAAAATTGCAAGGGTTAGGCAATGTGTTTGCCTATCCATAGAGAAACCGTTAAAGAGAAATAGAAACTAACAGAGACATAGGTCAAGATGAATAAAAAAAGAGTTTAGAAAGTACATTACTACTTTAGGAACCACCTTCTAAACCAGTTATCTAAGTTAAGGTAAGGGTGCATGACTGTAAATAAGTACATTCATAAATTTGATAAGTTGATAGTCTAATGTAACATCCATAAGGATAGTCACCCTAATCTTTCTAAATTTCATACTAAACTAAGACTTGACCTCCAACACAAACTACTTATATAGAATATGAATTCTGTTAAAGAGGCATTTATCAGCTCGCCCTAGGTTTCGAGACATATTTGCAAATGCCTATAAATATAAAGTCCACCTACAAAGATTGGAACCACCGTACGTGACAGTATGAAGTAATGCTAAACCTAACACTTCTGTCACTGAAATAGTAAAGGGTAAAACCATGATCAGCGATTCATCACAACAAAATGCAAAAGGGAACCAGCATTTTAAGTGTCACGATTATGGTCATTTCACTAATCAAATGTCCTATGAAAAGTTTATTTATAGACGAGATTCATGATGAGGATTTAGATGAGTATGGAATTGAGATCTACGAACCTAGTGATTTTAGTTGTGCTAAAGAGGATTTGATAGAGGTACTTGGACACACACATATGTGATTACACATTACATTTAAGGATGAGGACTACCATAGGTACAATGTACTCTACATGTGTGTCACACACAATAATAAAAGGTATAAAGTCATAATTGACAGAGATAGTGACACAGGGCGAAGGCTAAATTAGGGTTAGGGTTTTGAAACTAGGGTTGTTTATAGAGGGATTGGGGAATAAATGATAAATTGGGGAAAACTTTTGGGATTTGGGAATCCACCCAGGCCCACGCCCACTCTCCACGAATCCACGAGGAAAGATTTTGATTTAGCGAATTTCACGCCAGAGATTTCTCAAGAATTTTCTCAAAAATATTATTCATCTTTTAATACTTCATACAAACCCATATATATAGGAAAACCCTAACAAACAGAAAGCTAGTAAAATCCAAACTCCTAATCAAATCAAATATCTAGTAAAATACAAATCTTAATCAAATCAAATCAAATCTAATCCTGATCTCCATCAATTCTCCCCGGCTTCAAATTCATCCCCGATGAATGTGGAGATAAGTAATGATAAATACGTCCGGGTTGAACTGATCGGCATCCACGAAGTATCCCAATTAGGCCATGGTGGTGGTCGAGAAACCATAGTTCGTGCATCACATCTAAATAAAAGTGGTAGAGAGGGAACTGGATTCGTTAGTGAACTTGTATCGAACCACGGTAGATCTGGAAAGACACCTGAATGTGAAACGTATAATTTCTTCACAATTTTTGGAAGCAACCTCTCAGGGGAACCAAAACTTTCACTTTATTATCAAGTACAAATTCCTGCAAAATATTATGTGGATATATAACAAATTTGTACTCATCATTGCAAATTGCTATCTGTCTAGAGATCTCATCATGCATAACATGCATATCAGGCAAATGCAATGCAACAGACTCAAGTGGTACAACTCCAAAAAATAGATATGTTGGTTCCCTAAGATGACATACATCAATCATCGCAAATGATATAACATCACTATACTGTGTGGGAATTTGATGAATCTCGAAAGTAAACTCCAAACGATCTATAGAAAATAATATATTAGGATTAACCTGCCAAAATATGGGAATGATACTCAAAGACTTACCGGTAGCAATATTAGTGTCAACTATTTCATACTCGGTCTCTTCATCTACATTTGACTCCAAAATTGAAGATCTAGTATCATGTGGCGGTGCACTAGACTCTACCAAAACATTCTGAGTATCAGTAGTATTCTTTACAGTAGCATGGATTTCAATAGGAATATGAATCTCAGTTGGTGGATGTGTATTAGACTCTTGTGCCTCATTAATAATATCATCATTAATCATAAAAGGAATACGAGTATCGACAATAAGAATAGACATGTTCGATTCCAATTGTGATTCAACTACAGTACTTTTCTTAGAAACATTAACCTCAATAACTTCTGAATCGTCAACGTGATTAGGGGGCATGATATCTATGGGTACACTCTTGAAGGGACACTCATAATCGTAATGCCAAAATATGCGACACTTAGAACACTTGGTCATGGTACAATAAAAGGAAGAGTGTCCATATTTGTCGCATTTAGGGCACTGTGTTCTAACTTTTAAAGTGAATCTATTTTCCAATTTATCTAAAAGACGAGTCCAATAATACGTAGGAAGATACTCCTCAATAAGAATATCTTTCATCTCTTCCCACGAGTTTATAGGATTCCTATAACGTTCCTCACGATCTATCTCTACTGAAATCCAAAAATTTTTCGCTTGTCTCACTATTCGTCTCCTAGCAAATTGAAATTTACGTTTGCTAGACATTTCATAACAGTCAAAGTAACATTCCATATTCACTAACCAATCAATAAAGTCGCGAGTGGAGGAATAACCATCAAATACAAGATCTTTATACCAGAATTTTTCATCTATTATTTCTCTAGCAGCACGCAGATTATAAATATAATGAGACTTATTTGATTCCGAACGGCGACTAGATCGTGTTGTAAAATAAGACATGCTTAATATACAGAATGGATCATGCAATGCAAATTAGTCAAGTATACAGATGATAGTGCAAAATCTAAAACTCAGACGACCCAAATGCATGCATTAAATTAATTTCTTCCAATAAATCAATTGCTAAATGCAAATGAATATGAGATCACTAGAGAGAAACAATTAACCATTCCGTCACAAATTATTGCAATCCAATAATATTTGCAAAGAATTTAGTAGTTGAAACTCAGTTCAAGTTAAGTATCACCTGAAGGGATGAGTAGTTCACGTCCAAAAAAACTTCGAATCACGACTTTTTCCTTAGCGAGTCTGCACTGTAAATGGGTCTGCACTGTTGTACTGAACTGCACGAAGAGTGGAATGGATCTGGATCTGCGGGTCAGATCTGAAGCTTGCGGGTCGGACCCAAAATAATTCCAACCTTCTATTCTTTTGGATATGGGTCTGAATAAGTGGATCAGAACCAAATCAACCCAATAACAAACAAACCCAAAACCCAATAGGTTTCTTCTCCTTTCTCGCTGCAGTTGAGGGGGGGAGCAGATGAGGAGGTGGTCACTGTCGAAGTGGAGGGAGGACGGAGGCGGGCGGGAGGCGGGCGGCGGGCGGAGGCGGCGGCGTCGCTGGGGGGTCGGTCGGATCTGGTGGCGAGGCGGGTGGTGCTGTTGTTGGCGAGTGGCGCTGCTGTGGGCGGAGGCAGAAGCGGTGGAGAGGGCGGGCGGCGGGCGGAGGCAGAGGCGGCGGGCGGAAGTGGGCGGCGGCTAGGTCGAGCTGGTGGTGCCGGAGGCAGAGCGGGGAGGGCGGAGGCTGCGGCGAGAGGAGGCGGAAGCGGTGGAGAGGGCAGGCGGCGTGCGGAGGGAGTTGGGCGGCGTCGGCGGCGTGGTCGCTGTTGGCGGAGAGGACTAGGGCAGGGTGCCGTGGGCGATGTCGAGGATGGCGGAGATGGGTGATGGGCGATGGGCGGTGGCTAGGAGGAGAGGAAGGGTTCGATTTAGGGGCTTTTGGGGGATCGGAGGATGAAGAGGGGGACTTTTGGTTGACTGTTGCGAAGAAAAGGAGGAGAAAGCTTGGGTTTTTTCTCTTTTTTCTCTCTCTCTCTCTCCTCTTTCTGATCCGTGAGAGTTTTTTTTTTCTCCCCGGCTTCAAAACATTTATCCCCGATAAATGTGGAGATAAGTAATGATAAACACGTCCGGATTGAACTGATCGGTATCCACGAAGTATCCCAATTAGACCATGGTGATGGTCGAGGAACCATAGTTCGTACCTCACATCTGAATAAAAGTGGTGGAGGGAAAACCGACTTCGTTAGTGAACTTGTATCGAACCACGGTAGATCTGGAAAGACACCTGAATGTGAAACATATAATTTCTTCATAATTTCTGAAAGTAACCTCTCAGGGGGAACCAAAACTTTTACTTCATTATCAAGTACAAATTCCTGCAAAATATTATGTGAATATACAACAAATTTGTACTCATCATTGCAAATTGCTATCTGTCTAGAGATCTCATCATGCATAACATGCATATCAGGCAAATGCAATGCAACGTATAATTTTTTTTTCTCTCTCTTGCTGGTTGATGGAGGGTGAGGATGGCTGGATCAGGTGGAGGAGGAGAAAATAATTTTAGGTTCTGATACCAATTTGACGCAGGACGAAGGCTAAATTAGAGTTAGGGTTTTGAAACTAGGGTTTTGAAAGTAGGATTTTTTCTAGGGGGATTGGGGAAGAAATGATAAATTGGGAAAAACTTTTGGGATTTGAAAATCCACCAAGGCCCACGCCCACTCTCCACGAGGAAAGATTTTGATTTAGCGAATTCCACGCCAGAGATTTCTCAAGAATTTTCTCAAAAATATTATTCATCTTTTAATACTTCATACAAACCCATATATATAGGAAAATCCTAACAAACAGAATTCTAGTAAAATCCAAACTCCTAATCAAATCAAATATCTAGTAAAATCCAAATCCTAATCAAATCAAATCAAATCTAATCCTGATCTCCATCAGATAGCTACGTGAACCTCATCATTAAGTTAGCTATTAAGAAGATAGGTCTTAAGGTTGAACGACCCCCACAACCATATGTCACTTGGGTTGATAATTGCCTATTCAGTTTTCGAGCTACCCTTTCCATGAACGTTTCGCACATCTTGCTAGGTAGGCTAAGGTTGTATGACCTAAATGTGAACAGTTTTGAAAAGTCAAACACTTACACATTTATGTATGATAGGAGTATTGGCCCCTTTACTGTCCAAAAGTCAATCTAAAAATCAAAGGAATAAATTGATGGCAAATAAAAAAGGCAAGAAACCTCTCCATTTTGTGCATATGAACCCTCTTACAGATCCGATAAAGCATGTAGAGTTTAAGCCCAAGAAACTTACAAATTTACTTTCTTTTTCCAAATGAGAGAGGCCTGACCAACCCATAAACTCACTTGCACATCACCTACAGATCTGTTTCAGATTCAAATGAAAGAATTCGGGAACATTGAGATGCGATGATATAGGGTTCATCCTGGGGAAGAAATGATAAATTGGGAAAAACTTTTGGGATTTGAAAATCCACCAAGGCCCATGCCCACTCTCCACGAGGAAAGATTTTGATTTAGCGAATTCCACGCCAGAGATTTCTCAAGAATTTTCTCAAAAATATTATTCATCTTTTAATACTTCATACAAACCCATATATATAGGAAAATCATAACAAACAGAATTCTAGTAAAATCCAAACTCCTAATCAAATCAAATATCTAGTAAAATCCAAATCCTAATCAAATCAAATCTAATCCTGATCTCCATCAGATAGCTACGTGAACCTCATCATTAAGTTAGCTATTAAGAAGATAGGTCTTAAGGTTGAACGACCCCCACAACCATATGTCACTTGGGTTGATAATTGCCTATTCAGTTTTCGAGCTACCCTTTCCATGAACGTTTCGCACATCTTGCTAGGTAGGCTAAGGTTGTATGACCTAAATGTGAACAGTTTTGAAAAGTCAAACACTTACACATTTATGTATGATAGGAGTATTGGCCCCTTTACTGTCCAAAAGTCAATCTAAAAATCAAAGGAATAAATTGATGGCAAATAAAAAAGGCAAGAAACCTCTCCATTTTGTGCATATGAACCCTCTTACAGATCCGATAGAGCATGTAGAGTTTAAGCCCAAGAAACTTACAAATTTACTTTCTTTTTCCAAATGAGAGAGGCCTGACCAACCCATAAACTCACTTGCACATCACCTACAGATCTGTTTCAGATTCAAATGAAAGAATTCGGGAACATTGAGATGCGATGATATAGGGTTCATCCTGAGATTTCCTTCCGAATCCGTAGAGGATACTCATACTCGATGTTTAGATCCTTACAAAGTTATCATGGAGTGGAGCAAACGCCTATGAGTTCGATATTCCACTAGAGCTTAATATTTGCACAGACTTAACTCAGTACTATGCTCCAGTCAACTATGCAACTACCATTTCAGAACTGTTATCCTTTCCAACAACAAATGCACGGATCCTTTCAGTTTGTCTACCACCACCACCATGATGGAGAGGTTGAGAGTTTAATTCAGATGTACTTGATTTGCTGGAAAGGATAGCCATATTCAATGGAGAAGTAGCTTCATCGGGACATGATTGATTCTTATAGCACCACTCCCTGATAGTAAATATTTTCAAGCAAAGGAGAATTGAGAGGAATTCTTTTATAATAATTTAATTTGTCACAAATTTATATGAATCCTTTTATTATAATATATATGAACTCATGGAAGAATGAAGAACGATTATTGAAATTAGTTTCTTTTGAAACTCTTAACATGTGATGTGCTAACAAATCTGTACTTGAGAGATACGTATGGATAGGTGAGAAACTGATCTATGTGCGAGACTCAAATCTATCACATATCCTAGTTATATTTGAGTTCTTCCCTAAATCCCCACCATAAACCCCAATTTCCCTTCCGTCCTAAGCCATTACTCCTTACACCATGGTAATTTTAAGAGAAACATCCTCACCAGTACCATATATATTAATCAACATGTTTCCTCCTTGATATTACTGACATGAAGAGAATAACAGTGCAGCACAAACAAGGAAAAGTTCAAGGCAGGTGATCAGCAAAGGGGAAAAGTTAATAGCAGGAGAACATGTCTTAACAACTAAAAGTTTGGCAAGAACAACCACTCATGAGTCAAGACAAACTTTGATCAATTATACTAGCTTTTGGATCAGGTAAGCTACCTCACTAGATGAATATATTCAAAGGAAAAAATTCACACAAATTCAGAAATTTCACATAACAAGCAGCTAAACACTATCAAATTATCACACTGGCACCAAAATCATGGTAACTGCATTTTTTTTTCCCCGTAGGAAATAGGATTAACGATAGATTAAAGGACTCACAATCACACATCAACCTCAGATTAGCATGTATCTGCAGGAAATTATGAACAGAAGCTACTCAAAACAACTAGAAATCCAGGTTAAGCTCATGTAACCAAGGAGAACTCACCACGAGTGAGTCAGGGGAGGAGGGGGGGGGGGGGGGGGGGGTGCATGGTTATATAACCACAAATAGATTAAATCACATGGCAACAAGCATGTATTGAGACCAAATGGACAGCACACTTGAAACATAACCTTTGGAAATCAGGATTTAATTTTTCAATTGTTCCATATTTTCAAGTTGACCATAAAACAAAATTTAATTCTCTCCTCCCTCTGGAAAAACAAAAATGGTCATGCTATGTGAGCGAACAACTCTAATTAAAGATCATTGCAGAACGGATATCCTACAAACTCTCAACTTGACCAAGTAAGCACAAATATAATCTTTTCCATTAATTTTGGAAAGGGCATCGGCATGTCAGAGTCTTAGGCATATCTTTGCAATTATCAAAAGCTCCAGATTGTTTTTTCAAAAGATATCAGCAAAATATGAGGCATGTTTTCTTTATTAAAATTTATTACTTCCCTATTTTAGATTCTTTGCAAGACAAACTTAAACATAGGTAAGACATGTGCAAAAAATTAATAATTTACAAAGCACATACTCATGAACATATCTAAATATTATAGTCAAGATCCAACAAGCCACATACTCGGCCAAATAGGACTGCACACTTAATATTAAACTTAGAAGCCAGGATTCAGTCTTCCATTCTTCCATTCATGTTTCAAGTTTAAATTTTATTGAACAAAATTTAATTCTCTATCACCCTTTAAATACAGACAGGCTGGGCAATGTGGGCGAACAGCAATACTATAAGGTCAGCGTATAACAGACATGCTGCAAACTCTCCACTTGAACAATTAAGCATGTAAAGGCCATCATCATGTCAGACACTTCTTTACACACTCAAGAAAATATCCATTCTATTTTCAAAAGATATCAGCAGAATAAGTGCCACGGTATCTTTATTAAGAAGTTACTTCCCCACTTTGGATTCTTTGCATGCAGGACACTCAAATATAGGCACTAAATGTGCAAATATTAGTAATTTACGAAGAAGCACGCTTACATTCATGTCCATATCCACAAATCATAGACAAAAGCCAACTTGATGGTCATAAATAGGGAGAAGCTGAACCTTTATAAGCATATCTACTAGTAGTATAGACACTTTCGGGGTAAGCATAAGTCAGTTTTCATAGGTTTTTGCTGATTTCAACAAAACCGAACCGATACAAAAATGGGAACCAAATCGACTCAGTTCGGTTATTTTGATTGACTATGAATGATCTTTCACTTGAATGATTTTTTAATCTTCCCATCCATACTATAAATTCCAATATGCAAATTGTTCGGATGATTTTCTACAAGCTCCTTACCAACTTTCTAATTGTAATGTTGTGATTAGTCGTCAATCATAAAGTTATGCTCAGTCGTCAATCTATGAGCAATTCCTCTGTCCGTCCTTCTCTCCCATGAATCTCCCGAACTCTGTAGGCATATCCTACATGATGACACATGGCCAAAGATCAATGACCCCACCAAAGCTATTTGTGGTTGTGATCACCACAAATGCTTCACCAAATACAAAAAATTCTCTTTATGCATTCAACACCATTTTTATCACCCCCGTCTTGAATCCTCCATTCCCTAATTCGAATTTTATATACGTACCAAGATGGCTGAATAATCAAGGGAAGAACCATGGATGGAAAAGAAGCAATGGGAAAGAGGACAAGACTTAGCCATCTAAGCATATCATTTGGTTCGGTTGGGATTTTTGAGCCCGAAACTAAATTTCAACTAAATTATTTCGGTTCAATTCGAGTTTGATTTTGCTTATTTCGGTCAGTTTTGGTCAATTAATTCAGCTTTACCCCAACCTTTTTTTTATTGAGCAAATTTTACCCCAACTTTGCTCACCCCTATCATGGATATGGGTCGTTCAGGATATGCGTCAACACACACATCATTTATATATTTTTTAGAATAATCTCATATTGGTGTCTGTGCCCATGCAACAGAGCATGTATGCAAGCAAGTGGTTGCAGAAAACAATCCGCAAGTAGGCAGAATAACACTAGGTAATTTAAATAGTTGTTATTAGAATGGCACAAGGTTTAGGCATTGACCTAAATTGTTGAACTAAAAGTTAAGAGCCTCGGTCATAATCATCAGATGGCAAATGCAGGATTCATTGATGCCTAAGTTGGAAACAGTCAAAAGCAAATCAGCATGGGGATGTATAGGCTTGCACTAGTAGACTTGTATCAAGTTAATCTTCATATTGTAAGTAGGTAGAGCAATATAATTCTTGTGAAAGAATCATATAATTCTTGTGAAAGAATCTAAGATGTGCTTAAAAGAGTAGTATGGTGCAATTAACCTCAAATATATTACTATATTAGTCTGCAGCAGAGGCAGAACCAAGACCTTATAAATAAATTAAAGTAAACCGTTCAAAATATTTCATCGATTTAGTTTTTAACTAACAACTTTATTACTGTGTTCCGAAACATAGCTGATTTTTTTACCAGGTACTAAACCTCCATGCAAACTTAACAGAATTGTGGCAGCATTTACCATTAATATTTGCAATATTTAATGAAAATTAGCGCCTGAAAGCTTAACAATGTTAATTATCTATATAAAGTTATCACTTGTTCACTAGTTATTGTCTTGTATTAGTCGTATAAGTTTAGCATCTTATAGTTTGATTCCAATAACATAGGAAATTAAGTGTGTATGACATTAGCTAACAGGATTATATTTAACCATACAATCTATATCTGAAAAAAGGTTCCTTGATTGCTTATAGGGATCTTGTACTGGTCGAATGTAGTTGGTATTGGGCTTTACGAAGTTAGTTCCTCAAATTTTGATAATTTCGTATTAATCACAAAATTATAGAATTACATCAACTTAGTCCCCCCCTATAGGTAGGAAAAACCTAATAATATAAACCAACATGATCCATTAATTCTATCACTGAGGAGCACTTCATCCGCCAAAGCAATCATTGCAATGATATTTTTTCTATCTCCAATGCTATTTTAATGGCTAAATCCATTTTCTTCTTAAATTCTATCATGTTTTCTCCTCTCAAATATACAATCTGTTTTCCAGAAAGAAGAAATAAGAGAAGATAATCGCTCCAACTTCCCCGTGATTAGTAGGAAAAAAAATATATTATCCTAGCATTACTCTCAGTCATAGTTAATGGATATTCTAGTTATTGGTGATCTAATCTAACTACTTAATATGGTGTAACTTAAATGGTGGTAACTAATATGAAAATACAATGATGCATGGGGCCAATAACAATAAGCTTTGTTTCAAGGGGACAAACACAGGCACATATATAATTATAAAAAAACTTAAAAGATATGTATGTATGAAGCAGTATTAACCAGGGTGGAAACAATTGGGGAAATAGAACATAACCATTCCCTATCTGATAGCTTATATGAAGGATTGGCCTTAAACCCTTGTTTCTCTTTGTATTAATTATCAATGAACTTGCTAAACATTTTGAAGATGCTCGGTGGAGCAAGTTTTTGCTGCATGCAGTATGCTGATAAATATTGTATGCATTGATGATACTAACGGAGACAATTTCTGAAGTAAAGAGGCGCACTAGGTTATAATGAATTAAAATTTTGAGAGTTAGAATAACTGTATAATATTTAAATACATTCCAAAGAGGAGCATACTCAGGATCAACCATTCATCGTGATGGTGAGGTCAAGAGCGACGTGGTTCATGGGATCAAAGCATGCTGATTAAAGTGGTAAGGTGATTTAGAAATGTAATGAACTCATTTAGCACCCACTAAATTAAAGAGAATGTATATACAACCAGTAATGTTTTATGTGTTTGATTGTTGAGCAATTAAGCAACATGTGGAAAAAATGTTTAGGCAGACTGCGAATTTATGAAATGGATGTGTTGCAAGATGCTAAGAAGGTACATGCATAAAAGTAAATAAAGTAGCAGCCCCAACTTGGGGAAAAAGAAGGAAAACTGATTGCGATGGTTTAGGTCAATAAGCCGGAATGGTACGGATATAACTGAAGTGATGCAATGAGGAAGCGAGGCAGACCTAAATGCACATAGACGGGCAATTTGAAACTTGGAAGGATATACCAAGTAGATGGCCCTTAACAAAATTAAAGAAAAAGATTCATGCAGCCAACAAGAAAGTTTGAGATAAAGGTTTTGCCATGAAAAAATGTTCTCTTTTAAGAAGTAATCAGAACCAACAATGAGCACACACCTCTCACCAGCCATGGCTTGTTCCGTGTTTTTTATGGTACAATTATTTATAAATCAAACATCTTATGACCAATCCATTCTATAATTGATACAGAAAAGCATCCAATGCAAATAACCAATATCTTTAAATCGATTAATATATTGCTGCATAATTCTCCACAAAAACGTCCTACAAATATCAGCAATACGATAGTAAAATAGCATGGAAAGTAAACTCTTACAAATTTAAGGGTGTCACATTACCTACTTGGAAAGAACACTCATGAAGTTGCTTGAAGAAAAATGTGGAAGGATTGTTGTCCCAATTTGAGAATTGTCTGTAAACTCTAAATGAAGCTCTTGCTTCACTCTAGTTCCATCATCACCAGTGAATGCATTCCTACCACTCTGGTCACTGGTAGGAGACTCAATGTCATCCACCACAAACCGCCTGGGGATGCAAGTACCTTTACCAACAAAGCCAAGATTCCTTACTAGTCCTTGGTCAGATGGTCTCCTCGTCTTTGGCTCAGAGCCTTGAGTGCACAGATTAGGTAAGCTTACAGGCAATCCACTAGCAGGACCAACATTCATGCTTGGGTGCTGTAATCGCCAACTGCTACCACTATTTGTACGAGTCAAACAAGACGACACTAAAGACGAAATTGACCCAGGAGATCCCTTTAACACCCCAAAGTTTGTGACATATCCATCAGAGTTTTGTGCAACATCTAATGGTGCATTGTTGGATAGAAAAGGTGGTAGGCTATCTAGAACTATATTGCTGTTGCTAAAGTTGGAACCTGGGTTGATGGCAATATAACTATTCCCTGACTGAAAATTGCTTGATGGTTGAGATGGAAGAACCTTCGAATTTTGTTTCATAGGTAAAGAACTCTGCCCAACATTTAAACAATTTGATGATCGAGCGGGAACAACCAGACAGGAAGGTTGCACATTAATTACATGATGTGGCTCCGAGAGCACAGGATATGACTGTTGCTGCTGCAACACCTGTATCATCACGTTACCACTCTGAGGGCTGTTCACCGCTCCAAGGTTTTTTATGGAATCAGTGGTACCAAGATGATTTTCTGGCTGCTTAGAAAAACTAGAACATGCCTTCACACTAGCACCAATAGTTGGAGGGAATTGCTTGGATATGCTTGACTGACACTTGAAAAGAGGGTGACCAAGTGGAACTTCCTGTTCAGCAGGAATGCACTTAGGTCCTTGCCTTGACACATGTAAAACTGGCTGGTCCATTGCTGGCAATACCAAGCTGCCTGAAGGATGACCTAAAAGCTCAGCATGCAGGGCAACAAGGGTTTGTGGGGAAATTTGACCTGAAGCTGCAAGAGCTTGGATATCGAGTCTTCCCACAGAGCCCACTTTCGTATTTGGCTCTATAGATCCATATAGAGAACTAGGAAGTCCATTCTGGTGTTCAGCTACACCACTTATCCTCTTCAAGTACAGTCTGAATTTCTGCATATTCACATCATCGCACTGAAACATCAAATTCTGAATATATTATTCAAGAATAGATATATAGTATATAAAAGTAAAGCAAGAATATCTAAAGCAAGAGAAGGCAACCCAAAATTATTTGCCTCATAGAAAGAGATAATATGGCATATCAGGAGCATATATTGATAAAAAAAAAAAAAAAAGGAGACTGATGCTAGAATTACCATTAAGCAAAATATAACCTCCAAAAATATCCATGAATATATTCCTAGTTCCTCTTACACGAGATTTTCACCCTCCTTTATCAAAAAGCACTTCATAAATTTACTTGAAGATCACATAAGAATGCCCTCCTCAAGACCTCGGCCTAGGATCATCTCAAGAAAATGGAAGCTACGCTTGGAACATATTTTACATTGTAATTCCTCGGTTTCCATAAACTTGTACTGTTAGGACGAAAAGGCAAACCTCCTCTCTACCAATTGAACTGGTTTATACATATATATATATATATATATATATATATATATATATATATATAAACCCTACCGCATCCACTTTCTCCCAAGCCGAGGAAACATGTCAGATCAGATGTCTGTTACCAGGTCAGTAGTCAATTGAAATTTCTGATGCTTAACGCATACGGCATACAACAGATATATATATATATATATATATATATATATATATATATATATATATATATATATATATCCTTACAAAATTTAAAAAAAAAAAGAAAAGAAAAAACAAGTTAAAATATACTCAATGCTCCCTCACTCGAGGGTTTTATCATGTAACAGCACATGCTAAAGTACTAGTATTTTTCTACCCTAACACGTTCAAATGAGAAGAGGAATATTTAAGCAAGTAGTCTAGGTTTCTTGTTTTAGTAATTTACGATTCTCACACCACTTCATTTGAGTTCCCTAACAAGTTATTTGGAGTATAGGAATACTTAAGCAAAGGTTTAAGATCTCGATATCAATATCAGCCGATGGTTTATGGTATCAGAAATTGGCAATATTGGACATTATTGCATTGTTAAGTTATTTTGAGTATAGAAATACTCAAGCTAAGGCTTAAATTCTTGGTATCAATATTGATTGATGATTTATGATATCAGAAATTAGCAATATTAGGCATATATTGGCCATATTGTATTGGCAAGTTATTTGGAAATAAGGATACCAAATACTTAAGCTAAGGTTTAAAATCTCAATATAAATATCGACTAATGGTTTATGGTATCAGAAATCGGCAATATTGGGCATATTGTATCGACAAAGTTAAAAAAATGTAAAATATCAGCAATATTGCCTATATTTGTACTAGTATAGTAAGAGAGAGATTGTAGTGGGCACCTCAAACTCCGACGCAATGTAAGTAATGTGTGTCAATATAGGCAGATATTCAAAAAATTAGAACCTCGATTTAAACATTTATAGGGATATTGTAAGCTTTATACTTCCATAACCTTTAATTCTCACACTACTAACTAATACTTCGCAATATTAAGAACTAGATTAGGTTAAACAAAGGAATACATATTCACGCTAAGATTGGTCTCTCTTAAATGTTATCAAGACTCATTCTCATCATCGTATGAACAAATACCATTAAAAAAAACGCACATGAAAAGATTGCTCACATCTTAGTTACACAACATCATCTATATATAGAGTGTAGAGCAATAATCATTAGCATGAATTAAGCTTTTGCACAAAATGAAATTGCTTAACTAGCCGATTATGACAATCTAACTAAAAAGAGAATTTCTTTTGGACATGAGTGTTCGTAGAATTCACACATGAGGGGGGACCAAAATGATATAAGAAAGATAATACACCAATCAAGAGAACAATATGCAACTGATGGCCAAACCTGCAAATGGCTCGCAACATTTTCCCTAGTTAACCCAGGAACATCCATCAGTTCAAGGATTCTCTTGGGAACAGCCTCTGCAACAAAGAAGTAAATACATAAATAACATATAAACAGCAATTGAATTTGATTGTTGCAATATATTAAGATTTTCAAGCTTCAAAAAAAGTTCTTTATAAAATCACACTGAGTTTACATACAGTAAAAAAAAAAAAGATTCGTACTTTCAATCCCGAGTTGGCTTACAGCAGTGACAAACTGCTGGTGGAGTTCCACTGACCACACAACACGAGGCTTCTTTGACGAAGATGGATCCTCATCTTCCAGTTGACCATCATCTTCATCGTCTTTAGCCTCCCTTTTCTTTGTATGAGACTTCCAGGATCCATCCGCTCCATCACTTGCTGAGGAAGCATACTCAGCATCATCAACAACTCGCCTATTACGATCAGAGTCATCCAAGCTGCCTGAATACTTTAGCTCTCTAGTTCCATTCCACTTTTTCCTTATGACATGCTGCCATATGTTCTTTAACTCTTCAATACGTATAGGCTTAATCAAATAATCACAAGCCCCATGCTCTATTCCTCTCATTACAGTATTGGTTCCCCCATCAGCGGACATCACTGTATGTTACAGAAAACTCTGCCTAAGTCATTGTTTTAAGAGAACAATAAAATTAGTAAACAGAAGACAAGAAATTCTAAGAAAAACCTTACTGATAACAGGAAGATCCATTTCAAGACCAACAAGCTCGAGTAGCTTAAACCCATTCATGTCAGGCATATGAACATCGCTAATTACCACATCAAAACCACCCCTCCTCTCTCGAAGAAGAGACAAAGCTACTGTAGCCTGACAACAAGTTGTAACTGTAGAATAAAAATAAGTTGCGAGTACATTATTTGTTAAAACTCTCAGCAAAAGTGTTTGGCAAATGCTGCAAACCATTTTAGAAACTTCTTTTTTTCCTCATGGATCACCATTTTGCATGGGAAATAAACAGAATGCTAGACATCATGATTCTGTTACCTTGAAAATATATTACACAGTGATACTTCAGTGCAAAGCGGTACAAATGGATAGACAAGTTCAAAAAAAAAAAAAAAAACAAAAAAAAAAAAGGCAGCCTGATTGATATGACAATTCACCATTATTCCTCCAAAATGCTTGAAACAGTCAACCAAATGAAATAAGCATAACCCAAAATAACCCAAAGATGTGACTGTTAATCTAGTATAGGCCAGCTAGAAGTTTTTCATATGTTTATTCAGGAACGAATTGTGTATCATTTAAATTTAGAAAACCTCTTTCCATAAATTGGTGCCCTATAATTAGCATCAACTACATTTGATTTCAAACAATGCTGTAGTTTCTAGCTCTCATAACCTCATGGTTATAAATGATTAAGACGGACAAAGTATAACTAGCAACCACAGGTGACAGATAACATCACAGAATTGTTAGAACTATTTGAGAAAATTTGAGGCTAAACCAGGTATGGTTGAATGTGAAATACTGCAAGTGCTGAAAGAGATTATATTAGCTAACGATTGATGCAAGAAATTGGATCCAAGAATTTGGTACAACAACCATCACGCCCAAACAACCATGTAGCATTATGAGCACCAAATTTTCCCCCACTGCAGCTGTACTGATTGAGATAGCTAGAAGTCATGGAATTGCACGAGGAACAGGAGACTCCTGAATCACCACTCACTCAGTATCTTGTGATGAATCGTGCACACCCATAGGAACTCAAGCATTTGCAGAATGGAAGCTAAGGAAACTAAAAATATCAGGAACATCAACTGTCTAATTTCACCGATGCTTACCATCAACACAAGAAAATCAAGTCAAATGATTTTTTACTCCCACTCCATCCTACTGAAGGCACCCAGAAATTTAATTATTGTTACCAACTTTCTACTTCCTTGTGCATTTACAAATGCATCATGGTTGGTAGTTCAACATGTAGGGATCAGATACAGTCACATAGACTTATTTTTAGTTGTTTAACAACCATCTAGGAAACTATACAGAGCTAAAAGATATTGGCAATAGGTAGAGGAAGGGGAAAAAGTGCATAGTACTGGATTCTGAGAGAGGAAAGAAAATGTCTTGGTATTATTAACCTTCTCAACATTATATCATCTTTTATGGCCAAGCATGTAGCGAAAAAGATGAACAATCTACTCTAGTTATAATTGAACTTTCAAGAACCACAGTGAAGACCATCTGACAGTATTTTCCTAAAAGGCATACCCTTCGGCTGACTCAGAATGAACTGCCATGAACATCTGTCGACAGACTCGACCTCATCAAATTATACTATCTCAGCCTACACTAATAAAAATTCTGCAATCTTCCAGTGAACTGACTGGTTTATCGGTATGCATATCATATTTCCTCCTTGTTTAGGATATAATGAAAGCCAACATTAGATATTTAAAGAATTCTTTTCCATAATATAGCAATGATTTTAGGAAGAATCAAAGGACTCCACAGGTATTATGCATAGGTTCCCATCATTCATGCTCACATTGACCTTTTGCTCAACTCCTCCTGCTGCTTCCCATCTTTAATGCCCCAATATTAATGTCTTTAAATCTCCTGCGGTGTTTTCCATATGAGGTCCATAAACCAGATTTGATTTCTATAGTGAAGTACACGCTTGCTTACGAAATATCCCACGGCTTATCTTCATGATACTGTTTCCCTGTTTTAAGCAACTTAACTACCAGACATTAAACCATAGAGCAATGTTTAAATAGCAATAATGGTAACGAAACATTTTATCTCTTTTAAGATATGTAACATATAGTGCAACGCATAATGTAGATTACGCAATTTCCTATTTATTTAATAAAAAATATAAAACTATATAAAATAATTTTTATAAATTTAAAAATAAATTTAAAATTTCTAAAAAAAGAATATAAAACTTTTTTGCAGCACATAATCTATTATAATTTTGTGTTAAGTTTTACAATAATTTTCATATTTATCTTCACAAGTTATATTAAATCTACAACCGTAATTCCAGTCATCATTTAAACTAGAAAACTAGATTCTAATTTTTTTTTTCAATTTCAGTTATTATCATTATTGTACTTTATATTTTGTAATATTCAATTTATATTATTTATAATTGTTGATTTCAATTCAGTTAAAAATTTAATATAATCAACAAGTAAGATATATCAACAATCAGAGAGGAATTATAAGCACATAAGGAAACAATTACAAATTAGCAAGTTATCAATTCCACAAGCAATCAAACAAGCCAATAACTAATCAATTAAGAAAATTACAGTAATTCGCTAATAATCAAAATAATAATCAACAACAATATAGAAATTACTAAAAAAATAATTGTAAATAACGTATCATAATATAATTTACGATAACGTTATGTAATATAATGTAAAATAACATGAAAAAACGTACTGTTATGGTCCACTAAGTTATTTTCAGTTGTTACGTAGCGTTGGGGTTCCGTTAGGTTTCATAACGCAACATAACAGGTTTCACAACGCATTATTTTCCATGTTGCCATAGAGTTGTAGATTGTGGGAGGCATGACTTGATACTTTCTTTACCGAGTCTGAAGGAAAAAGAACTTTCTATTCACATATAAAAAATGTCATAAATACACCAAATAAAAAAAACTCCGCAAAGAAAACCAAGTTTGCAATATGAATTATAGTGCACTACCACATGCGAATGTGAATATTGGATGAGGTTTTACTCATTAAATATTCTACTTACTAGAAATAATGTGAATCGTATTGACATTCAAATTCATTCTACTTACTATAAATATTGTGAAGGTCATATTGACATTCAAATCTCATCCCCTTCTTGTTAGGCTGACATTACAATTGCATATGAAATGGACTACATTAAAATGTTTCACTATTATATAAGAGTTGTCCATCTTTGGTTCAACGTACCATGCCCGTCACACACCCCTTTTCCAAAACAAGTTTTATAACAAAGGGTATATAACCCCTCATGTGGAAATAGGGGTGGCAATGTATGCATCCATGGGTCTATTTTTAGCCCGCATTATACAAAATTTTGAATTAAAAATGAAATTTTCATTTTTCTAATTCAAAATTTTGTATAGGGTGAGCCAAAAAATGGGCCTGTGGAAGGGTGGAAAATTGTATCTACACACGGTTTTGAAACTTGTAAATAATTACAAGTTTGTTATTTTTTTACTAAGTTGCCATTTTAAATCCCAAATTAAAACCTCTTAAAATTTAAAACTACGACTCATCGTATTCCTCCTCTGTTTTCTTTCTAAAACCCTAAATAATATTTTTTTGTAGTATTTAAAAAAATACACTCCCACAAACTCATCGATTTGATTTCTTGACCCCCTAAAATTTTTACATTAGCATTCCTAAAAAGATTAGGAAGAATTTTAAGTTCTTCGAATTCACTATGACAAGTAAAATTAGGGTTTGGAATCTGAATTTGAGTTTTTTTACGCAAATAAAAAATTCCAACATGCATTTATTGTCAAAGGACAAATCTAAGGTACGATTTAAAATTATTTTAGGTTTTTATATGTATATGTTTGAAATTTTTCGTTACTTATGTTTTTTTTGTGGGGGAGTCGCTTGGCGGCGGTTTTTAATACCGACCAGATCATTCTTTGGTTGGGTATTAATACCCCACTAATATATTTTTAGCTCATAAATTAATAGCCGACCAACAAAGTTTTCACTACTTATCAACGAAAGGAGATTGAGGGAGTGATGGTTAAAATTAGAAAAAAATTTGGACGCAGAGAGTAAATTGATGATATTTCAAAAAGGGACTTTGGTGTAAAGAGTAATCTGGGAGTCAAGAGTAAATTGCTGTGCGTAAATAGAATTTCCAGTGGACGGGTCTACTATCGCCCCTAGAAATGACAAAACACGCTCATGCTTCACTTTCGACTAAAATGGGTCACCAAAAATTCCACATTTCAAACCCTAAATTCGCCATTCATGAGGGTGAAATATCCCTCCAAATTTCTAATCACTCCGCAAACAGAATAATCAGCATGCACATGACACTTAGGCCTAGTTTGATACAGGCTTTCTGAAACTCTGGTCTCATTTAAGTTTAAAACTGGAGTTCGAAACACAAATTGGGTCTAGTTTGGGAGTACAGTTTCAAATGAAAAGATAACAAGCTGTAGAAAAATTTTGGTCAGAGTGTTGTTTGAATTTGGAGTTTTACATAGTCTTAAACAGTTGAAAAAACGAAAAAAAAAACAAAACAAAACAAAACCAAAAAAACAAAAAACAAACAAACAAACTTTCCCCCCGAAATTCACAAGCCAAGAGAAAGCTCACCCCTATACCGGCATCTCTGGAGCATGTGGTCGAGAATCTTCAAGCAGGTGACATCATCGTCCACCACGAGCACCCTCATGCCTACCGGGAACTGCTCGCCCCCGCCGCTGCTGCTGCCCGCCGCGCTCATTATCGTCATCATCACCAAGCAAAACCCTAGCACTGAGAATATCGCCTCATCCTCGACCATCCGAGGCCTCCAGATCTCGATCTCGATCTCGAAGTCATATTGAGGGCTTCAACCGTCGCCTTTCGCTCTTCTTGACTTCGTCTTCTCTTTTGAGGAGGGAGAGAGAAGGGGGGTCTTTTTCATTTTCCGATAACAAGTACACAGGTGGGAGAGAGGGTGGGGCCCGCGCGTGCTCGTGCTGTGGCTCTTTTGGATAATTTTAAGGCCGCGAGAGACCGCAGAAAGAGAAAGGGCCGAAAAGGGCAAGCGAACCGACGGGAGTTTGGACCAATCACGATCATAAGAAGCTGCACAGTTGGATGAGCCTTTCCCCTCCCCTCCTCCTTAGACATTTCTCTCTCGTGATTAGTATTTTTCTTTTTTTCTTTTTTTCTTTTTTTTCCAGTTTCGTATGATCCCCCTTTTAATTTTTGGATTTATTATTCTCCAACGAGTCACTGACCAAGTCACTCTTATTTCCGGACGGCAAAACATCAAAAAAAAAAAAAAAAAAAAAAAAATGGTAACATAGTAGATTTAATAAATAAATAAATAAATGAGATATGCGTCAATGTTTCTAATTTGTGAGATATTTCTATTTTGATTTTTAGTGGAAACTCAATTTAGATCATATTGTAAAAAATATATATGTGTGAGTTTGACTAAAATAAATGAATAAATAAATAAATGAGACATGTTGATTAGTGTCGCCATCAAATAGTGGCAGCACTCATAACTCTTCAAAAAAAAAAAAGATTTTTCATTAAGATATTTCTTATAATGTCTTGTATTGGCAAGGGAAAAATGATATTCATGAGATCATGTCTTACGACCTTTGCGCTCTATACACAGTGAATATCTTTCTTAATTTTGTATTTTGCATAATAATTTTTGTGGATCATGTTTGTAAAATAAGACAAAAGTTTACTGCATCCGCTTTTGTGAGCCCCTTACTTGCAAAACTTGCTTTTCTCTTTAACAAAATGTGTGGCGGAATTTTTTTTCTAAAACCCAAAACCTTTAATGATTAATTCCAGATAAATGCACATTTATTATAATGTTTTGTTACAAAACTATATTAACTTTCTAAGTCGTCATGATATAGAAAACAGTGTTTGTGCTTATGGAGCTTATAAGGTATATATGGTATTAACGAAAAATTAAAATCACTCACATGCCCTTAAACTTTAAGAAAAAACAAGAAGCTATGTCTAATTTTTCATTCACTAACTTAAAAACAAAAAAGTATCCTTCAAAATTTTTATATAAACAATAAATATTTAATTAATTAATTATTATTTATTCCAATTTATAATAAAAAATTTATCTAATTCCTTGAGACGTAAATGGATGTTGTCAAAAATTATTATTCACCATTGTATTCCTATAAATAAAACAACTTTGAAATTGGCTAAAAAGGAAGAATATTACTAATCTAAAAAAATCAAAATTAGGGTTAAATTCCTATTAATGAATAGTTAAAACAATGAAATCTAATATTCATATTATGTATAGTTTGGAAGTTACTTCTCAAATAATTTCGTAATCTAAATATGATAAGTAGCTATCCCAAACCATTTATCAATAGCTTAACCTTAATTTTTTCAATTCTTTATGAGATTTAGAGAACATTTTTCTTTTTTTTTGGTTATTTTTAATATTATTTTATTTATAGGGGTAAGTTATTTTATAAGTTAATTTTCTTGCACGAGCATATCATATTTGACCATGATGGGCCAACAAAAATTCTAATCCCTTAATTATATAACATGAAATATAAAATTCTTCCAATAATTTTTCTAATTAACTATTCTAATTAATAAAATCAATGAGGCTTTTAAACAAAAGAGAATTTTGACAATAAAATATTTAAAATTGGATCCCATAACCTAAGATATTAAGGCATGAGCACATGTATATACTCACTAGGTGCTGAGTCATCCTTTTAAACACCAACTGAGTTGGTGTTCAATCATAGAGTAAGGAACAATTGTTGGTTATAAATTTACCGTATGTCTTTTAATATATTATGACAGTATATGTAAATTGGATGTTACTAATTCTGTGGTTGCAGAATGAAGCATACAGAATTATTTTAGATTAACACAAAATGACAGATTTGTAGTTAACAGAATTGTTACTGTTATCTTGCAGAAAATTAATTCTGTAATTAGGTTTATGTCTATATATTTCCAGTTTCGAAGTAGAAGAAGACTGGTTAAAGAAAAACCATCAAACTGTTCTTCTTTATCTAGTATACTATCATAATCAGAAAATTATGAAACTGGATTAAGAAAAACCTGGTTGCAGGAAGAATGGAAGAAGACTTTACTGACAGGAAGCAGATTGGATGAAGATCGAGGCTAGTGTTGGACACTATCTCCTTAAAATCGATTCGTCCTCCACTGTTCGCTTCTGGATTTCTTGGACGTCGATCTCCCAGGATACAACGATCGATCTGCAGAGGGAAGGAAGCCGCAATCCCTCTGCTCTGGCGAATCTGATAAAGGTTCTCTCTGGTTTATGTTATGCAGGACTGGACTTTATTGAAACAGATGAACAGAGTTCTTCTGTAGACAGAAATTCTGGAACTTCTGTCTGCAGAAGAAGAAAGAGAAGAGAAAAGAAAAAACGTGTTTTTTGAAACACTGACCCAGACCCTATTTATAGGCTTTCAACAGTCGCAACGGTTGAGATTTCAACAGTCGCAACAGTTGGCCGTTTCAACAGTTGTGACCGTTTAACGGCAAACACTAACCCAGACCCTATTTATAGGCTTTCAACAGTCGCAACGGTTGAGATTTCAACAGTCGCAACAGTTGGCCGTTTCAACAGTTGTGACCGTTTAACGGCAACCGTTGACGGCGGCCGGTGACTGTTGGACCGCCGACCGTTGGACTTCAACGACTCTGGACTGGTGGGGCGGGTGCAGGTCGAATTCATTCAGTTCTGATGCGCCCTAAACGCCCATTCGCCCTCGCACACGCGCGTGCGCGTGCGCGTGCGCGTGCGTAGTACCACCCGTGGTGCTCATGGTTTTCCTCTTCTTACATAAGCAAAGTAAAGGAGCAAGCTATCATATTTAAACCCACATTCTTATATTCCTCTATCCCATGTGGGACTATCTTTTATCTTTCCTTTTTGTTCCTTTGCTATGTACTCAACTTTTGAAGCCAATTTCAATTCACTTAATTCATTTAATTTGAACTAGTGAATTGGCTCATTTAAGGTTCAAATTAGTGAATGAATTCAACAACAATGTTGTCCATGAAATAACTAAATTCTATTTTGGCAATTATATTCATAACAATTAGGTTTACTTTGAATTATCTTAGATCTTAAAAACGTTTTAAAAACATTTGGTTATAACTATCATTTCATCTAATACAACCATGGATTATTTATCAGTTATTAGAGAATGCAGCTAATTTACTAATTTTGAAAACATTATTGTGATTAGACTTTAAAAAAAAGTTTGTAGATTTTGTGGGAAATCATTAATAAATCTTATATCAATTTTGTAAAATTAATCCAACCTTCTATTAACTAACTTTGTACATTTGACTATGAGCTTCTAAATAGTTCAAACAGAAGGATCTTAAGTATCTTAAAGTTGGGTGCTACTTTTTGTTTCGGAAATTCTTTATGTTCTGATTTTTTTTCTTTTTTTTTTTTATCTCGTGAGAAGATTGCAAGACAATCTGGTAAGTAAATCGGATATATATAATTGGCGTAAACTTGATGATTCTAGCTCTTGAGGTTATATCATAATAGGAGAAATGGATATAGATTTAAAATAATATTATTTATGATGATTTTCCTTACATTTTCCTTTAATGCATCTTCATATCTAATCTAATATAAATTATCATTTTATTAAATGATTTCATAAGCATTAATATCTTTCCTTATTTATAGTTATTTGTTAAGCAATGAATGACCAATTAGAATTCTCAAAAAAAAACAATTAGGATTATATTGATACCAAAAACACTAATTGATTGGGTCAATTTTAGAGTCAACAATTATTTCAACTCAAGAAAGACTCAAATTTGGTGTAGGCAATTGAGAGCAAGATACCAAGATATGAATTTTTAGATGAATAAACTGTAAAGAAACTTATTAAAGAGTAAAAAGTAAGAGAATAATAGGTAAGATGTAATAAGATTTGACTTGAGATGGATCTCAAACTTACGTCCTCTATAGAAGATTAGAAGGTCAATCTAGTTTTTTTTTTTTTTTTTTAATTAAAAGTGGAGTATAAAACCTCTCAAAGTTCTTTCTATCTCTCCAAATTACAAACTCACAAATCTCCAAAAATCTAAGAATCATGTAGATCAGTTACATGCCTTACTCCTTTAGAGAAGGGGGTATCTATAGGCTAGTGACAATATGAGTCATAAACGAACTTGAGTTCCATATTTTTCTTATTAAACATAGATTATTTGCCTAAAGGATATTTTTTTTCTAATACTTGTGGCATTAAGAGATAGTGTTAATTCTTCATAATTAGAGTGAGATAAAATTTAAGTTGTAGTTCAATTATAGTTAGAATAGAAATTGTGATAGATGGATTATATTATCTTTAAATTGTATATGTCACGCCCCACTCCGGATATACAGTATACGAGCACGTGTAACAGGTACCGGCAACATATTCAATTTAAATATGCTAAAAGCTCAATAAATTTGCCACAATAATACTCAGTAATTACGATAGAAAAATTCAATAAAGATTTGACTTTTCATTTATTGGAATGAATTTTAGATACAATTAAAATAAAATATAATAAAATTAAACAAAAGGAAGTAGGAAATCTCTAATCCGTTATTGAACTTCAATATGATCTTTAAAGTACACCAGATCCTGCGTCAGTTTTGACGTGTCCATTGATAAATCTGGGCATGCACACCCAAGTCGTTAGATTGCGACCAAAATAAAATACGCAAAAAGAATGTGAAATATAACGGTTATGTCCAAACATAATAATAATACAAGTTTTAGAAAATATGTAATAAAATATCTGTAATAATGATGTCAATTGATTTAGGTTATCTTAATGTCATTTTAGTAAAATCAACTCTATAACAGGGGTATTTTTGTCTAAGATGTCATATAATTGGAAAAACTAACTGATGGGATACAACTGTTTCGATTGTTTCCTGTACAGACCCAGCAAATGGTCACAGGATTGTCCGGTACTGAGTCGGACCTGCCGTCAGGCAAACAGAAATTATAATCAGGTATGATCCAGCAAATCATCACGCACCCATGGTGTGCGAAATATTCAGTTGTACAACTTAACAAGTTTATAACCGAAACAGAGTATATTTTTATCATTCAGTTTTTCCTCCAACCCAGTGTCATTTAGGTATAGTACAATCCAGTTGCATTTAGGTATAGTGCATTATATTGATTATATCAGGATTGTCCATTCAGTTTATGTTTTATTTAATAAATCACAATTAGTTATATTTAAGAATTACTGATTTGAGACATCATATAAATATCAGCTAGGCAATTATATGGATGCTGGGAGGTTTTCCGTGCGTTGCACATTTCTTAATTAGAGAACTAGTATACAAGATAATTTTTCTAGACACCGATACAAAATGATATCACAAACAGTATTTTTCCGTGAATATAACTTTTACGTGATTTATCAAATTGTATATATGATTATTATAAAACCTAACTATACTATGTAATTTAAATTTAATGACAATTGACAATAGATTTTTGATGACAAGAAACATAATAAATAATTGATAAATTCCTACAAAATAACAAATCAATTTACACAAAATAAATAACATGATTGAAACAACATGTATATAAAATAGATGATTAGTGAGTCCAAAAATGAACTCACCTGGATTTTGTTTCCCGATGCCACTCAATAGAGTAATCTACACATTAAAATATTCTAAGAATATTAAAACAGATTAATATAAATTTAGATGATTTTTAGTAATTTTTCTAATATTTATAATATACTCTAAATTGATTTTAGTATTAAGCGGGTCTGAAATTATGAAATAGGTTTGGCTCTATTTTATTGGGCTTACAAGATGATGGATGTTCTTTTTAGGTTATTAGGATTATTGAGTAGTAAAGAAACCAATATATGATCCATTAAAATAATTTAACCCAATAAGAAAAAAAAAATAATATCTAATCTCTTGTCAAAAGATGAGAACCAAAAATGTAGAGAGAGATGGAAAGAGATGCTCTTCTCCGGTGAAGTGGTGGCGGCTCCAGCAGCGGTTCCTACAGTGATTTTGAAGGTGGCTCCGGCGAGATGAGAGAGAGAGATGAGAATGTTAGAGAATAATATTTAGAATGAGAGGAATAGATTTTGATTTAGGGGTTTATACATGATTAGATTTAAGAGTTATAGAATGTGAAGGGTTTTGGGAGTTATAGAATTTAAAGGGTTTGACGTGTTATGGAATTTCAAGAGTTTGAGAAGTTATGAAATTTGAAAAGTCTTAGATTAATTTAGAGGGTTTAGGATATGAAAAGTTTTAGTTTAATTAGGGAGTTTAATTTTGAGAATTAAAGATGGTAGTTTCATTTTTGAAATAATGGAGAAGATGAAGAGTTTGGAGGTTGGAGAAGATGAAAAGTTTAGGAGGTTAAAGAAAATGAAAGGTGTAAGAGTTAAAGAAAAAAAATGAAATGTTATATTTATTATTTGTTTATTTTTTTATTTATTTATAGTTATAAAAGATGAAGGGTCATTACAGCATCAGGATTGGGCCATTTCGACAGATCATGAATTATCGAGTCTTCTAACCTTTGTCCAGTTATTGGGTTTTCGTCGGTAGACCTCTCATCTGTGTTATATGCCAATGGACCTAGGTAGGTCATTTTGTGAAATAACAATAGGCATCCACTGTAATATCCCAAAATTCGAGCTACATGCATATCTCTTTTGAGTCTGATCATACCGAATAAGATTATCGAAGTTAATTTTAGACATCGAAATAAACTTTGGTGAGCGTAACCTAAAATTCGTAACTCCAAATGATATTCGGTTTTCACGATAATTAGTTTTCTAATATTTATGATTTTTAGAAATTTTCCTTGCGAGCCCGAAAAGTACTCCCAAAATTACTAATTTAATAATATTAAAATTATCATTCTAATTATTTTAAAATTTTGGTTCATTTATTCCGGACACCGAAATGACAAACAAAAATTTTTCTAGTATTTCTCTTATTGAGTACTACGCCCTGCATTAAATTGGTAGCATTTGGATAATATTATACGAATCAAAATTATTAAATTAAATAAATAAAATAATCAAATGAATTCATTCTTATTTGAGCGGGAGAGAGAGGGAGTTGCCTCTTCGGGGGCCAATCAAGGGCAAGCTAAGAAGATAAAAACCAAAAAAAATAAATAAATATAAAGAGAGAGAAGTACCACTCACACATCACTCTCCCTCTCTTTTCATTCTCTTTCACGGCAGGATCAAGCAACAGAGGGAAGGAAAAACAAAAGGAGAAAAAAAAGAAGAATGGGGAAGAAAAGGAAATTTAAGAAATCGAAAAGAAATTAAAGGGAACACAACACTTCTATTCTTCGTTCATTTCTTAAAAAATTTATTTAATTTATATTTGTATAAGTAATTTGTTTAGTAAGTATTCTCGGCCCACAATTTAGACTATTGATTAATATTAAGAACTAAACCAGATCATTGGATTAATTTTGATATATATAAATATTGTAATATTTGATTATTTAAAAAAAAAAAAAAAAAGAAAAGAGAGAAGGAAAGAGAGAAAACATAAAAATATATTTGCATGAAAAAAGCATATTTGCATGGGAAAAATGCAGAAAGAAGAAGAGAAGGAAACAGGCTAAAGAAAAAAAAAATGGAAGAGAAAGAGAGAAAAGAGAAAGTTGATGAATTGGGCTTAGTGTTCTGGACTATAAGGAGAAAGGAAAAGGAAACTAGAGGAAAAAATAATTGTATACTAGTGGGCTGGGCCTGAATGTTTAGTGAAATGCTTAGGAAAAAAAGGGAGACATTTAGTAGGCTAGGCTTGGACTGGATAGAGAAAAAAAATGGGAATGTGCACTTGGATATGAATTGATGAATAAAATAATAATAATAATAATAATAATAATAATAATAATAATAATAAAATAAAGAAATAATTGATGGATTTGGACTTGAATTGGGCTTGGACTTTAATTGTAAATTAATCAAGGGAAAACATATATAAATATATATGGTTGAGTTTAGAAATAGAATAAGTGCATAAGTTTGGACTTAGAAATAATATAGTATTATTACATGACGCACTTGGTTCACAAACTAAACTACTAATTGGCATTGGAAATTGAACCAAATTATTGAATCGATTTTGATAATATATATTATGATATAATTGTGCACTAATATTATTAAGACGACACGGATATCTAATTCATCATACTACAAGTCATGTGTTTTGATATTACAAATCATGTGCTATGATACTGCATGTCATGTGCAATCGTGGAGACATAAGCATGTCATGAAATGAAAAGAATTAAAGAAATAATTAAAGAAATGAAAAGAAAATAAACAAAAAAATATAATATAAAATAAATCATGTTATGATGTCATGAGTCATATCCATAATGTATTATGAACTCGGGGATAAAAAAAACTATATGATAGATAAGAGCCGTGTCGTATAAGGAATGATTGTAATGTTAAGCCTGAGAATTTTTTACTGCAGCGGTCTGGGTGATACTGGATTACCAATTGATAATTGATATCAGTGTGGTATGTTTGTTACTATAATACAGTACAGGAATTGAATTGTTATGTCTAGTAACATGTCATGGTTCAGCGCCATGAGCATTGAGGCCGAGTCCCGGGTATGCAGGGACACTTATACGATAATAGAGAATAGCGCTATCTTATCCATTAATACAGCTTTTACGATTAATTTGGACGATAACTGAGACCAATATAATAAAGGATTAAACAATTATTGTCATGTTTGTTTATTTATTTATACATTTATTTATACTTGCTTTCATATCTAATTTATATGTTCACGAACAACACTGACATAAACATACTCACACACATTGATACTTCTGTACTATGATAATCATATTTTCTCTTTTTAAAGTGTTACTTGCTGGGTTTAATTCCCTGAGTTTTGGACCCAGATTTGAAGGACGAAAGAGAACCAGCTCTAACTGCAGATCCGTACTTCATTGAGTAGACCGAGCGATAGTAAGAGAGGGAACTACTTCCTGGAGAACTTTTATATATTTTATTTATATTTCCTTTTGTCTGGGCATTGCTTTTCTCATTTGATTCTTTTGTGTTTATATTTAAAACAGTGCGCCATGTTGTGAATTAACTCTCATATGAATAGAATCTTTTTAGTTTCAAGGGTGTTATTTATTCATCTATTGTGTCAGTAGTTATACTTATTCCAAGATCCTATGACTATTGGGTTGTTTAGTATAAAATTTTAAGTTGCCTCCTCCATTTTGGGAAGTAGCTGAAAAACGTGGGCGTTACATCCACTCATGAATTCAGTCCAGTAAACTCTTGAAGTTCACTGCGATTCTTTTGACAAGATGTTTTAAAATATAATATTGACTTTTAAGTCTCTTAATTTTAGTGCTAAGTACTACTAATCCATTTTGGATGAGACATACTCATTGTGTGGGGGTGGGGCATTTTGGTGTTCTTCCACAGTTAGTATTGTCGGCGAAAAATTCTGGAAAACAAAGTAGATCCGCGAATTTAGAGTTGGAAGTCTGCAACTCGACGGATCCACGAACCTAAGAGACTGAGGTTCGCGACCCAGATGACAGAACAGGTACGCGAATCTAATATTGAGATTCTCGATACTGTTCATAGCATCCGGGTAGGGGTTTAATACAAAGTCATCCCGAACAAGAGAGTTGCCACCTCGGATCGTGGAGCTAACTGCCAAATGAATGCAGCGACACTACTTCGATCGGGGGAGCAACCACCTAACGAATATGACGGCACTTCTCGAGTAGTGGGAGCTAACGGTCGAGCAAATGGGGCGAGACGTTACTCTAGAACTCCTATAAAAGGTGGGGGAGCGAAAGAGACACGGACAGACACAGACACAGACGGACATCTTCTCCTAAAAGTTACCCCTTGTAATTAAGAGTCAAGAGTTTTTCTTTTTCCTTTAGCCAACTGAGAGAAATTGTACGGAGTGTCAACGGAGAGCAGGATCGTCCTCCATAGCTACATAGGAACCCAACTTTAAATAAAGAGGAAATCTATCTTCCCATATTCTATAAACGGAAAACCATTATATTGTAATCTTTTATTGAAAAGACTTCAATATAAAAAGCTTGCAATTTTCATGGCGAACAAAAAATTGGCGACTCCGCTGGGGAATTCCATCACCTCTGGTAATCTGATGGTAGCTCAATCCGACAACGTTCCAGTTGGTAGTATGGTCGACTCGCTCACCATCCATGTTGACCAGGAAAGCTATGAAGAATTCCTTTTTCAGGCTCCAAGAGCCCTACTTCCCTAAGAGGATGGCGTAAAATCTCCAAGGGGTCAATCCCCGAAGAGGCTTTAATGGCAATAACTCAGCCAAGGGAGTCGACGGACCAAATTAGTCCGAAACCCTCCTCCTTAACATTGGGCTTTATGCCAGTTTCGGTTAAGACTTTTGATCCCTTAAGCAAAATGGACCAAAGTCCCCGCTTCAACAAGGGAAAACGATCACTATCCACTTCGCGAGACTATGACGCGGAGAAGGAGGTTTCTCTCAGTCTACAGCAAGAAGAAACCTAAGAAGAAGTAAAGTTCGTGCCCTCCGCAGGACCACGCAACAAAAGGAAGCCGCTAACTCATCCCTGCAAAGACCTACCACACAAATATGGAGGCCAAAAGGCAAGGTTGATCGAGACGCGGAAGAATTTACCGCGTTTCCTACAGGAAGCGGAGTAAGTCCACCAAAGTTATCTATGATCACAAACGCGGAGCATACATCCGCGTCCCTCGTGTTCCAGGGAGAAAATCTGATCACGTGATTGAAGAGGCTCGCGGAACCTGCGAACCTCAAATTCGCAGAAAATGCATGCCTATCTTCAAGGCTAAGACTGTGCCGTTCACGAAGCTATCTCTCACAAATGACGCCGTCACAAAGAATTTCAGTGCAAGAGATCTTAGGAAACTTCTAAACAGAAAAAGGAAAGAATCCTACGTATCTCACTGCCACTGTGAACCACTAATCAATGCAGTACTGTCTCACTGTCATTGTTCAGCCTATACCAGATCCTCGGTGTTTCATCGATTGTTGGCTCCATCAACATCTTCATCCCAACTGGCGAAGAGGAGGCGACGAAACGGGCTTGGATTTTCTGAGCCAGAATATCCTGAAGTGTCATCCAACATGACAAGCATCGGAGAAAAGAAGAAGAAAAAGAAAACGAAGAAAGTCTCCGAAGGAGATGTTTCTGATCCAGAGCTCTCTTCGAGTTCGAAGGATCTATTCAATGAAGAGCGAGGAGTTTTTTGAAACACTCGACTCAAAAGTGGGACGGCAGTCCCCATGAATTATAGACAGATGGCGGAGATCTCTTCCGATGAATAAGATATAGTCAAATCTGTTATGACTGAATCACAGATATCCGACTCGTTCCTAGAAGATTTTGCCTCTGCATATATGACTCAAAACAATGTCTCAGAAGAGTTCATGCGGAGAATGGATGAACAAGATAAGCATATCCAGCAACAGCAGGATGCTATTAGCGAGCTTAAAGATATGCTACATGTTTTGATGGAATTGGAGAAGACTAAATTGAAGGATACATGAAAGAAGACAGAAGAAGAAGGTCTTCACAATAATGAAAAAGAATCAGAACATCATGAGGATGACGGCAACCGTTCCGTGCATCAGGAAGGGAATGCAAATGCTGTTTAGATGGAGAGATTCCAAAATCAACTGAATGCTCTCACGCATAAGAGCGATTTACAAGAGCTCGGCGTGGTAAGGCCATATCCCATGGAATGGGAAAGTGTGCCGTTTCCGAAAAGTTATAAACCATTGAAGCTCAAATCTTTCGATGGTAAAGGATCGCCGAACCAGTACCTTTACTATTTTAAATCGCAGATTGGGCATTTAGCTGGAAATGACCCCATTATTACGAGGGTATTCGTTAGTACCTTAACGGGACTAGCTTTTGAATGGTTCCGGAGACTAGAGCCGGGAACCATCAATTCATGGAGCGACATGGAGAAAGCCTTTCTCACTAGATTCTATGAAGATGATATGGAGGTGTCAATGCCGGCGCTTCTAGCCACTAAACAAAGAAAAGGAGAGTCAGCCTGGGACTTCATCAAAAGATTCCGAAATGATTCTCTCAGATGTCCGCATGGGATACCAGATAAGACCTTGGTAGAAACCTGTCGACATAATTTATCGACTAAGGTTCTAGCCAGAATAGGAGCAGTAAACTCCTCAACTTGGAAGGATCTCACTCTGCAAGCTGAAGAAGCTGAAGAAATTGCGCAAAGACTTGAAGAAGAAGGAGGCGAGGAGAAACAGAAGCGAAGTGGCTATAACAACTATAAGTCCCGACCCTGAGGATATAAGGGGAAGGAGACAATGGTGACTGATACGCCACAACCCGCAAAGGCTTCCCCGAAGCTCCCTCCTCAGACACGAATGCCGCAAAAGCAATACTCCTTTAAGGATGAGCATACGAAGACTATCTTCAACCTCCTCATGAGTAAGAAGATGCTAAAACTGCCAGAGTCTAAACGTTCACAAGAAACAGGAAAAATCCTAATTACTGTGTCTACCATAGGATCATTAACCACCCTACGCAAAACTGTTACATCCTTAAGGATAAAATTCAAGCCTTGGTGGATACTAATGTCATCAAGCTTCAAGAGGACCAGAAGAAGGTGACCGCGAACATGGTGACTGTCAGGTTTGGCAAAGCGCCCGACTGGATAGAGTCAACAGTTCAAGATGGAGTGCAACCCATTCCTAAAGGCACGATGCAGGTCGTAAATTTTGATCCGCGCCAACAGCAGAAGAAAGGACTATTCCCCTTTAAAACTGATAGGGGGAGATACTGTGGGTGATCCATATCTCCTAAGTGATGAACAATGGACTTCCAGTTTATCTGGAAGGAGACGAAGAGGGAAAACCTTTACCTCTAATGTCGTCTCCGTGATTCCCGAAGATGACGGAGTCATTCCTGCTTTGACCGATTCGGAAGAGGAAATCAAAAATTCTTTGGTGGCTAACGCGGATCCTCCTCCCGCGGGAACTCGTTCAAGAAAAGATTACTTGAAGAACTACGACCAGGCAATGGATTCCCAACCACCTCTAGAGAAAGTCAAACAAAAAGAGTTTAAGTTTAATAAAGTTCTGAAGAAAAAGGGAAAAGAGCCTGTGAAGGACTAGCGGAAGTCATTCCAGTTCGACATTCTAACACAGTTGGCCAATATTCCCGCGAGGATAACCTTGTACGAGCTCCTGAAACTCTCTAAATATACTAGAGAACCTTTAAGAGAACCTCTGCAAGATTCAGAGGTATTCTTGACACAAATACCGGAGATGATTGAAGAAGAAGGATCTCTTTGCGCGACATATCACCAGGTCTCTAGTAAAAACGTCCCTTGCATCACTTTCTCTCCGGAACACATGCAAGTCAGGAGCAATAAACATCACCGCCCTCTGTATTACAAGGGATACATATGATCTACAGAGATCGAGCGCATTTAAGTTGATCCAGGCTCGGCCTTAAGTATCATGCCCCAAAGGATGCTACGATATCTTGGAGTTTCGAGAAATAGATTGGCAGCAACCAACACTACTATCTTCGGATTCAATGCTAACGGCAGTAGACCGCTAGGTAAGATAAAGTTCAAGTGCCAAATCGGCAATATGAAGACGGAAGTCACGTGTTACGTGATAAATGCATACACATCATACAATCTGCTATTGGGGAGACCTTAGATCCATAGCATTCTCATTGTGCCCTCCACGTTACACCAATACATGAAGTATGTCGACAAAGACGGGAACGTAAGAACGCTGATCGCAGAAAAATAACCTTTTAAAGGAGTTGAAAACTACTTTACTGACGCGTTGCTATATCAAGATGTGTTCAGTGTTTCAGATAAGCCTATTCCAGATGACTCCGATAGCGGCGAGGAAGCTGATACAGAATCATGATCCGAAAATTCAGAATCCGAGGATGTAATTTGGGACGGTGAGCCCATTGTGATAAGCCTTGAAGGCCTTAATGTAAATAACACCGTCCACCCTGATGGTGAATGGGTGATAAATAAAAATTTAGAGTTTGCTTATTCTTCTGGTATTGATTCTGAGCCCTCAAGCACTAGCACAGATGTATTCAGCGATTGTGTGAATGAGGTGTGTTCTCTGACTTCCTTCCAAGCACCTATTCGATCATCCTTACATGATTAAGTCATGACGTTGAAAGTACTAACCGGGTCGTTTTTGAGGTTCCTCCCAAAAACGGAACCCAGAAAGCCATAGTATTTGGAAGGGCAAGTTACAAAAACAAAAAGAAATGCTTAGATTATGAAGAATAACAGGAAAAACCCGAATTCTTCCATTACGATGAAAATTCTCGTAGATTAATAAAGAGGATGGGATATAATTTGGCCGAAGGCAGGGGATTGAATTTCGGAAGAGGAATAAGGACAATCCGTCAACCTTTTGTCCCAGAAGGCAAAATGCCAGATATTACCAGAAAACCGGCAGGGGGTTGGATACGTCACCACTTTCGAAGGTTCCTCAAGTGGGAAAACCGAAGAAAGACAATGCGATCGTTTGTCAGAATCATCCTGCTGGGACTTAGATGTCAGTATTGGCATGATTTTTCGCGAAGTGTCCGCAAACATGGTTTCCGCAACCCAAGAAGACGAAGACTTAGAGGAAGCCTCGCCGATAAAAGAAGACCCCTGGGCCAAGCATCTTAATGTGAAATGGGAGATTAAGTTTAAACAGCGCGACCTCCAACTGAAGACAAAGTGATCCAAATCAATATGAGGGATGAAAATAATCCCAAACCCATATTCATAAGTGAGAACCTATTCTCAGAAGAAAGGGATGAGTTGATATCCCTCATTCGCGAATACATTGATATTTTCGCCTGGAGTTATGAGAAAATGCCAGGATTAGATCCAAGTGTGGCGGTTCACAAATTAAACATCCGGCCAGAGGCTAAACCAGTAAAACAACAGCAACGAAGATTCCGCCCAGAGATTATGGAAGCTATAGAAGCTGAAATCAAGAAGTTGATTGAATCAGGCTTTATTCGTGAAGAACAGCACCTTGATTGGGTCGCGAATATAGTTCCCGTAACCAAGAAAAATGGAAAGATCCGAATATGCATAGACTTTAGGGATCTGAACGAGGCCTGCCCTAAGGACGAATTTCCGCTACCCATCATAGATGTTATGATAGATAACACTTGCGGGTATGAGTGTATGACGTTCATGGATGGGTTCTCGGGGTATAATCAAATAAAAATGTACCCTGATGATGAGAAGCATACGTCCTTCAGGACGCCACTCGGGGTGTACTGCTATACAGTCATGCCCTTTGGCCTAAAGAATGCAGGTGCCATGTATCAACGCGCCATGAACGTAATATTCCAAGAGCACCTCCGGAAGACAGTGGAATGTTACGTGGATGACCTAGCGATTAAGAGCAGAAGCAAAGACGATCACTTGAAGGACTTGAAGGCTGTATTCGACCTCATGAGGAAATACCAGCTCAAGATGAATCCAACTAAGTCTTTCCTAGGGATTTCTAGTGGAAAATTCCTCGGTTTTGTCGTAACGTCAAAAGGAATACATCTTGATCCAGATAAGGTCAAGGCTATCCAAGACATGCCACCTCCCCGTAAGCTCAAAGAGTTAAGGGGATAGCAAGGTAGGCTGCCATACATCCGCAGGTTCATATCAAATTTGTCTGGTAAATGCCAACCTTTCACCAGATTAATGAGAAAATGAGTGTCATTTGTTTGGGATGATGCGTGCCAAAAGGCTTTTGAAGAAATCAAACAATATCTCATGAAGTCATCAGTGCTTGTAGCTCCAGTCTCGGGAATAACCTTCTTGCTATACGTAAGGGCTATGGACCATTCCTTGGGAGTTTTGCTAGCGCAGAAGAATGAGTCAGGTCATGAATAAACTATTTACTACCTCAGCAAAATGATGATCGGGGCAGAACACCGGTATAATCCTGTGGAAAAGGAATGTCTAGCTTTGGTAATCGCAATACAGAAAATGCGGCACAACTTAGTTGGACAAACCATCCACGTTGTATCGAGAGTTAACCCCCTGAGAATGCTAATGACTAAACCCGGATCGTTAAATTCAAGACTATCCAATTTGGCTATTTTGCTATCACAGTATGATATGCGCTTTGTCCCACAGAAGTCTGTTAAAAGACAGGCCGTGGCGGGCTTCTTAGCCGAACATCCAATCCCAGCATACTCGAAGTTATACGAACAAATCCTGGGAGAGTTAAAAGAATGGGACCTGATTCCAGAAAAAGGTAACTCGCAAAAATCTTCCGAAGCAAATACAGTCTCAAAGGGTGTATGGCAGGTTTTCTTTGACGGTGCCTCCCGAATGGGATCCGAGGGAAGAATGACAGCAGGGGTAGGAGTTGTTTTCATCTCTCCTCATAACCACATCATTCCACGAGCTTACTCACTAACAATCTCGTGCTCCAACAATGTCGCGGAATATAACGCCCTCCTAATCGGCTTAAAAATAGCTAAGCAACTGGGGGTTAAATATTTAGAGGCATATGGGGACTCTCAACTCATTGTAAATTAAGTAAAAGGAGAGTACGAGGTCAAACATGAAGACCTCTTGCCGTATTACCATACGGTGATCAAGATCGCCGATGGTTTCAATGGATTTTATATCAGCCACATAAAGCGCCACCGAAATAGTTATGCAGATTCACTAGCTTCCTTAGCTGCTACATTAGTTTTACCCAAACATGCTAGAAGGCAAATTACGGTAGGAAGCAAAGAATTATTTTGTCCAAAGGACGAGCTCAGAGAGGAAATGAAAGAACCATAGAAAGACGAAGCTGACGTTTTCGAATCAAGCCTAGAACCGAGGGATTGACGTTTTCCTTATATAGACTGTCCTTTACGGTATATTACCCGAAAATTCAAAAGAAGCCAGAGCAATTCAGAGAAGGGTTGTCCGGTTATACTACAACGCAGAGCTCCAGACATTGTATAGGAAATCTTATGATGGAATTTTACTTCGCTGTCTCTCCAATTGCTAAGTTCAAAAAGTACTCGAAGAAGCTCACGCTGGCATCTGCGGAGCGCACCAGCCAGGACCAAAACTATGGGATAGAATTCGAATGATGGGCTGTTACTGGCCTAAGATGATGACAGAAGCGGTTAACTACGCCAAGAAGTGTAGGGCCTGCCAACTATATGCGGATTTTATACATCAAGCTCCGGAGTATCTCCATCCAGCGGCTACGTTGTGGCCATTTGAGCAATGAGGCATGGACATTGTAGGGCCAATTTCTCCACCATCAACAAGGGGACACCGGTTAATTTTAGCTATAACGGATTACTTTTCGAAATGGACTGAAGCCATTTTCCTAACTGAAGTAAAATCGTCAGATGTTATCAAATTCATCAAGCACCATGTGCTTTATCGCTTCGGGGTGCCCAGAAGAATAATTCATAACAATGGACCCCAGTTTGTGAGCCAAGTATATTCCAGATTCTACAACAAGTACAGGATTTAGGATGTAGCTTCATCGCCATATTACCCTGCAGCTAATGGTCTAGTAGAAGCTTTCAATAAGACCATTGTAAAACTTCTTAAAAAGTTTGTGTCATCCAATCAAGGGACTGGAACGAAAAGCTCGGAGAGTGCCTGTAGGCGTATCGCACCACAGTCCGAACTCCCATCAATGACACGCCCTTCTCCTTGGTATACAGATCGGAAGCGGTCTTGCCTTTGGAAATCCAAATCCCATCGTTGCGGGTCGCGTTAACAAATAGGATGACGGAAGAAGAAAGGTATCAGCAAAGGCTCCAAGAATTAGAAGTCTTGGATGATAAGCGCTTGGAAGCTTAATAGAATATTGAACTATACGAGGCACGGATCTCCAGAACCTTTAACAAAAAGGTTAAATGAAGAACTTTCAAGAAGGGTGATCTGATCCTATCAGTCAGAAGACAGATCATAACTAACAAAAAGCTTAGGGGAAAGTTCTAGCCGAAGTAGGAGGGACCTTTTGTCATTGATACTGTCTATTCTAATGGCACATATCGGTTGGCGAAACCGAATGGTGATAAGATCATGATGTCGATTAACGGCAAATTCCTAAAAAAGTATTATTCTTAGTGAAATTGTAGAACACCAGTTGTAATACGACCTGGGTAGTTCTATGCAAATTATGAACAAAAGGTTTCTCTGTAATCAGAAGTTCATTAATGAAGATTCTTCATTCCGGACTAAAAATCTTTAGGTCGCGAATCACATTTTTTCCTCTTTGGCGAATCACATTTTTCCCTCTTTCTAAATTGCCAAGTTAAAAATACCTCTGGCGAATCACATTTTGTTTTCTTCTTTCTAAATTGCCAAGATAAAAATACCTCTGGTGACTCAAATTTGTCAACAAGAAGTTCTTTCATTCGCAGTAATTTTGGGTACTTGGAAAATTTTGATTGATTTCAAGATTATCAAGTTAACAGTTACCTCTAGTAATCAACATCAGAATCATCCATCAGATACTCTTAGTTATTTAAAAAGAAAAGAGTTTCTTTATTCATCATCAGATCAAGATTACAGAGAATTCTCCAGTATTACACAGTCAACAAGGGTGAATACACGTCACTAAAAAAAAAAAGGAAAAGTTTGTTTCTGTAGCCTCCTCTCCCAAGGATGGCTTAAAGGCGGTAGTCTTCTCTTATAGACTCTTCTAGAATGACAAACTTGCTTCTGTAGCAGTCTCTTTAGCATGGCTCGGACCAAAAAGTTTGTCCCTGCAAAATCTTCTTCTGGAATGACAAACTTGCTTCTGTAGCCTTCTTTTTCAATATGGCTCGGATCAAAAAGTTTGCTCCTGAAACTCCCACTTCTAATTTGCTCTTGTAGCCTTCTCTTAAAGGATGGTTCAAGAGTATAATCTTGTTTCTTCTTTCTGACCACAATCAGGGACCTCCTGGTTGGTTCCCCCAGTGATGATGCCAGTGACTTGATTAGCTCAAAACTGGCATACCAAGAGGACACCCCAGACGTACAACATGAGGGGTTGTACAAATTCAAGGTCTTGGTCATTAGTACCCCAACCTTGTGGAGTGCTAGGAAAGAACAAAAACAATGCCACAGACCCAAAATCTTTTCTCTCATGAAAAATTCAAGAAACCTTCTAAGACCCTCGAGGTATTAGAAGCAATTACGAGCCCATCGGGTCTGGGTCATTATTAAGGAGAATGACTACGGTTATCTCCTATAGCCAAGTTAAATCCCTGTTAAAAAAAAGGAAAGAAAAAGAAGGAAGAGGAGGATATAAATCAGAAGAGAAGGTTTACCTTAATTAAGGAAAAGGACTATGGTCAGAAAAATCTTTTCGGTGGAACACCCCACTGATTTGGTGCAGTTTGGAGGTCTTGTAACATGCCAGTTACCATCCATTCTCCAGATAAAAAAAAGGCTGAACAGGTAGATCGGCCACAAAAGAAAGGAAGGGAAGAAAGTCGGGAAGAAATTTTCTCACGGCTGAGTGATTTTCCATTGAAGAGATCATATGCCTTATATAGATAGTCTGGTGACCGTGATCTTCAGTTTAGAAAAGATAAAACCGAAATCTTCAGTCAAGATTTTCAGTTCAGATCTCAACAGAATTTATTACTGTTGCATGGGACGTTTGGATATCGCAGCCCAGAGATCTCGTCATTAATGAAGACGTATAACGCTTGGGATTCCACGCCCGACAACTTCATCCCATGGCTCGCAGAAGTCTCCACAAATTCTGAAAGAGTCTACAGTCTATTCCGCAAACTTCCAGATGAAACATCGCGAACCAAAATTCCGGAATTAGGGTCGCAAATTAAGTATGGATTGTGTTAATCCGCGAACCTCTAGACTTCACGTGACTTATGAAAGTTGCGTAACAGATACACAGATACTAGAGTTTTACAGCAATTCGCAAACTTCAGACAAAAGATGGCAAGTTCGTTACAAATCTTTGAAGAACAACTGCAAAGCCATGCCTTGGAAGGCCAAAATCAGGTTCTCTATAAATGACAGGGGCTATTACAAAAAAAAGAGAGCAGAGAATTAAAATAGATGTATACAAGCTTTTACAATTCAATAATTCAAAAGGCTTTTATTTTCTCCTCTGCATCATCAATGTCTTGTTGGAGGGTCTCATAAGCTTGGACAGTAGCTTGACGATGCAATTTCTCATCACTAGCAACAACATTCTGCACTGCAGCAGCCTCCAGCATATCTAATTCAGCTTGTATCGCTTGGAGATCTCTGGTTATATTATCCCGCTGGCACGATAAGTTGGCGAGATTCCTCATTGACTCATCACGCTCCTTGGTGATTTTGGCCAAGAAAGCTTGAGGTTTGGCGATAGTCTCTTGAGTTCTAACGATAGCTTGGTCATGGTCCTTAACAATTGAAGCAGCGGCCTCCACTTGAAGAACTAGGGACTCGCGGTCTGATTGACCCTTTTCTTAGGAGGCTTTGCATGCATTTGCCTTCTCCTGGGTCTCCTTCTGGAACCTAAGCTGTTCATCTTTCAGCTTTTGGAAAATGATTTCCACTGTCTCAGATTTATCAGCACTTCTGGCTTTTGATAGGAATTCAGCATGCTTTTGAAGCTGAGTTATCATAAGTCTAAAGGGAGCAGCTTTATCCTCTCCACCAATGCTGACGATACCAGTTAAATAAATGTTGAGAACATTGGCGAGTGAAGCAAAAGAAGCCCCCTTCAGTATTTTATCAATGCAGCGGTCAAGAAAGTGAAGGAAGGTCTCCACCGTATCCTTCAATAAATCAATCTCAAGCATATCAATCTCCGCATAAGAGGGAGTAATACTGGTTGAGGCAGAGGCGAATTGATCCGCACTCTATTGTATAGGGGCAACCAGGCCAGTATTAGGAAGAATGGGACTTCTGGAGACCTCAGCAGAGCTACCAGCTGTAGCATCTTGAACCAAAACATTGGTCGAAGTAGCTGCGGCCAAAACTGTAGACACAGTAGTCTCGGGGATCATTGCTTCCGTGGTATCAACCGTAGAAGGGGTAACTTCGGTTGCCTCATCAATGTCAGCTCCCGTGATGGTGTCATCTGGCAAAACTACCTTCGCATCTAGAGTTGAAACTGGAGCTAGCAAAAGGAGAAAGTTAATAGTTAAAAGTTACAGTATCATTTGATAATAATATAATTGCTAAAGGAAGAAGATGCAGACCTAAAGGTTGGACACTGAATTCTCCAAGTCCGTACACCTCAGGACCAAACACTTCAGGCCCGTATACCTCAGTTCGAACGTCCTCGCTCAAATAGACATACTTACCATGGTCTGATGGGGGGTTGAAGATCGAAAATCATCACTGTCGACATTATAGTCTTCTTCACAATCATCCTGACTTCCTGAAGGAGGTGTTGCTTTTGGGGATCTGATGCGCGAATCTCCCCAATGATTTGTACTTCGTCATCTGCAATGTCTTCAGCAACAGGAGCTGCAGAATCCTCTTGTATGGCCAGAGAAACACCGACTTCAACAATGGCCTGACAAATAAGGGGTAGAACCCTCTTGAGTAATGGGAGCAGGATCACTGCAGAGAACAGGTCCTTGACTCCGACACCTCTTAAGGGAGCGGAGAGTTAAAGATGAGTCATCCTCATCCTCCTCGGGTTCCTCAACAAGGGACTCAGGAATTAGAGTGGGTGTTGTAGTGCCAGTTCCATTGGGGTACTCTATGAATCAATCCCCTGTGAAATGGTAGGCAAGTCACCGAGGCGCCTTAGTCTCTTCCGCTTATGTGAAGATTTCTTGGGAGAAGATTGTGGTTGAGGAGAAGTCTTCTTCGATGTCGGGAGAGGAGAAGCATCAGGAGAGGCAGTTGACCTCTTCTCTATGTTGAGTTACCGGTTCTGATTCATTAGATGCACTGTCTCCCCTGAAATCTTCCTTTCCTGCCATTTTCGTACTGCCAGCCTTCCTTTTCTGGGCATACAAAGCTCTGATCTCCCGCAGACTGGTATGATTTATGTTAAAATTCTGTGGAGCGGAATTAGCATTCGTGAACCACTTACAGAAACTGAAGCTCATACTCTAATTTGGAGTCATGAGCGGAAGATCAAATCTGGCCTGAGTTCCACCTTGTTCGTCGTAAAAGTTCCTTCGCTTCCTTCCATTGAATACATCTTAGATTACAATAGAAGTGAACAAGATATAAAGAGAACAAACGAGAGGATTTTATAGTTCAATCTCTCTCTTTTACAATATTGTGGGATCTGTGGCGATGGGATCTATAGTAGTTCCTTTGGACGATCGGTACGTTGAAATCTTCTCTTTTAAAGATATCGGCCGAATATAGACGATCTTCTCTGGTTTTGATTTGTTCAAGACTCTCTCGCGTAACTCGAACTTCTCAAGAACTCCAGAAGGAAGACGGTGACTTTCTCTGATCTTCACGAACTCAAGGCTCTATGCGTAACTTGAATTCTCCAAGATTTCAGAAGATGATCAGCAAAGGCTTCAAGGCTCTCTCGCGTACTTGAATTGCCAAAGGATCGATAGGAGACTTCCGATGCCAAAAAAAAAGACCCCTAGGGTTTCACCAGGAAGGTATTTATAGCCCCAGGTTAATGCAAGAGTTTCTATCTAAATAGAACTCGCATTCATCAAGGATTCCAATCAAATATCTTAGTTTTAATGGAATTCTGATTTAGACTTGATTTAGGTATTTGGATAAGCCCAGAATCATAATCTCAATCAATTTGAGATTCTGGTTATCTGCGTACGCGGAGCTTTAATCGCATCAAAACGCGACGCTAAATAACCAACACGCGGAGCTAACGCGGAGCTATTGATCATCTCCGCATTTTACTCAAACGCGAGGCTAATACAAACCAAACTGCGGAATCAACGCGGAGCTATTAAACATCTCTGCATTTTATTCAAACGCAGGGTTAATATAACCAAACGAGGGGCTATTGAATTAGCTCCGCGTTCTGTTGTGGAAAATCCTTTTAACTTAGAAATTTTCACTGCCAACAGAACCCCCTCCAAAGTTTTCAAAATGGCTTAGACTTCAGCAGATTTTGAAATACTTTGGATATCTAAACTGAAACGCGGAGTTAGAATACTAAGTCTATCTCGCGTTATGCTCACTTACGTGGAGCTAATCAGCTTTACTTCGTCTTCAGTGAAATGAGTAATTATGTCATTAATTACCCTGAGTTTCCACGCCGAATACCAAGCGACGGAAATTCTGTTTAAATAGTGCTCCCGGCTCATCTTCTTCTTCATCTCATCCGAAGAATTTCTAAGAACTCGAGTGACTCACGAACGATCTCCAACTGATCTTCGTTCAATTCTCCATAGGATGTCTCTCCAGGGGAGTTTGGCTTTTCGCAAGTTGGCCGGCGTTGATGGTAGCTGCCGTGAAGGTAAACGCGACGGCGAACCAGTCTATGCAGCGTCTTCCGAAGGTAAAAACCTCATCTCTTGGTTTTCTAAGAACCATTCTAAGATATTTTGGCTTGGTTTAATCTAGACGATTGTTTATCTTGTCGGCGAGATCGCCGTTTTATTGTGTCGTCCCTGCGCTTGAAACGCGGGGCTTTACTAGTAGTCTCAATGAATCCGCGAGGCTATCTTTGATTAGCAGTTGCGATGAATTGCGAGGCTATTTTTGATTAGCAGTCGCGATGAATTGCGAGGCTATCTTTGATTAGCAGTCGCGATGAATTGCGAGGCTATCCTTGATTAGCAGTCGCGATGAATTGCGAGGCTATCTTTGATTAGCAGTCGCGATAAATTGCGAGGCTATCTTTGATTAGCAGTCGCGATGAATTACGAGGCTATCCTTGATTAGTAGTCGCGATGAATTTGAAAGAGAAGGAAAGAGCAGAAAGGAATCTTGTCCCCTCTTTACGCGAAGTTATCGCATCATCCTCTGCGTTTAAAGCGCGAGGCTATTTCTTCAACTGTGCGCGGAGTTAGCTTAGCTCCGCGTTTTCACTCTTTTGGAAACTCTGTTCCTTTTACAGTAAGTCCAGTCCTTCCTGAAGAGGAATGTATGCGGGTCCATCGATCTTCATCAGCAAAAGTAACTCTAAGGAAGCCAGAAGCATATGCTTTACAATATAGTTGCAGGTTTCAAGCTCTGGCTCCAAGAGATAAACTCCTGAAGGGGCTGTAAATAAGGAGCTGCAGCACTTGCAGTGCAGAATTGCAGCACTTGCAGTTCAGAATTGCAGTACTTTCCTTTCCTCTCGTGCTTCATTTCGGATGACAGATCCTAAATGACATTTGCAGAGGAGATCTTTTGCATGTGAACCAGGGAACTGAGCTTCAATACCCCGTAGAGAAATCTTACTGTTTGGTTATTGACCAGTTGATCATGTAAAAGCTTTTGGGAGAGCTATAACTCCCTCTTTGTAATATCTTCTTTTATGAATAAAGAGCAAATTATTTTCCTCTCTATCTGTCAGCTTCAATAAACTTGCTTGCTCAACAAATAGATGGTCAATAATTTTGGTAAAATAATCTAAGGCACTTCTGCGTAACTTAGACTGATAATACCCAAATGATCGGATAAGGATCATTTTAACTTAGATGGAAGCGCTCAATTGCACTCGTCAAAAATCCAAGTTTTTCCATGAAAACGCGAAGCTAAGGCACAGGCTATCCTCGCGTTTTGTATAGTTTGCGCGGAGTTAAATAACTTCGCGTTTTCCATCATCGCGCGAGGCTAATAGCTTCGCGTGTTGGAGAGTAACTGACCAGTCACTTTCTACGAAATTCGCGCCGAATTCCAAGAGGCGGTTCCTTTTATTTAAAAGAAATCTCTATTTCTTATCCTTCTCACTCTATTTGAGAATTTTCCAGAAACTTAGAGATTCAGGCGATCCGATCTTCTTCCGACCGAGTTTCTCCAGATTTTCAGTCGATTTTTCTCAGCAATGGCACCCAAGACTCGCGCTACTTCTCGAGCAGCTCCATCATCGGCGACTGGCGCAAGCAGTGGTGGCGGCGGCCAAGGCAGCGACACGCCAGCCCACATTTCGCCTATCGGGGGTAAGAATCTCTCCATCGAGACTCTTTAGAACATTTCTAGAGTGATTTGGCTTAAATTTAACTGATCAATCAACTCTTTTACCGGCGAGATCGCCGTACTCCTGCCGTAAGGCTTGGAGAAGAAGAAAAGTCTCTGACTGCCTTCTTACGCGAAGTTATCGCGTCATCCTCGCGTTTGAAGCGCGAGGCTATTTTAAGTAGCAGTCGCGCTGAAACGCGAGGCTCTTTTAAGTAGCAGTCGCGCTGAAACGCGAGGCTCTTTTGAGTTCTGCGCGGTCTAATTTTTAGTTTCGCGCGGCGCTATTCTTAGCTTCGTGCGTTCTAATTTTTAGCTTCGCGCGTCTATACTTGGAGAATTTTTCTGTCTTGTAGAAACTTCTCTTACTCTGCTTTCTTTTTGCAGTAGGGTATTCGATGGAATCTCTTCCCCACAAGAATTACTTCGGCTTTGCTGGGGGTTCTGATCCCTCAGGCCAATTCCGTTTCACTACTATCTTGGCTTCATATAAGCCAGACCCGAAGGAGCGCAATGAGAAGTTGATCAAGTACCATCCCACTACTGCGCGAGAAATGATAACTGATGCTGCTTTTGAAAACGTGAACAGAGAGGCGATGGAGAAACCCGCCTTCCTCTTTGGAGACCAGATGGATCAATCAGATGAGATCCTTTCTGAAGAGGAGCGCGTTTGGTTATATAACTCAGGCGAAATGTTGATGTTTCTGCCTAGAATGGATCGTAGCTATCCTCTGGTCTATCTCCAGAGGCTGGCGATACCTCGGGAATTAAAGTGGGGACTGACTCAAGAGCAAGATGGCGTCCCAACAGGCAAATTTGGTGCAAAAGGGGTTTATCAAGATGGTTCCCCCAGATGCATTACTGGCTTGCTTCCAGGCCGATTTGGCAAGGAGCTTCCAGTGGGAGAAGTCCCATCTCGTGCCCGAACTTTCTTAAGTGAGTTCTTGGCGAAGAATGGTCAGTACCCGGCTAGCGACTTCAGGATGCCTGGCTGGGTTCATTCTTCTAACAATATGTGGTGGGCCTGCCTCGTTCAGTACATGCTAGACTCCCATGAGCCCATTTTAAAGGATATTGGCTTGTATAAAGCCATCAGGAATGTCCAATTCGGGTTTTCCCAGAGTGCTTATCACTTTTACTGCCTCTTGGAGATGTATAACCCTGAGACTTGTACTCTCTTCACACCAGTGGGTGAGCTAGGATTCGCTCTTCACGAGATGTTCGAGGTCTTCGGGCTTTCCATGGGTGAAATCCCCTATGAAGAGTATATCCCCACGATCGGGGAGTTAAACATGTTGATGGCTAATGATGAGCGCATCTACGCCACATACTGGGAGATGATGTGCCATTACCGTATTTGCGCTGACTTGACGGGTGCGCGTAACCACGGTATTGGTCATAAGAAATGGGCCGAGTATCTTTTTGCCAACTTAAATTCCAAGGATAGTTCAACGACTATCCATGGCCATCCACCCATCTATGGCTCAGAGATTGATCACCGCATTGCTAAGGGCTGCCACCTATTATATTATACCACTGAATCTAATGAGAATGGATACGGTCCTGGCACTTCATTTAAGAGCTACCATTATCAAGCCCAGTTCCCGATCTCCAACAGAGGTCTCATTGCCGGGTTTCTGATGCTGTGGCTGAAGAGATGTGTCGTGCCGTCGTTGCCCAAAGAAACAATTGCGGTGACCGTGGTATATCCAGCGGTTCTCCTAGTATATGGCTGACCCCTTGGACTTCTTCCTGCCATGGTATGCAATTTGCAGTATGGACTGAGGGTATTCTGTCATGATTTCCTCCCCACTATTAAGGTCAAGGGGAAAGGAAATGGCAAGTCGAAGGAGACTGCCCAGCCAAAAACTCCAAACCCTAGGGTGAAGATGCCCTACGCCTATTTGATGGCGTGGCTCGTCTTGCACTGTCCCTCCTTAATGAGTGCACCAGAGCGTCGTTCGGGCGAAAAGTGCTTCCTTGTAGAACTGTATGAACGTTCTTCATGGAGACAGAATTATATGTCCCAGATTCGGAAGACTCTTCGTAGCTTTCAGAATTACGAGATCTTCCGGTGTTTTCCTGACTTTCCCGGCGGAGGATATGGGACGAGGCTGAAGGATGCCGTGGGAGCAGATAAGTTCACTACTTTATCTGCAGGAGCGTTCTGGTGGCTTCTCAACATCCGTCTCGGACACTTGGTGTATCGTCAAGATCTCAGGTGTCAGATCGAGCCATATACTCCGAGTCGCTTTGCTCGCCAGTTTGGATATTCTTAACTCTATGTGGGCAATCCAAATAAAGATCTCGCTCACGAGGGGAATTTATACGAAGGCGCTCGTGGCTGGTTCCATTTTGCAGCGGGCGGGACCGATGCTGAATTCTCCTTGCCCCAGAAGGTGCCAGAATTGGCCATGACTCTTAGCTCCTGCAATTGGTTCAATATTGCGAATGCTGACGTGCCCGGCTTCTCTCTCAATCGCAGTTGTTGCAAAGAGATTGAAGCCCTCTATATTAGCCGCCAGGGTGCTTCTAGGGTAAGGATAAAAGGAATGGAAGAATTCCTTGGCGCTGCGGCTGAGCCTTCGGATGTCAGCGAATCAGATGATGATGCCGGTGATGATGACGACAATACTGGTGCTGGTGGAGCTCCTCAGCCTATTGTCAGTCGTTCCCTGAGTCCAACTCTCAAACGCCGCGGCACTTTAAAGAAAAGGCCAGGTAAGAAGCAAAAACTGGCACAGGAAACTTTGATAGCCCCCCAAGAAGTGGCTATCAAACTTGCTTCTGACTTGTTGGCTTCAGCTCTACCCCCAGCATTGGCAAGGGATGATGAGCCTGCTAAAGCTCCAAGCGTTGCTGAGGTTTCGGCTCCTTCGGCCGTAGAGCCTGTGGCAGAACCCGGGGCGCAACTAACGGGTAGTGAGACGGGTACATTGCTGGAAACAACAATGGCTCCCCCTTTAAGTCCGACAACTGGACTTGTATCGCCTGGTATGGCCTTTAGCATTTTATCTTTTGCCCGTTATTATTTTAACGTAACACTACTTTTCTGGTCTTCTGAAACGCAGGTGATCAACTTCTCTCGCCCATGCACTCGACTACCCAAGTAGAGTCTGACGATAGAATGGACCATTCCGGCTTCGTTGGTGGTGTGGGTAGCTCTGCTGGCGAGTTTATGGCTGATTATTCCACGCCGGCTCCTGCCTCTGTTTCCTCTTCAATTCCCCCAATTGACGAATTGGGAAGTGATGACAGAACTAAGATTATTATCGCAGCTGCTGCTAATGAGGCTACACCTTCTCCTAGCATGCCATCTCCAACGCCAGTCTGTTCCACTGAGACATTTCCCACAGTCGTTGGCGTGCCTTCTCAGTCAGCGATTTTAACGTCGTCTGTTGTCGTGGCTGCTGAGATACCTGCAACTCTTCCGACTTCAAGCCTTCCAGCAGGGGAGGAGAATAATTTGAAATTCTCGTTCGAGGATGCTTCTCCCACCGGAGGAGCTTCAGGCGAAGTGATCCCATCTTCTCTTCCTGTTGGTGGGGGTACCCAAGTGATCTGTACTGACGGTACTTCGTCTGGGGTCTCCAGCTTTTCCAGATTTGCACTGGCTCTACTGGTCCCCCATATTATGAATTTAATGCAGGGACGGGCTTCTTCTTCTCCAATTCCAGCAACTACTGCTCCATTACTTACGACACCTTTCTTGGAATTACCTACTTTGCCTATCGACAGTGCAAATCCTCTTGAAAAACTTTTCGGCTTCACTGTCAAGGATTTTATGCATTTGTTAAGATGTGTCGAGATGATTCTTGCTGGCCACGATTTCTTCAACTTCGCACGTCCATTGTTACTCCGCTATCTAGGAAATATTGAAGAATTCGGTGGACAAGATCGAGCAGCTCCATATCGGGCCCGCCTTGCAGCCTTAGAAGAGCAGGTGACCACGCTACACACACTCCGTCAGGCGGATGTGGAGGCGATCACTGAGATAGAGCTGGCGCGGCTTCGGGCAGAATCCTTATCTCGAAGAAATATTTTAAGGCAGCAGGAGGAGAGATGGTCTCAGGAGCTGACAGAGCTCCAGTCCAGTCGGGAATCCGTTCTTGGTGACCTGCAGAGGGTAAACTTTGGAATTGAGGAAAGTCAGGCGGCCATCTCTAAAGCCCAGGAGACGATTGCTAGAGCTCGAGCCACCTTGATAGAAAATGAACTCCGATTGGGAGAATCTGTCAAGAAGCGGGAGATATTGCTTGTCCAGTAGGAGCAGATTCAGCAGGAAGAGATGGTCAGGAATCGTGCCATAGAAGAATCTCGTCAGCAACAACTTACAATAAGTGATGATGAGTTGCGTAGGCAAGCTCAGCAAACCGTGGAGGCTTCTCATCGTAGAAATTTGGACGAGACAATAAACCAATTGAGACTCCTGAGAGGCCAATAGTTTTATCTCTCTTTACGCTTTTATCTTCCTTGTAATAAGAACTTCGTAAACAGGAGAGAGATAACCTTACGATGTTTCTTTGAAATTCTTTTGTATCTTCACCTTTTTAATAAAGATGATTCTTTTGATTCTTTTATTTGCCGGCTTCAAAACAGATTTGCTTGCCCAACAAATAACCTGTCGTCAAAACGCTTTATCTCGGTATTGTTTATGCTCAATTTCTCGAGCCGAAGTAAAAATTAAAGTTTAATATGGGATTTTTAGCAAACCCCCAGCTATTAACGGATTTGATTAGCCTTTACCAACTACCGTTTGAGTTGGGCTAGCCATGTTATTCCCCTCAACATGGTGAGTTGTCGAGGAGTACGTTTGGGCTTAAATGCCAAACTTTTCCTCTTCCCTTTACTTATCGATATTGGGCGATTCATACTTTCACCCCAGTATGATGGGTTGGCGAGAAACTAGTTCTCTTCCCATTGCCTAGTCGGCGTTGGGCAATTTATACTTTTACCCCAGTATGATGGGTTGGCGAGAAACTCGTTCTCTTCCCATTGCCTAGTTGGCGTTGGGCAATTCATACTTTTACCCCAGTATGATGGGTTGGCGAGAAACTCGTTCTCTTCCCATTACCTAGTTGGCGTTGGGCAATTCATACTTTTACCCCAGCATGATGGGTTGGCGAGAAACTTGTTCTCTTCCCATTGCCTAGTTGGCGTTGGGCAATTCATACTTTTACCCCAGTATGATGGGTTGGCGAGAAACTAGTTCTCTTCCCATTGCCTAGTTGGCGTTGGGCAATTCATACTTTTACCCCAGTATGATGGGTTGGCGAGAAATTAGATCTCTTCCCATTGCCTAGTCGGCATTGGGCAATTCATACTTTTACCCCAGTATGATGGGTTGGCGAGAAATTGGATCTCTTCCCATTGCCTAGTCGGCGTTGGGCAATTCATACTTTTACCCCAGCATAATGGGTTGGCGAGAAACTTGTTCTCTTCCCATTGCCTAGTCGGCGTTGGGCAATTCATACTTTTACCCCAGTATGATGGGTTGGCGAGAAACTAGTTCTCTTCCCATTACCTAGTTGGCGTTGGGCAATTCATACTTTTACCCCAGTATGATGGGTTGGCGAGAAATTAGATCTCTTCCCATTGCCTAGTCGGCATTGGGCAATTCATATCTTTTAGGTCAGAGGCGCTTAATTACACATGCCTAAAAGAAAGATTGGGGGCTGTTCAAACTTGAGAACTAAGCACACCAGGTTTGGGTCAGAGGCGCCAAACTGCGCATGCCCAAGAAAAGACTGATAGTGGTTCAAACTTGAGAACCAAACTGGAGGCGGTTCAAGGCTCTCTCGCATAACTTGAACTGGGCACTCCAAACACACCAGGTTTAGGTCAGAGGCGCACAATGCGCATGCCTAGGAAAGACTGGAGGTGGTTCAAACTTGAGAACCAAACTCACCAGGTTTAGGTCAGAGGCGCTAAATGCGCATGCCTAAGAAAGACTGGAGGTGGTTCAAACTTGAGAACCAAACTCACCAGGTTTAGGTCAGAGGCGCCAAACTGCGCATGCCTAGGAAAAAGAGAAGACGCGTATCTCCAGGGGTACTAAGAATAGTATTTCTTTAGAAATTTGCCATTGATCGGCATCATCATCCTGTCGCCGTCTTGATTCATTAAGCGATAGGCTCCACTGGAGTATACTGTCTCCACAACAAACGGTCCTTCTCACTTGGGTTCAAATTTACCCTTAGTCTTGTGGGTTAGCACCATTGGCCTCTTAACAGCCAGAACCAAGTCTCCTTGCTTAAAGGTCCTTGGTTTGACGTTCTTATTGAACGTTTGAGATATTCGGGCTTGATACAACTCAATTTGTTGTTGAGCCCTGAGATGTTTTTCATCTAACGCCTCTAGTTCTTGCAATCTTTGCTGATGACGCTCTTCTGTCGTCATCTTTGTGGCTAAAGCCACTCTTAATGATGGTATCTGGATTTCAAGAGGCAGAATAGTCTCACTTCCATAAACCAAAGAGAACGGGGTAGCTTTAGTCGGGATGCGAACGGTGGTGCGATAAGCCCACAGGCATTCTTCTAACTTTTCATCCCAATCTCGTTTATTAGAAGAGACGAACTTCCGAAGGAGTTTAATAATCGTCTTGTTGAAAGCTTCAGCTAACCCATTAGCCGCGGGGTTATACGGTGTTGAAGCGATATCTTTGATTCTGAACTTATTGCAGAATCTGGAGAATCCCTGACTGATGAATTGCAGACCATTATCATGAATAATCCGTCGAGGGACGCCAAATCGGTAAATGACATGATACTTGATAAACTTGATCACATATGCCGTTTTCACCTCTTTCATGGGCACGGCTTCGGCCCATTTTGAAAAATAATCGGTTATTGCAAGAATAAACCGATGTCCTCTGGATGACGGGGGAGTTATGGGCCCCACAATGTCTATTCCCCAGGCTTCAAATGGCCAGCTTGCGACGGTATTGTGCAAGTATTCTTGGGGTTGATGAATAAAATTGGCATGTATTTGGCATGCATGACATCGTTTGGCGTATGTCATTGCTTCCGTAACCATGCTCGGCCAGTAGTACCCTAACCTTCTTATACGGTCTCCAAGTTTGGGACCGGACTGATGAGCTCCACATATTCCATCATGTGTTTCTTTCAGCACTTGTTCTGCTTCTGCTTTCGATATGCAGTGTAGCAATAGACCACCTCTTGACTTTCTATACAAAGTCTGAAGTTTCTGGTCGTAATGAAACCTCTGTGCCTTCCTCTTTATTGAGGTGGCTTCCTTTGGGTCTTCTGGTAGTATCCCATGCAAAGCATAATCCACAAACGGAAATCGCCAATCACGGGGTTCTAACTTTAAGCCAATCTGGCATACCTCTTCGGCTTGAGATACCACGCCTGGGTGGAGGAGTTTTCTACTACCAATGGTGATGCTTTTAGCTTCACCTGGCGGGATTGCCAGAGTTGCGGCTAATGCGGCAAGAGCATCTGCATAAACGTTCTCGTTTCGAGATACGTGATATATGTAGAATTGTTCAAAATATCCTGCTAGCTCAATAGCTAGCTGATGATAGGGGATGAGGGCTTCATGTCTGACTTCATACTCACCTGTCATCTGATTGACAATGAGCTTAGAATCTCCATATGCCTCTAGATGGTTCACCCCCAGTTGCAGAGCTATTTTTAAGCCGATAATAAGCGCGTTGTACTCCGCTACATTATTAGTGCACGGTTCTGTTAATGAATAACCGTTAGGCAATATATGTTTATGTGGGGATATTAGCACAACCCCCAGTCCAGCAGCAGATCGTCTCGCGGCACCATCAAAGAACATTTGCCAAGGCTGTTCTCTAGTAACTGTGTTGACTTCTGATGTCTGCTTTAATTGGGACCAAATTGGATGGTCTGCAAGGAAATCAGCGATTGCCTGCCCCTTCATGGCCTTTTGAGGGACAAAATGTATGTCATAGGGCGATAGTAAGAGCGCCTATTTTGCCAATCGGCCATTTAAGGATCCCGGTTTGGTCATTAGAATCTTCAAGGGGTTAACCCGTGATATAACATGAATTGTTTGCCCTGAAAGGTAGTGTCGCATTTTCTGAACAGCAAACACTAGGGCTAAACATTCCTTTTCAATTGAGGTATATCGCTGTTCGGCCCCAATCATTGTTCTACTTAAATAGTAGAGGGCATGTTCATGGCCGTGCTCATTATATTGAGCAAGTAATGCTCCTAAAGCATTATCCATGGCCCTTACATATATAAGGAAGGGCTGCTCAGGGGCTGGTGCCATTAGTACAGGAGGCTTAGTAAGGTACTCCTTGAGGTCATCAAATGCCTGCTGACATGCCTCATCCCATATAAAAGACACTCCCTTTTTCATAAGTTTTGAGAATGGCCGGCATCGTCCAGATAAGTTGGATATGAAGCGCCGAATATAAGCGAGCTTTCCTTGTAATCCCCTTAATTCCTTAAGATTGCGGGGAGGCGGCATTTCGCTAATCGCTTTTACCTTTTCCGGGTCGAGGAAAATTCCTTTTGAAGTTATTACGAACCCTAGAAACTTCCCGCTGGATACCCCCATGAACGACTTGGTAGGATTCATCTTCAAGTGATGTTTCCACATAAGATCGAAGACCACTCTTAAATCGTGAAGATGATCTTCTTTGTCTTTGCTTTTAACTGCTAAGTCATCCACATAGCACTCCACTGTTCTGCGTAGGTGTTCTTTGAATATGGCGCTCATTGCGCGTTGGTAGGTGGCACCTGCATTCTTTAATCCGAATGACATCACCGTATAACAGTATACCCCCTGTGGCGTTCTGAAAGCTGTATGCTTTTCATCATCCGGGTGCATCTTGATTTGGTTATAACCTGAGAAGCCATCCATAAAGGACATCCTCTCATAACCGCAAGTATTATCGATCATCACGTCGGTGATGGGGAGTGGAAATTCATCCTTGGGACATGCAGCGTTCAGATCTCGAAAATCAATGCATATCCGGATTTTGCCATTCTTTTTGCGAACTGGCACTATGTTTGCCACGCAATCTGGGTGTTGTTCTTCACGGATGAATCCGGATTGTATAAGCTTGTTGACCTCAGCAACTATTGCCTCCATCAATTCCGGTCGAAAATGCCTCTGTTGCTGTTTAACAGGTTTGACATCTTCTTTTATATTTAACCGGTGTGTGGCAATTTGAGGGTCAAGCCCAGGCATATCTTCATAACTCCATGTGAACACATCTATATATTCTTTGATAAGGGATATAAGTTCCTCTTTTTCTAAAGGAGTTAGTGTGTCGCTTATGAAAATGGGTTTCGGATTTTCTTCCGTTCCCATGTTAACCTGTATTAATTTGTCTTCTGTGGGCGGGTCACGCTGTTCAAAGCGGACATCCCAGAGAGTATCCATATGTCTAGCCCAAGCATCATCTTGAACGTCAATTGGTTCCTCGTCGCTTTCTGGCGCGGCTGAAACCATATTGATTGTCAAAGATTGAAACTAAGCACCGGTGCTTATATCTGAATCATGATCTGGTGAAGATGTTTCTTCTTTGGCCGAAGGACTCTCTTCATCATTTAATGGTGACGAGGGTGGAGTAGATACATAACCCAACCCCCTGCGGGTCTTCTGATAATAATCAGGGCTCTTTCCTCTCGGTCTAAATGAGGGTATGAGATTCCGCCGCCCTTTTCCAAAGTTTAATCCCGGCTTCTGGATAAAATTATATCCCATTTTCTTTATCATCTGTCGGGACCTTTGCTCATATAAGTGAAATTGAGGTGATGTTTGTTCATCACTTTCACTGCTTTGTCTCTGTCGAGGCGACGTGGCCACTTTGCCGAACATGATCGGCCTTTGGTACTTCTGTCGGGGAGGCACTTCAAAGAAGTGCCCCTGATCCTCGGTTATTTTTAATTGAGAGAGGAGGGAAGACCTGAGGGAAAAATGGTATGCCGCAAGAACTTCAAGTTCGGTCAGGCCATCCGCTTCGGTGGAGGTACAAGAGGGCTCAGACTCAGTAGCTACAGCATGCTCGTAGACTAACTTTATATTTTCATTAATAACCCATTCACTTTCTATTACATCCACTATATTATCAAGACCTAAGCTAAGATCTAGGTGAGGGTTGATTTCGTAATCACCCCCTTCATCTTCTCCAAGGAGCTCGTACTCAGTGTCGGCTTCATTGCCACTGTCGTCGGGCTTTGGAGACTTGCTAAGACTGTCATTGGAGGCTTCATGTGCTGGCTTGTAGAGTGCAGCATCTGTGAAGTAATTTTCCAACCCTTTGAATGGCTGCTTGTCAGCAATTAGTGTCCGGACCTCTCCTTCCTCATCGCAATATTTTATGCACTGGTGAAGAGTCGACGGAACTATCATATGAGAGTGGATCCAAGGTCGCCCCAATAAAATATTATAGGAGGTATCAGCGTCAATTACATAGCATGTAACCTCCGTTTTCAAGTCTCCAATTTGACACCGCAATCGGATCTTACCAAAAGGATGGTTATTATTAGCGTTGAATCCATAGATGGTAGTGTGTGTAGGTGTCAAGCGATGAAGGGAAATTCCCAACAGCTGCATCAATCTACTGGGCACGACGCTGAGTGCAGAACCTGGATCAATCTGAATTCGTCCACTTTTGTGGACCCGACATATCCAGTGAAATATAAAGGCCTATTATGCTTTATATTCCTCACCTGCATGTCTTCTGGAGAGAAGATGATTTGTGGGACTTGCCTCCTCACTTGATGACAGTGGGGGCAAGAGTCCCGCTCTTCGATGGCCGGCTCGACAATCTGAGCTAGGAACGACTCAGAGTCTGCCAAGGCTTCTCTTAGAGCTTCACGTGTTGATTTTGATAATCTTAACAATTCGTAAAGCGTTACTCGCGCTGGGATGTTAGCCAACTGCGCAATTATGTCAATTCGAAGGGAGTTTCTTTGGCTCCTTCATCTCTGGTAGGATTCTTCTGGAAACGAAGTCCTTTCTGCTTCGCAGGCTTTGCGAGTTCTGCATAGATATCTTTTGGATCCACTCTAGTGTAGTCCTTAAGATATGTCTTTCCAGATCGAGTACCAGAAGGGCCTGCCCCATCTTGATGGGTGGCCATAGTTTCGGGTTCTTCTTCAGAATCTGTGAAGGTCCCCGAAGCTATATATTCTTTCTTTTTATCTGCAGAAATGGCATTAACAGCCCGTTTCTTCTCTTGACCTCCTGAAGTAGTCCATTGTTTATCTTCCAGCAAGTCGGGGTGAACCCACATAACTTCCCCCTTTTGGGTTGTTACGGGGACAAGTCCCTCTTGGGCTTTGTTGTGCGGATCAAGATTCTTCGTGACCATCTTACCCTTAGGGATTGGGGTCATTCTTGCGGGAAACTCGTGGGTTCCGACCATTATGGTTGCCATATTGGCAGTGACTTTCTTCTGCTCTTCCTTAAGCGTCAGAACTCCAGCCTCTATTAGTGCTTGGATTCTGTTCTTAAGGGGAAAACAATCCCTGGTAGGGTGTCCAACATTCCGGTGATAAAGACAGTAATTGGGGTCTTTAGTCTTACCAGCATCTTCTGGTTTCTTATTCTCCGGAAGTTTTAGCATTCCTTTCTTCTGGAGCAGGTGAAAGAGGATATGTGTCTGTTCCGCCTTGAAAGTGTAATTCCTTTCTTGTTGCGGTCTGATTTGCCTTGATCCTCGCTGTCCTTGAGGCTTTGGCTCTGGCGGAGGACCGGTTTTCTGAGGAGCAGCTTCTGACGATATGACTGCTTCCCTTTATTCTTATTGCTGTTGTTTTGGGTATATGGCTTACTACCCCCAGCGTTTCTTGATCCGCGGGATTCCTCGACTCGGCGAATCAAGTCTTCAGCTTGCTCTCCTTGTTTGAGCAGGTCTCTCCATGTCTTAGACTCTACGGCCCCCATTTTGAGGAGCACATTGGTCTTAAGGTTGTGTCGACAGGTCTCGACTAGAGTTTCCTGGATCATTCCGTGTTTACAATGTACGGACTTCTCCCGAAACCTTTCTATGAAATCTTTAACCGCTTCTTATTCTCCTTGCCTAGTTGCAAGGAGGGAATGAACCGTAATCTCGGTGTCATCCTCGAAGAAACGTGAGAGAAATAATTTCTCAACATCTAACCAGGTATTAATAGTACCTGGGGGCAACTGCATGAACCAAGTAAAGGCAGACCCTCGCAAAGTACTTGCAAATACTTTGGTCATGATGAGATCATTACCCATTAAGTGTCCGGCTTGGGACAAAAAGTAATATATATGCTGACTGGGCGATCCCTTCCCGTCGTATGGCTCTAACTTGAGCGGCTTATATTTTGGTGGGTAAGGTATCATATCCCATTCAGGAGGATATGGTCTAGAGACCCCAGCTTCTTTCAACTCCTTTTTACGCATTAAACCTTCGAGTTGACTCTGCAGCTTTTCTATCTTTTCGCCATGCGGATCATGGAAAGAAAATCTATCCTCTTCCTCATGCATCGAGTGGGCTTTCTCTTCCTGTTCTTCTTCATTCAGAGTTTCTTTGCCCTTTTTGGCATTATCTTCAACAAACTTCGATAGCATGACTTTGAGTCCTTCAATCATCTTTTGCTGCTCTCGAATCATCTTTTTTTGAGCTTCAAATCTCTGATTGATATCGTCAGACTTATCTGCCATATGCGATGCTGACTTCTGTAGCCGAGACGATATAGAAGATGGGGGCGAGGCTATAGCGGAATTATCGCTGTCCTCGTCGTAAGAACCCCCATCGAGCTTCTTATAATTTCGGGGCGGGACGGCTCCTGATCTTAGTCGAGTAATACGATGAGGTTCATCATCGCTCGATTCTGAATCATCATCCGTCTCTACAATTTTCTTCCCTTTTCCTACCATGTTGGAAGTTACAGCTCTCCCTTGTTTCAGGGGAGTGGTTCTTGTCTTCTTAGCAGGATTCTGGTTTGACTCGTTTAATCGGTCGAACACAGATATCCTGTTCTTGCTGCAGCACAGTTATCCATCACGGCTGATACTGCTGTCACAAGTTGCTGGCAATGGCAAATATGTTCAACTTGAAGTTGGTCTATGCCTCTCTTCTTAGAGAGATGCTCCCTGAGGTCAGTGCCTCTAGCCATGGAATCAAGAGGTCCATTCAACTCTTGAGAATGTTTAGGAATCCACTGAAGCTTCTTTGATTGATCAACCCTGACTCTAGGGTCGGACCGATCCTCGCGTGGCTTAGGAATAGCCTCGCGTTTCACATTGCGGGCCTGAAGAATAGCTCCGCGCTTATCCACACTAGCCTCGCGTTTCTCGCTGGCTTGGTGTGTCCTTGGAAGTTTAGCTTCTGGAATAATAGCCCCACGTGAAGGGAAGTTCTTGCACGCTGGCTTATCTTTGCGATTAACGCAGATCATAGCTTCGCGCTTAGCGCGATTTTTACGACTGACGACTATCTGCCAATCATCTTCCCGTTCCTTGTGGGTGTCAGAAGTCTTGCGTTTATTGCAAGTATCACTGGCTTCGCGTCTCTCGCTAGGCACAGTAATAGCCTCGCGTGGAGAATCACACGCTGGCTTTGAATAATTTTTATACTCGCGTAACTCGCGAGTGTTGGGTATTCTGCGACTAGCGCAACCCTTACTGGCTTCGCGTCTCTCGCTAAGCACAGTAATAGCCTCGCGTGGATAATCACACGCTGGCTTTGAATAATTTTTATACTCGCGTAACTCGCGAGTGTCAGGAATCTTGCGTAACTCGCCAGTATTACCAGCCTCGCGTGGAAAATCACACGCTGGCTTTTCCTTGCTTTTAAGGCAAGTTGTATCTTCGCGTTTAACGCGGTAGAGATTGGTCTCGCGGGTAGCGCGAGCCAATTTGCGAGGGACCATAGCCTCGCGTCCTCTAGAGTTAGCTCCGCGTCCAAGGCGGGCTTTGAGGGCTCTACGCCTCGCTCTCCGGTTCTTGTTCTGGAGTTGGGTCCTGGTCAGTCCAGTTCCCAAGTCTTCTTCGGCAATCGGAAGCTCATCCTCGGCTAGGATTTCTTGTGTGAACTCCGGCTCTATAGCCGCAGTCTCCAAGGATCCCCGTCTCTCGGTGGATACCTTTCTACCCGTCACTCGGGCATTGGAGTACATGCGACGATAGTGCCGTGTCCCATCCAAGTCACCTGATCCGGAGGAGAGGAACTCCTCGTACTTCTGCTGGTCGATTTCAACGACCAGCGTGTCTACTTCGGATCCGATCAAGTCAACGTCCGATTGCGCCACAATCTCTTCATCAGTGAAAGAGACGGCTCCCACTGTGGTCACCAGTTTGTTCGTCGCAAAAGTTCCTTCGCTTCCTTCCATTGAATACATCTTAGATTACAATAGAAGTGAACAAGATATAAAGAGAACAAACGAGAGGATTTTATAGTTCAATCTCTCTCTTTTACAATATTGTGGGATCTGTGGCGATGGGATCTATAGTAGTTCCTTTGGACGATCGGTACGTTGAAATCTTCTCTTTTAAAGATATCGGCCGAATATAGACGATCTTCTCTGGTTTTGATTTGTTCAAGACTCTCTCGCGTAACTCGAACTTCTCAAGAACTCCAGAAGGAAGACGGTGACTTTCTCTGATCTTCACGAACTCAAGGCTCTATGCGTAACTTGAATTCTCCAAGATTTCAGAAGATGATCAGCAAAGACTTCAAGGCTCTCTCGTGTACTTGAATTGCCAAAGGATCGATAAGAGACTTCCGATGCCAAAAAAAAAAAGACCCCTAGGGTTTCACCAGGAAGGTATTTATAGCCCCAGGTTAATGCAAGAGTTTCTATCTAAATAGAACTCGCATTCATCAAGGATTCCAATCAAATATCTTAGTTTTAATGGAATTCTGATTTAGACTTGATTCGGGTATTTGGATAAGCCCAGAATCATAATCTCAATCAATTTGAGATTCTGGTTATCTGCTTACGCGGAGCTTTAATCGCATCAAAATGCGACGCTAAATAACCAACACGCGGAGCTAATGCGGAGCTATTGATCATCTCCGCGTTTTACTCAAACGCGAGGCTAATACAAGCCAAACTGCGAAATCAAGGCGGAGCTATTAAACATCTCTGCGTTTTATTCAAACGCAGGGTTAATATAACCAAACGCGGGGCTATTGAATTAGCTCCGCGTTCTGTTGTGGAAAATCCTTTTAACTTAGAAATTTTCACTGCCAACACACCTGCGACAAAGTGAAACCAAGCTTGAGCTCCCTCAAGAGCATTCCCAACAAAACTTATCTCTCTATTGGGATTACCAACATAAAGCTGATCATACCCAAACTGTCGAGCGAAACGACTCAGATAGTAAGGCTCTATGTAGCAATGGTTCCCCAAATGAAGAACCAGATGTCATTGGCGGTTGTTTATCAACCACCAGAAGCACCCTGAGGATAGAGTAGTGAATTTATCGGCACCAACAGTATCCGCGAATTCCTCTCCGTACCCAGCATTTGGGAAGTATGGAAAATATCTGAATAACTCAAAAGTCGAGAAATGACGGAGGGTCTTGCGGATTGCGGCCATGTAGCCCCCTATCCATTGCGACCTCTCGTAGTGCTGCACTTTGGGAGCACTTAAGTCGATCTGCTAGTCAGCAGGACTCATCAAAGTGGGGCAATGTAGAACCAGCCAAGCCATCAAATAAGTATAAGGGAGTTCTACACGAGAATTAGGAGTCTTAATGACCGGATCCCCTTTCTTCCTCTGCTCCTTCACGTTACAGAATTTATCAGATAATCTCCTCAGTCCGTTTTGGATGCTGCACACCATCATGGGCAACAGACTGAGTCGCCTACCTAATACTAGTAGGACGACTGGGTATACAGCCCTAATGGGTATATTTTTCTGTGAAGGAATAACACAGTTTTTCAACCATACCATCAAATAACCCGCCAAGAAGGCAGGATCAGATAAAGGTTGAAGAGCCTGATAATGAAAGCTCTCAAAGGACGTCCCAGCTTTGAAAACGTCCTCATCAGATTCGGCGACATAAGCATATGTCCCGAAACTTGTGATTCTTCTCTCAACCTCCTTTTCAAAAACAGGAGAAAGGCGAGTAAAATTAGGATTACCCTTGGAAAAATTAGGTAGAAGATATTGCAGCCACTTCTTTGGCTTCAAACTGCGGGTGCCGGATGTGTGGGTGCAAATATGATAGTGATAGAGTAATTCCCAGTAAGTATCATAGGCCAAAGGGTCCCGCGCCTTCAGCAGATGGAGTTCTTCCCTAGTGGGGACATACTCTTCATACGGGATGTCTTCCATGGGTAAGCCCCAAATTTCATACATTTCATGAAGGGCAAAACCCAATTCGCCTCGAGGGCAGAAAATGGTGCAAGTATCAGAATTGTACAGTTCTAGTATAGCAAAAAAATAGAATCTGCTAGCAGGAATACCGTGCTAAACAACTCTAATAGCACGATGCAGCCCTGCGTAATGAAGTAGATCTCTGAAAGTCTTCAGAAAAAAATCAGTCAAGACTGCCCACTCTCCTTTTGAAGAGCAGTGAACCCATCCAGGAGGACGAAAATCCTGAACAGGAAACTCCCTTTGTGCATTGGTGAATCGGTGCAGGAAAGTCTGTGCGATTATAGGAACCTCGCTTCTAGGGATGTCATGTTTAAGCAGTTCCGGAAGCAATCCACAAAAATATTTTCCAGTACTACGAGAAAAAGCACCTTGAGCATTGAAACCCCCCAATAAGATGCTGTCTTGCGGCCTGTTTATGTGTCAGTCCATTCGTCTGGACATGAAAAGGGATTGAAAGAATAAGAACGGATAAGACCTCTCCATATTGGGGAGAAACAAGTAGCGACCTTCAACTTGACGAAGCCACTTGTAATCTCCATCTTCCAAACCGCTATCGGGCACCGAAACATGGTCCCCAAACAGAAAGGCGGGTTTGCGTAGCGGAGACCGATCATCTCCTTCGAAAGGTGCATAAGTTATCAGTTCTCATAATGTTGAGCGAGAAGGATGGAGAATTTTGTCTTCTCTCTCTTGGCTGTCTGATGCTGTACAATGTGAAAGGACATGACCAAATTTGAACTCTTTCTTTCCATCATAGCCATCCGAGTATCCGAAATAATGATCCTTAGGCCAAAGATTCAAGGCATAATCGACTGCAAAAGACATTCAGATTCAAGATAAGAAAATTTCTGAGAAAGGGGCTGCCTTTCGAAAGTTATTTTTATTACCTCCAATCAAGGGTTCCTAACGAACCACTATTAAACTAGAGGTTTCTTGAGAATCTTGACGACCACTGGCAGCTGCATCGGAGGAAGAAGCTTTCTTTGGTATCTTTTGCGGATTGAGAAAATCGTTCGCACAGAGAATCGAAAGCTATAGGAGGTTGAAGACGAGAAGTCTGAGGAACTCTAACGAAGACTCGGATTTCAAATTTCTTGAGATAAGAGTAGCCTCTCTCATAAAGTGGAGGTTATATAGCAGATGATTTGACGGCCGAGATCTCTGGATAGATGTGATATCTGGCCCGAATCTCATGGGTACCTTTGCATTTCATGCGGCTCAGAGAGCGTCTCAATTCTTACGCCGTAAAAAGCAACCGCCTTACGGTCTTTCCGCAACCAAAAAAGTAAAAGTTTGCGTCCCTAATACAGAGTCGCGATCCTTCAGAAGTTTTAGTTTGCGACCCTAACACATAGTTGCTTTCTTCTCCAAAGTGAAAACTCGCGTCCCTAATACAGAGTCGCGATCCTTCAGAAATTTCAGTTTGCGACCCCTAACACAGAGTCGTTGTCTTCTCCAAAGCGAAAGCTCGCGTCCCTAATACAGAGTCGCGATCTTCCGAAAAGACAGCTTGCGACCCTAACACAGAGTCATTTTCTTCTCCAAAATGAAAGTTCGCGATCCTAATACAGAGTCGTGTTCCTTCCAAAGCAACAGTTTGCGCCCTAACACAGAGTCGTCTTTTTCTCCAAAATGCGAATATGCGACCCTAACATAGAGTCATATATTTCAAGAATTGAAGATTGTGGCGCTAATACAGTGTCACGTTTTCTTTCAAAAGCAGCAAATTCACGGCACTAATACAGGATCGTGCTCCTTTCAAAGATGAGAGTTCGAGATATGAAGACAGAGTCATGCTGTCGGCAATCGAAGAAGAATTCTAATACAGAATTGTATTCCCAGAGAGATGAAAAATGAAGATTCTAATACAGAATAATATATCCAAAGTATTCCAAAACTTCTCAGAAATCACGAGAGTTTTGAAAACTTTGGAGGGGGTTTTGTCGGCAAAAAATTTTGGAAAACAAAGCAGATCTGCGAATTCAGAGTTGGAAGTCCGCAACTCGACGGATCCGCGAACCTAAGAGACTGAGGTACGCGACCCAGACGACAGAACAGGTTTGCAAATTTAAAATTGAGATTCGTGATACTGCCCATAGCATTCGGGTAGGGGTTTAATACAAAGCCATCCAACCCGAACAAGAGAGTTGCCACCTCGGATCGTGGAGCTAACTGCCAAATGAATGCAGCGGCACTACTTTGATCGGGGGGGGCAACCACCTAACGAATATGACGGCACTTCTCGAGTAGTGGAAGCTAACGGTCGAGCAAATGAGGTGGGACGTTACTCTAGAACCCCTATAAAAGGCGGAGGAGTGAAAGAGACACGGACAGATATAGACACAGACGGACATCTTCTCCTAAAATTTACCCCTTGTGATCAAGAGTCAAGAGCCTTTCTTTTTCCTTTAGCTAACTGAGAGAAATTGTACGGAGTGTCAACGAAGAGCAGGATCATCCTCCATTGCTACATAAGAACCCAGTTTTAAACAAAGAGAAAATCCATCTTCTGTAAACGGAAAACCGTTAGATTGTAATTTTTTATTGAAAAGACTTCAATATAAAAAGCTTACAATTTCATGGCGAACAAGCATGGTGAAGGCTAGGTTCCCGTGAAAAGTCTGATTCGCATATCTTTAACTAAGCTTGGGGCTTAATATGGGACAAGTTGGTTTTCAACTTGGGCATGCAGTTATGAACATTTCAGTCGAGTTGAGATAATTTCATACTTGGGCATTATTGAACCATTTTGATCTCATTGTTGGGATTTTTTGAATTGGCATCCTGCTTTAGACCATTTTGGTCTCATTATGAAGCTGAAAGCTGTAGTCAGGGAAGATCTTTAGAGAATCCCTAGTATTAATTCCGCATCACTTTATCTAATCAATCGAATAGTTTAGCTTCTGAACCGACTCATTTTATTTAGGATCAGTCACCATGAGTTATGCAATTCCTTTTTTGAATTTCAAAAATACGCAAATTGATATATGCATTCCAGATTTAATCGATGAAATGCAAAGATATCAGAAAGTGGAAATGTCACGATGATTTGTCTCTAAATAATTCCTCACCGTGGGTATACATATCCCCATAGATTGTGACAAAAAACTTTTTCAAACTCTCAAGCCATCAAGATAATCCATAATCCTTATTTTACATCGTTGTGAAGGCAAGTCTCCTGTGATCTTTCTTGATGTTAAATTTCATTTCTTTCCGTTTTTAGATCAGATCTATTCTTGCTTATGATTTAGTTTTTCCACCATCTTGATTTGTTGTGATTTTGGTCTTATTCTAGGCTCTTGTCGCATCTCAAATCTAGATAATAGTTTAGCCCCTAAGATCTTCTAGAATCTCACTAAATTATGTCTTATGATAATTTTACTCAAAATTTGAGAGATTTTACTATTTAGTGTGAGACTATGAATCGTCGTTTTATACACAGAATTTAATAATCTAAAATAAAATAGGTTTTGAAGAGTATGAAATTAAGAAAAGTTGTTAATCTAGATGAGATTCATATTGAGGTGTAGAGATACTTAGGAGAGATGAGTATAAGATAGCTGACAGACCTCTTTAATAAAATTTGAAAAACTAATTAGAAGATGCCTATTGAGTGGAGAAAGAGTACACTAGTCTCTCTATATAAAAACAAGGGTAATACTAAGAGTTACTCTATCTACCATGATGTGTCATACTATGAAACTTTGAGAAAGAATAATTGAATATAGATTAAGACAGTTTGTTAAAATAACATAAAATTAATTTTGGGTTCATGCAGGGACAGTCAACGATAGAAATTATTCATTTACTTTGTTAACTTATAAAGCGATTTTAAGAGATAAATAGAGATTTGCACATGATTTTTATTGATTTAGAAAAATCCTTTATTAAGATACCACGAGAGATGCTTTGGTGGATATTGATGAAGAAGGAGGTTCTTTTAAAATATATTGATATAATTAAGAACACGTATGATAGAGTTATAACAAATATCAGAACTTGTGCCACCTTAACAAGTGAGTTTTCAAATACAATTGGATTGCATCAATGATTTACATTGAGTCCATTTTTATTTGCTATAATGATGGATTAAGCTACTAGAACTATTCAGGATAAAATATCTTGGTTATGCTATTTGCTAATAATATTATCTTAATTGATGAGACGACAGTAGGGATGAATGCCAAGTTGGAGTTATGAAAGTCGAAATTAGAATCTAGAGATTTTATATTGAGTAAATCCAAAACATAGTATATGGAATGTAAATCTAGTAAATGAAGAATATAAGATTGCAGTATTGTGATGTTAGATGAGCAAGAGATACAAACTAGTAATCAGTTTAGGTACTTAAGTTTTATTATGCAAAACGATGGAGAGTGATAGTGATGTCAACTATAAGATCCAAACTGGTTGGTTCATATGGAGGAGTGCAATGGGAGTTTATGCAATCGTAACATCCTATTAATATTGAAAGAAAATTTTTATAGAATTATTATTAGACCAGTTTTATTGTATGATACGGAATGTTAGGCTATAAAGAAATGTTATTTACAGAACATAAGTGTAGCAGAAATGGGCATACTTCGTTAGATATACGGCAACACTAGGAGAGATAAAATGAGAAATGAGAAATGAGAAATGAGGATATTCATATTAAGATAGACATGTTTCCATCAAAGAGAGTGCGAGAAAATTATTTACGATGGTTTGGTCATGTGCAATATAGGCATACAAATATACCAATTTAACAACGGGAGTTTATCAGTATATGACAAATAAAAACAGTAAAGAAAAGACCAAAAAAATGGGGATGGAGATGATACAAAAAGATATGTATGCTAGTGTTTTAAATGAGGATGCATTATTCAATAGGAATGAGTGGAGAAGGATCGTCCATGTAATTGACCCGGCATGATTTTCTTTTGGTTCATGTAGCCTATCTCAAGTACTTGGGATAAAAGGTTTAGTTAATATTGTTGTTATGTCTGGATCATCAAACCATTATATGGATAGCCCATATCATGATGAAATTCATGAGGCAACTTTTGATAGGTCCAGACATACTCTCTCGAAAAAAGATATGATGTCCAAGTGAATCTTATTGGTAATGAATTTAATTTCTTAATGAGAACTACTTTTGCCACCATAAAAGAACATAGAAGTAATTACTTTAGGAAAGAAACTCATCTCCTTTAGGTTACGGAGTATGGAAGCAATTTCTTAATTCCTCTGTCTTGAGGCAGATCGCTTAATTTACGAACCTCTCACGAGTTAAATAGGAGTGTACATTCATACTCTCAAGTTAGAACTTTACTTTTTCTTTTTCCCTTTCTGGTTAACAACTCTAATCTATCATGTCCTTTTCTCAATATATTCCTTATCAAACATATCAATTTAGGATTTGGATACTGATATCGATCTGATATAGAGTACACTGACATTATCTTTTATTTTATCTCAAATTGGAATTTTGATTTTAGAATATTAACTGTCTTGATTTATTCAATTTACTATATAGAGTACACTGGCATTATCTTTCATTTCATCTCTCAAATTAGAATTCTAATTATGGAATATTAACTGGCTTGATTTATTCAATTTACTATATTTTTCTAGGCTTTTTTTAAATAGTTGATTTCAGCCTAGGGTTTCCGTACATATTTTATTGATTTTTGCATTATACAATTTTTATCTTGCACTTCAGTTCTCTTTTTTTCCTGAAAAAATGCAGTATGACCATCTTTTTCAATATTATATTATGTATTTTTCATGAAATTTTTAAGATCATGGCTTCTCGAGCCAAAACTCGATTATATTTTTTCCCTCTCTATATTTCCACTCAATTTCCTTTCTCTCTTCTTTGATATTTGTTTGGGCAGTAAAGGACAATCTTGGTTTGAATACATGAGAGTTCCGGGATTAAGAATATGAGGTGGATAATCTCACCCATACAAATATATCACTGTTTTCCCTCGCTCTCTCATCATTTTCTCTTTAGTTCTCTCTCAAAAAAAATTTCTGGTAAAGAGAAGAGCTCCAGCAATGAGAGAAGCAATAACATCAACAATTCAAGCTTGAGCTACATCCTAAGGTATGTTGAATACCAATTTTCTATTTCAATTACTGTATGCTTATTTTGTCAAGTTTCATAGAATCACTATCTCTATTAGATTATAACTTTGATTATTTTGATTCTTATTTCACTAGAGATAGTTTTAGCTCTATAATTTTTCTTTTGATAATTTTCATGAAATCTAATTGTAACTATCTCAAAATAGCCTGTGAATTTGAGGTCTAGAACTTGTCTTAGATATCAATTATGCCACAGCCAGGTAAAATAGCCATATTTCCTACACTCAAAATTCTATCGAGTAGATTTTTAGTTCATTGGAAATATTATTCTGAATAATGTAAATTTCCTACATATTTTAGGTCTAATTTTCACCGTAACTATCTCAAAACTAGCCTCCAAATTGTTATAGTGTATATATTTAAAATCTATTTAATAATTGCTGCGTAAGATAATAATATCTTCCACTCTCGAACTTCATTTGAGATTATTCTTAATTTGTTGAAACTTATCTCAAGAGCTACATCTTTCCTTTATATTTCAATTTTTATTCAATCTATAACTAAGAAACCAGACTTATATTTGTTGTTTGCTTTATTTAATGAATTTCATATTTATATATTGCACAATATATGTTGGGTTGCAATATAAATTGATTTCGAGACTCTTGTTATATGCTAGTACTTTTTATACAAACACTGGTTACTTGGTACATTCAACGTCTATTTGATATATTAGATCATGTCAACACTCGATATATAATGGTTACACGACACATGATAAACTTATTATAAATTGACATTCAATACTTACTAGATTCACACATACATGATATAATTGCTTGCCTTCATGCTAGATTTATGTTTACACGACATATAAATGATACATACTTACTACTTGATTCCATGACACTCAATACATGATAACTTGATATATGGTACTTAATACTTGATACATAATTTATCTAATATATGAACGTGATATACTTACTTGACATTTGATAATATAAAATACTGAATATATGATATACATATTTGAATTGAATGTAGGGTTAATAAGAAAACTGAATAGAAATATGAATATATTTTCGGGAGATAGAATTTAGAGGTTGCGCAATCTAATAGTGGACACAACTTCGGGAACGTAACAAGGGGTAAATTTTTGCCCAACTTCCTAATATAGACTTCAAGGGTGCTCCCTCGTACTAGTATCTTAGGAGAACCAACAATGGCTACTGACCTGAATTGACTACGGAGCTATTCGTCTAGGCAAGTATGCTTTATAAGCTTTATGATTTTTTGGCAAAATGTGGAGTTTCTAACCAATGAAGCTACTCTTGTCGTCGCTAGAATAAGTGGCACTCAGAGAAAGAGCTAGTGCCACTCATTTTCGTTGATTTTTTCTCTTTAAAATGATTCTTAACTCTTTCTTTATGGTTTTTGCAGTTCTTGACAATATCCAATCATGTTTTCTGCTGATAAAATCATCATTTATAAGAAGTAGTTTTTCTAAGTTGTAGTGGTAAAAATAGGTTGTTAAGAAAAAGCAGCTCAAGAAGAAGTCAGCCACCTCTCTTATTAGGCCTATCGGGGCGAGCTCGCATGGATGCTGAAGAGGAAAGCCTTCACTCCTATTGGGAAGAAGCCAAGAAGAAGAAGGCAAGCTCAATGCCATTGAGATTATGGAGCCCAAGGAGGTTGATTCGAGCGCTCTATAAAAAAGAATAGGTGTGGACTCTAGACAAGCCAGCTCATACCCACTCCAAAGTCATTGAGCTACCCCCTACTACAATGGGCGAAAAAAGATAATAGTCAACTCACACTGAGTTTATCCAAATAATAGGAAGATCAAATTCACTAATTATCTGATCAATCAGCATGATAAATGGGCTGGAGGAGCTCGAGGTGCCCCCTACTATCTTCCATTGAGAACTATCTATTTTCATGACAGACAAGATCTCCTAATTTACCATTGATAATGCATACCTCCAAAAAGGATTTGATTGTGAGCTCTTATTGATGCGGATACATAGGTTATATGTGACACTTAATGCATGCATGATTTACATGACAGTATTATTGGATACGCACCAGATAACTCGATATATGGTATGACTAATTATATGCATGACATATGAATATGATATTTGTTAATGACATGATACATTATATGATACTTGCATGGCTGATACAATTTATACGATATATAAACACGTGATATATGATATACGTACATAAAAATCGATACATGACATGATTGAATGAGCAAACAGTTAAATACTAGATACATGATTGATATGATCATTCATGGGAATATGATGGCAAATTCAATATGGAATTTCTCGACTATACAGAAATAGAGTATTCTTGAGATATTTACTACATAATTCTGAATTATATTGATACGTGGATTCCAATTTTTAGTGATAATAGACATGTACATAGTATGACTATACATACCATGATATTTCTACTGATTTATATGTAACATGTATTTTTAACATAAGGATGGGTAAAACTATATGATGGATAAAAACTATATCATAATTTGACAATTAAGTTCCCAAATAGTTTACGTCCTTACATTTTCATGGTACAAAGTTTACCTAGTAGCATCTAGCAGTGCGTCACAGCTCAGCGCTATATGTTCTGCCTTGGTCCTAAGCATGCATGGGTACTTATACGATATTAGGAATAATACTATCTATCTATCAATGGTAATTTCAAATATCTTAATTATTAATCTGTTTAGTTTTTGATATCGTCTAGTTTCTGACATCTGATTTAAGACTTGAACGAGATACATTGTCTATCTCTGATCTGCGCACCCCTGTATATCTTATTTAATTGTGACACCAAGTTTATTTATATTATTTCTGATTTATACTATTATGACCAACACTGCTACATCATGTTCACGATCGCCTTACTATAATAGTACAACCTCTCTTCTACCTTGTGTTACTTGCTGAGTTTAATTTTCTGAATTTTAAACTCAGGTCTGAATGGCGAGAAAGGAGAATCAACTCCAATTGACGATTCATATTCATTGAGTAGGTTGAGCAGTAGTAAGCAGTGGATTATTTTTTTGAGATTCTTATAAATATTTGTTTATATTTCCTTTTGTCTGAACACTGTCTTACCCTTTTATTCTGTGATTCTTCTGTGCTATGTTCAGAGCAGTATGCCTTTTATGTAATCAATAAATAAAATCCTTTCAGATTCATATATGTTATTTATTCATCTGAATATAGCAGTAGTTATAATTATTTCAAAACCCTACTCTAGTTGGGTAGTCTAGCATAATTTTAAGTAGCATCCTTCATTTTGAGAAGCAGCTGAAAAATGAAAGCATTACAAGATCACTGTGAAGATTTTTTTTGAGGGAGAGGTCATCATCAAAATTATTGAGGAGAAGGCGTCAAACCTCTTCAAAGAGGTCGACACTGAGAAGATGGAGAGGTCGAGGATGATATGTGAGGCTAACTCCTTCATAATGGAGAAGGAGAAGCTTCAGGGATGGTTTGGTGTTGTTGTGGTCAAGCTGCAATTATTGCAGGCTAAAGTAAAGATGATGGAGTTAGATGATTTCTGTAAGGAAATCATCAGGCCTATAGGGGAGCAATGCTCTCACTACTGATAGTACCAGCTTGGTTGAGGTTGAGTTTGATCTCTGAAAACTAATGGTTGCCCATCTCTATATTGACAAGCACACGAACAAAAGAAGCTAACTCTTGCCTGGGACCAGGTCATCTAGAGCCCTTGACTCTATCAAGCTTGACAAAAAACAAGGATGGAGGAGAAGGAGAGAAGTGGTCGTCATTACCTAAAGAGGCGAGGAGGTTATATTTACTGCAGTTGCTGACACTAAAGAGTAGGTGGTCATTGGAACAACTATAAACCATAACCGGCAATAAGGCTTCTCAAACTTAAATTTTAACCCTCTCACTTTCATTATATTTTTATTAGGGTATTTGATATCGATCCCTTAATTCTTTAATATTAATATATCAATCTCTCAAATCTTCATATTATAAAATAGACCTCTAAAAACCTAAAGTTACTCCACTTTAATCCCTCAGGTTAAGTTCTGTTTAAAGTCAATGGAATATCCTTTTAACTTAACTTGTTCTTTATTCTTTCCACTTAAACCTTCATCTTCAACCTATAATCTAATAACTAAACCTAATTTCATTCTCTTTCTCCTCTCTAATTACTCCCTCTCTCATTATAAACTGAGCACGACCCCCTCTTCCTCTTCCCGTTCCTCTTACTCTCTCTGTCTTTCCTTCCTAATAACTCAACCCAACACTTTCTTTTCCCTTTTTAACAACTCAACCCAATATCTTCTCTCTATCTCTCCATTATAATCATCTTTCTCATTATAAAGTGAACCAATTCTCTCTCCATTTCCTTCTCCTACCTCTTTCTTCTCTCTAGTAACTCAATCCAATATTCTCTCTTAATTGCTCCTCCCTATTTGTTCACACACACACACACACACTCTCTCTCTCTCTCTCTCTCTCTCTCTCTCTCTCTCTCATATCATAAATCAAACTACCTCTCCCTTACCTCTCTAGTAACACTTTCTTATCTCATAAAGTGAAACCTTACTCCCTCCCCCTCTCTCTCAAATTCATTATTGATAAACACCTCTCAATTTTCTTTTTCTTCTCATTAAATTCTACTTATGAGTATACAATGACGACTCAAGATTTTAGTGTATGATATACAAGTTATGTAGATAGTAGAGAGTATGGATGGTCCTAATGAGCAATTGACTGCTATTAGAGGAATTCAAAATAAGGTAGGTAAGGTGAGAGGAGGAGACAGAGAATATATTAAATTATTGAAGAAAGAGCATTGTTTAGATTTGACGAACGAGGAAAGAAGGAAGGAGGGGAGGAGGAAAGAGAAGGAGGAGGCAGAAGGGAGGAAAGAGAGAGGGGAGAAGACGATGGAGAGTAGAAGGGAGATGGTGGAGACGATGGAGAGAGAGAGGATGCACTTGTGATCCATTGAGTGTGAAGATTTATAGAGGAAGGAAAGAGGATGGACTTCTTTTTTCTTTCCTTTGCCATTCAGATTTGAAAAGTCACATGAATAAAAAGTCAAACAAAAGGATAGTTTAGTCATTTACTATCCATGGTTAGACCCTAACCCAAGTTGGTTAAGTTAGGTGGATAGAAAATTAACAAAGAGACTAAAGTGGTGTAACTTAAGGAAGATCAGTTTAAAAAACAAAGATTAGAGAGACTAATATCTAAATAAGGAAGAATTAAGGGACGAATATAGAAAAAAAAATCTTTACATTAAGTCTGAGTACCGTTGGCTTCGACTTTGTATAATTTGAAAACAACATTCTTTTCAACTCTACTACAGTGTTTTAAATATGTTTTAGTTGTAAACCGAGATTACAATATCCGATTAGATCTTATCTGTTATAGTACTTGTCATTATTATCTTTTCTGATTTGTTTGCTAGAGTTATCTTCTATTGATGTGTTGAGAAAATTCTTCCGCTATTTGGTTTATGAATAGCTTGCCAAGTTTACATTGTACTATAACACTTGTGAACTTATTCTCAAAGTTTTTTTCCCTCATGTTTGGCTTGGTGATTGGTGGCAATAGATAGGTTGACTGAATCCACATCCAACAACAACTATAAAAGATTACTTAAGCTTGAACCAAACTTATCAATGGAGACCCGTGATGCATCTTTGTAGAACTTTCTAAGAGTTGAGCACTAGTTAGGCACTTTGCCATAAGGCGCTTTGATAGATAGTAAGAGGCTGACTATTTCAAGAATTTGGCAAAGGGTTTGGTTCTGGTTCTGCTATTTATCATTAGAATCAATAAAATCCACCAAATCTACAAAACTATGTATGTGCTTCATGTATTTTGGCTATAGATTTGGTGTCGACATGACACTTTTTTTGCTCGGTTTGGAATCCTCATTTTCTTGCTGGGAAACCAACTGGAATTGGGGTTATAGCCTCCTTGATCATTTGGATCTAGTTATAACCTGAGAAAGCATCCATAAAACTAAGAAAGAGTTGTCCTGATGTAGTCAACTGATTACGAGTGAAAATTATTATATTTCGTACTTATTTTTTGCACTCATAATCCAACTTTGATGTTTAATATGAGAAATTAATAGATTATTATGAATATTATTCTTATTCTCTAATTGAGTATTTTTTTATTACTTTAATTTAATGTGCTTTCTAACTTTTTTGCAAGGTTTTAGCTGCAAGGAAATCAAACAAGGGGCGTGCACATATGCACAAAGGTTAAGCAGCAAAACTACCAGGGCGCTGTCGACAGTTCCCTAGTAGAACCGTCGAAAACCCCTCAAATATCAATATTATAAATCTTACCCGAGAAGGACTATCGAATCAGTTGTCGAAGCTACTATCGATAGCCCAATGGACAGATAAGCAGATATGACAATTTTCAGAAGAAAAGAATTTCAAAGTAAATAAAACTCTTATTTTAGATGATTAAACCCTATGGGGACTATACATACTCATTTTACTTTAGAAAAATATATATAAAGGAAATAGTCGAAGATAGCCAATTAAATAGATTTTTTTTAGGGTTTTTAGAGCGAGAGAGATTTTGAGTTTTTGTACTCTTTCATAGTCATTTGATAGAAAATTTTATTCTTATTATTTGATGGCTATGAAGAGTATACGTGATTAAATCTCTTGTCAATGTTGGATGAGCTAACAAACTCTTGATGATGATCTGATATGAGTTTTATTATATTATACTTAAGGTTTTTTTTTAATATGATATTGACTTTTTGTTTTCTATTTATCTTGTTTGGTGTTAAATATGATTTTTGAGACTTTAATGGTTTATTTTTTAATGGTATAGTTACTATTTAATTTTGATATACTATTAACTCTTTAGGCATGGTATATACTAAGATTTTCAATAATTATTTCTATCATCATAGATCATACTTAGATCGATCTCAAAAATTTGTATTTGGGGAATTAACAATTTTCAATATTATAATTTTATTTATTCTTGTGCTTTCAAAGAGATATTTTCATATTGTATTTGACTATGTGATATATATAACTAAAATAATTTAAAAAATAATCCTGTGATTCAATCTTGGGGGCATCCACATATCTGAGCTAATATATTTCTCTTGTTTATTTTAATTAGTTAAATTCCATCCAACCAATTTTTTTTTCTCTATTTTCTTAGTTTTTTTCATAACCTATAATACGAGTGTCAGGCACAACAATGATATTATATCCACAAGAGGACAATTTTGGATTTACTTCCCCTACACTACTTGTTGATCTCCTACGCTCGGGAGTGCACAATTCATGTCACATCATCTACAAGCTGGTCTATCTACAGAAGTGAAAAGCAGTCCTTTGGATATGCCTTGTTAAGATTATTATGGTCGACACACATTCACAACTTGTTATTAGCTTTTTTAACCAATACTTATTGGTGAGCCATTTTGGATACTGGACTTCTTGTGGAGGCCATAGTTAGGAGCTTACTGGCTTCTTCTTTCGCAGTTTTTCTCTTCACAGGGCCAATATTACATTTCTTGTAATACCCACTTTTTGTAAAATGATTTTTTTTTAGATTATTACCAAATTATATTCAGAATTTAATTTAAAAAATAAGAGAAAAGATTTAATTGCTTTTATTTATTTAGTGGAGACCATGACTTGACCCACTATCCACTTAAAACTTAAATCAACCCGAAACAAACTAGACTAATTAAGTTGATGAGATCATAAAATAGATTTTATTACTTAGAGTTGATTTAATTGATTTAATTAACTAATTCAACTTGAATTAGAATTTTTTTTTAACTAGTTACACTTTTCCTTCACTTTAGAAAATCAAATCTATAGGATTCCCTTTAAATAGAAACATCCACCATCCCCCTAATCTCTATAAATAGACTCAACTCTTATTTGGCCAGCCCTCCCCCTTGCAAATGAGAGAAATATGAAGGAAAAAGAGAAAAGAAACAAAGGAGATAGAGAAAAGAGATGGAAGAATTCAGTCCTATGCAAAAAATCAATCTTTTTGACACCCTTCGACACTGCTTTCTTAGATACTTTATCATCCAAGACCAAGTGAGACTTTTTACTTACTATAATCATATTACATGTTGTATTTTTATGTTTTGATTTACTACTTTTTGATATGACCTTATTGTTTAATCTTACATAATAGTTTTTAAAGAGATAATCTTGTTGTTTATTATATGAATGCTCACTAGAATAGTCATATCTTTTAAATCCAAAGTCCAATTAAGATGATTTTTCATGTATGTAAAAGATAATTCCAAAATCCTACAACTCTTATTTATATTCCTTTCGAAAATTCTAATAATAAACATGTCAAAAATCAGTTTAAAATCACTGGCTATGCAAATGCCAGGGTGTTGTCATAGGTGCAACCTCTCGGTATTATTGTTATAACTTTTAATCTAAAACTCCAGATAATTGAATTTCCTAAACCTTTGGTGTGTGTGTGCGCATCTCTCTCTCTCTCTCTCTCTCTCTCTCTCTATATATATATATATATATATATATATATACATACATATATATATATACATATATATATATACATACATATATATATATATATATATATATATATATATATATATATATATATATATATATATATACACACACATACATACATACATATATATATATATATATATATATATATATATATATATATATATATATATATATATATATATATATATATATATATATATATATATATATATATATATATATATATATATAATTTTTAATTTTAATGCTAAGACCTCCAAAAATAGGATGGCACTGATATTTTTGGTGGCACTGATATATAGTACATGGTGCTGCACAGATTGTTAAAATGATAATTTTAATAGAAATTATTGATTGTAATTAAAACAAAAGTATGATTAATTATTGAAATACTAGAATCATTAACTGAACCCGATTCTTTAAATTTCATGTAGTTTAATCTAAAAATTTCAGTTAATTGTTTATCATGATACAATAAACTGATATATGATATGATAATCATTAATGCTAGAATTGTTAACGAAATATACGATGTAACTGGTGATAAGTTCATTAAACTACTATACTATATTTAATGACTGCTGAACTGCTACTAAATATAATAATTATCACTAATTCACTTACTGTAATGAAATTGACTGAAAGATTAAACTGAAATGAATTAATATCATATTTTGGAGGAAAGTAGGGATTTACGTAAATTGATTGCAAAATGTAATTATGTCACTATTTTTTATATGGAAGGATTTGGGATTAACTCCAACCAACTTATCACTGTTTTTCATATGCGAGAGTTCAGAATAGCTCCAACCAAATTGCAATTATTTTTCATATGAGATGATTCAGGATAGGCTCCAACCAACTTACAACTGTTTTGCATATGGGAGGGTTGAGATAGGATCCAACTAAATGCTTATTGTTACTATTTTTTCGATTGCAACAAGGATGCATCGAAGATCTTTTGGCATTTCTTTCGGTTAATTTCAACTTTTGAGCCTTTTTTGGTATGGTTATGTAATAATTATGAGACATCTTTTAATTGCTGGAGATTTTCTCAACTCCATTTTAGTCGAAAATTTTATGCATTAATGGAGAGTTGAAAATATAGCCTCAAGGTATTTAGTAAAGTTTACCCGAGTATAGCATTGTATAGTGAGTCAATGTCCATGATGATGTACTTAACTTTGAAGACAATTCGTTTAGGGGCTTTTTTGAGTGTTGTGTGCACAGAGATGGTCCCGATGACAGGATTCGCTAACCCAGTGAATCTGATTTAGGATTATGAAGTCTTGTTGAGCTGTTTCTCGTCGATTTTCATTTGCTTAAAAATACTAAGGAAGATGATATTACTTGAACTCCAATATCAATGAGGATTCTCCTTAGCGATGACTATGGCATCTTCATAAGGAACTTGGACTCCTTCCAAGTCCTTGGCGGAGAAAGTAATTTTCTAACTTTTCAAACATTTGGAAGTATTCTGTATGGCATTCACCATTATAATGTATCTCTTACATATTGTACATGATTCTCTCGGTGGCTGATCCTCCTAAATGGTTAAAACTACATAATCTAATTTTTCGGCCTCTATATCTTTATCTTGATTTGATGTTACCACTTTATTTGCTATTGAAGGATTACCAGATGACTTCTTTACGATATTTTTGAGATATCTCATCTTAATGAGATTCTTAATATCTCTCAAGTTGGTAGTAGTTCTTCGCTAATGGTAGTAGTTCTATAATATATTGCTAATTTCCTTGTCGTACTCATAATAGTATTGGGGGTTCCTTTTGTCATGTGACAACTTCATAGAAGGCGGTTTAGAGAGTAGTCCCTCTTCATACCTAAGCACGGATTTGAGAATAAGGTATATTCAGAGGGGTAAATTACACTTTTGGACTAGGGCGTCACTCTCTCGGCCTTTTATTAGCCTGGCGTTTCGGAGAACTCCTTTTTCGCTTCTAGTATTTGCCTTATTTATCATCTTTAGGCATCTTGGACTGGCATGAGTTTTTGAGCAAACTCGAAATATTCAACAGCAATATACTTGTGAAATATGTCAAATAAATTATCAAAAGAACTCGGCTTCCTTTAGGCAACTGAAGTTTGGAGACCTAGGTGTTGGATAATATTCATTAGGACCACTATGGCCATGTCAGAGGAGCAATCCACTATTTGCAGTCTGGTTTTTTGTGAATTTCTTGAGGTAGGCCCTAAGAGTTCCTGGGCTTCTACTCGATCTTAAGAAGATAGGCCATATTCTTCTGAGTAGTCTTACTCACCTTGAACTATTGAATGAACACATAACGAAGTTGGCAAAAATAATCAATCGATCTTGATAGTTATTCTAGTATCTGGCACCCTTCTTGCAGGTCATGGAGAATGCAAAACACATACCCTCATAAGATGCGTTCTCGAAATGCATAGTTGATCTATAGTTAGTGATATGATCACTGAAATCGATGATTCTATCATACTTTCTAAGGTTTGGGACCTTATCCATGCTTTGGAATCAAAGTGGAAAATAGATCATTGTCCTTAGGTGTCTGTGTATGCTGATGGAGCAATCGTTCTTCTCAAAGCAGAAGATGACTCATAATCATTGTTCCCATGCGGTCCTTTTAAAATTTTCCTAATGGGGTTATGGTTGGCGGAGGTCGTCCAACGAAAGCCTCAGGGGTTCTCAATGATAAGTTAAAAGGAGAAGGAGGCAATGGTGCATCAGTATCATGTTGATGAGTTGTCAGCTGAGTAAGCGCGATAATTTTGTTAGTAACTTGGAGAGTCATCTCTTGGAGCTCAACTATGGTTACTAGCACGTTGGAATTTACTCAATTGTTTGTGGTACTGGTACCTGTCTCGTTGGTAGATGGCTCTCTCCCAAATAAGGAGCTTGGTGTTTAATAGTCATGAGTTTTTGAGCGTATCCTAGCAATTGTTTAGTTATGTTTCTCACAGATGGTACCATATGTTGACTCCAAAATTGGTGACTATCGTATCAGGCCAATTTAGGAGCAAACATTGGAAATTCGATTTGAAACGAACTTGAGCCATAGAGAGATTGAGAAAGTACAACCTGCAAAAGAACTAGTTATCAATAAAAATAAATAGAACTTAGAAAAAGATACTTGCAATATAACGAGGTTTAACTCGGGGGATGCCAAATTTACATCCTCGGAGGAGATATCAACAGATAGACGTAATCTTTTATTGGATGTTCGAATACAAAATCTTGAAATATGAGTTCTTCTCTCTTTTGATTACAGGCTCTCAAAAAATAGGAACCAACCTTCCTTCAGTAGTAGAGATGTGTATTTACATTTCTTCGGGATCAGTAATTTATTACCATCCTGATGGAATTAGAAGTCATCAAAGTTTCCATATGCTAGTGAAAAGAGAGGTCTTAAAGTAGAGATGATAGAGTCTTGATTGTATTTGAGTTGATGCGCTTGAGATATCACGTGCTAGGCTCGTGATGCTCATATATCATGGTCAATTGAGCTACCCCTGAATGGACTTTTGCAGGCTTGAACATCTTCCTAGGCTTGGTTGCTTGAAGGGCCTTTATGGTTTTCCAGGTTTGGATTGGTTAATCTTTTTGAATCAACAACTAAACTTGGATATTTCAAGGCTTTTGATGTACATGTCTACTAATCCTCTCTATTCTAATCTAGGTGATTCCAAAACTCACTCATAATATACTATTATTATTATTTTAAATTTAATATAATTTTATGTATTTTTATTATGGTTAAATTGGATATTTTGAGTGGATTTGTTAAATATTTAATGATTTCTAATGACCTCTAATTACATGCTAAACGCTAAAATATCTTAATATTTTATATTAATTTAATATTGATATATATATTTTAAGTACACCAAGTTAATTAATATTGAATGGTATATTCATTAAACCTAAATCTAGTAAATGAAAGTGAATTAATGCAATAGTAATTGAGTTTACAAAGCTATTGATATTGTATTGACTATTGATATCGAAATTGATTATCATTACTATTTACATCTAGTGAATTAAAAGATTGAAACAACAAACTGAAAGGAATAAACACTTATTTTTTGGAGAAAACTAAATTTTTATGAGTCAACAATCCAGATAGAAGAACTCTAATTAAGATACTACTTATTCTAGTTTTTTGGATTTATTTTAGCATATGAAATTGTAATAAAGTATTTTTAGAAACAGTTTTTGTTCGTAATTGGGGGCGATATGCCCTCTTAGCACTCGTCGTGGTGTCTTATGAGTTCAAGACAACATGCCCAACTACTAATTATTAAAGGAAAAGTGTTACAAGAAGTATTACAACTTTCCTTCATTAAGTTTGGTTTGATAAATTATCACATAAACTTGATTTACTTGGTATGCGATGATATGCTCCTTTGGTACTCTGGGAGATGCCCTATGAGTGCATAGCAACATGCCCAACTAATACTCAGCCAAGGAAAAATATTGTGATGCATTATGGATTTCCTTCAATGAGTTTGGTCGATAAGTCATTAGATAAACTTCCTCTACTTGATATGCAACGACATGCACTTTTAGTACCTAACAAGATGCTCGATGAATGTGTGATGATATGTTCAACTAGTACTCATAAAAAAAGAGTGTTGTAAAGGTGCATCATGAGTTTTCTTCAGTAAGAATGGTCTAATAAGTCATCTAATAACTTCATGTACTTGGTACTCGATGTAACGCCTCATTATCTATTAGTAGGAGTGGCAAATTGGTCGGACATGCGGGCCGCCCAGCCCGGCATGGCCCGGATCGGCCCGAGCCGGGGTCGCCCCTGTCGTGGGCAAGGCTCGGCCCATTTGTTTTTGAAATATAGTCATTTATAGCCATTATGGGGGTTTTTTGCAATTTTTTTTTACACAGAGCCCCCAACGGCTATTTTTATAGCTGTTGGGGGATTCTTGCAATTTTTTATAAATTTTTCCCCCCAACGGTCAAAATAGCCGTTGGGGAGGGTTTGCAATTTTTTTTCAAAAAATAAATATTTCTTTCGCTATAAATAACTCCTCATCTCCTCCATTTCTATTCTTCACACAAACAAATTCATTCTCTCAAAACTCCTCTCAATTCTCAACTCTCTTAAAAATTTCTAAAAATAAAATTCTTCCAAATAAATTCTACCATATTCGATTAAATTTCAAGCAAGCATTAAGTGATAAAGAAGCCTCAAGCAAGTAAGGCTCAGTATCAAAATTCAAGCACGCCTTATTGGCTTCAATTCTCATCTCTCAAGCAAACTTTTCTTCGGTTTTCTGGCTTCCTCCCTCTAGTCTCATCTCTCTACTCTATCTCTCAAGTGGTTCACCGCTTAAAAGGTATTTATAATTTGTTTTTATTCGATTTTTTATTTAGTTTTTTTGAGATTTTTTGAAATGGATCCATACTCGTCCGGCGCTTCTTACTCTCAAACCGCGGGTTCTTTTCCTCCTTTTTTAATAAGTGAAGAATATCAAAATCTTTGTCAACCCTTAAAACATCCTTTTTAAGTATCTTTTTCTATGCCCGAAAAAGAATCAACCGAAGCAATCATACCCGAAATCCAAACAACCACTCCCACTAAGACTTCTAGATCGAACATATAAAAATATTTTGAAAAAATTATGAAAAATGATGTTTGTAAAGCTAGGTATAAATATCGTCAAAAAATCTATTTATTCTCTTTAGGTAGTGGAACAAGTCACCTTAAAAGACACCTAAATAAAACACACCTACCAAATGAACCACATCAAATACAAATAAACACCTACGAAGGATCATGAGGAATTTATAAATATAATCCTATAAATACAAGAGAAAATTTAGCAACATTTATAGTACATGACGAACTACTTCTTTTTGAAAAAAAGAAAATTTGAAATATTTTAAAAAAACAATTATTGACGAATTTTAAAAAAATCCCATGTTCTACATATAAATCCGACATAGTTAAAATACATAAAGATAGGAGGAAAAAATTAATAGTTATTTTAACTTTTTTAATTTTTAGAGTTGGTATAAACGCAGATTATTGGGAGGCTCTAAATAATTGTCATTATTTATGTGTAACGACTCACTATATAAATCAAGATTGGTGTATACAAAAAAGAATAATTAGATTTAGGAGATTTGAATTCTCTTATAATGCAAATAATTTATCACAATCTCTACTTAGTGTTTTTTCGGCATTTGGAATAGAAAGAAAAATATTTTTTTTTTTGATAATGCTTCTGAAAATACGGCCGTAATAGAAATTCTAAAAAATATTACAAAATAAATTTTAGATGAAAAATTATTTCACATTATGTATATTTGTCACATACTTAATTTATGTGTACAAGATGGATTAAAAATAGTAAGTGATTCAATAACTAAATTTAGAAACACAATACTATTTTATTAAAAATAGTGGGCCAAGAAGACAATCTTTTAAACAAATATATAGGAATTTTAAAATCTCACCTAAAATTTTACCTTTAGATATAAAAATAAGATGGAATTATACATATAAAATGTTAAATACGACAATTCAATATAAAAATATAATAAATACGTCTAATGAAATGGAATTACCAGTATGTAGTTTAGATATTAATGAATGGTACTATTTGCATTGCATTTCTAAATTTTTAAAGCAAATTTGAAATTATAACTAGAACACTATCAGGCACTTATTACCAAACTACATATATTGCACTATATTATCTAACCGAAATTAGTTTAGTTTTTAATGAATGTAGGAATTACCCAATACTTGAACATATTGTTCAACCTATAGAAACTAAATTTAATAAATATTTTAGAAATTTTCTATACTTATTATATTTTGCAACTGCTGTGGATCCACGTTGTAAATTAGATGGATTTGAAATTTTAATAGATTTATTTTATAAAAATATGTGTTATGAAGATAATGTTAGAGATTTAGTTAATGATATTAAAATTTGTATTATGTACAAAATATATGAAGATGTGTATGGTGATAAAACACATCACAATCTACAAAAGAACCAACTGCTAGGAAAACCCGAAATCCAATAATATCATCCGTATTTTACCCAAAAAAAGGCTAGGCAATCTAGTACATATTTTAATGAACTATATTATTATTTAGAAAGGGCTAACTATGAAGATGCATGTCCCGTAAAAATTATGAAACCTTTGATATTTTGGTATGGTGAAAATCACAGGAAAAAACATATCATGTGCTTTCTAATATGGTCCGTGATCTACTAACTCCTCCGATGTCTACTGTAGCATCGGAATCTGTTTTTAGTGCAGGTGGTAGAGTGCTCATGGAGTGGAAAAGCTCAATGACAGTAGACACATTGGAGATGTGTGTTTGCTTGAAAAACTGGCTAAACGCAGAAGAAAAGAAACAATGATCGTCCAATGAAATAGAAGTAGAGATCTCACCAGAAGATGAATAAAAATATACTTTATTTTTCTTTTCAAATTGTAATTTTCATATTTGTTGGGATTTTCATGTATTTTTTTAAATTTTTATGTAATTTTTAACTCATAAATTTTTTGGAAAAATACTAAGAACAAGTTGAGGGTGACGGCCAGGATCCTCTCCCCTATTTTCGGACTTTGTATGATTTCTAAAGAGATTTATGGAGTAATTATATCAATGTAATAAGATTTAATATAATAAAATTATATTTTTTCTATCATTTCTTCTTGTTAAAACTAATTAAATTAAACTAAATGTTCTCTTAAACTTACTTAATAATAAACTTAATATTTAATAAAAAAAAAAAAAAAAAAACCGAGCTGCCATGGCTCGGTCCGAGCACGGCACGTGCTTGGCCGGCCGATCCCGGGCCAAGCTCCGACTACCTGCCGTGCCCGGCACGATCCACTTGCCACCCCTATCCATCAATAGATAGCTAAGTCGTATGACAACGTGTGATAAAATGATTATGCTTAACAGTCAATACCATTTACACATCAGAATAAATAAGATACAACAATCATAAAAATAACAATATTTGATAAGATAACTAACTTTTATTTATCTATTTGAAAATTGAAATAAGCTTTAAAACATAACAATTTTTTGCTTTATGTCGATATGTACAAATTTGTTCCTAGTCAAATCGGTTCAAATGTTCGAAACGAGAAGAACAAGGTCTAGGAAATTTTCAAAAATGCCTATTTAAGGACAACTTGAAAAATCTTACCTATAAACCAATATAAAGGAAAAAAAAAAATGGTCCTAGAAGGAGGAAAAAAAAAGAAAAGAAAGAGACCTATCTGCCATGATGTTACTTGTAGTACTCGACAAAAATGTTTTCCATTTCAGGAGGCGCAAGTATCTTGCCTCCGAGTTCTTGGAACTGGGATACTTGCCTCCGAGTTCTTGGAACTGGTAAAATACCAGGTTTAAGAACTTCAGTAACTTTGTCTAGAAAATTTAACCCACAAAAAAACTCAAATTGCCTATTTAAATAAAATTCGAAAAATTTAACCTATAAACCAATGAAAAGGAGAAAACTACGGTCCTAAAAGGAGAAAAAAGAGGCTTACATGCCACGATATCACTTGTAGTACTCGCGAAGATGTTTATGTTTGGTATTTCAGGAGTTGCAAGTATCTTGCTTCCGAGTTCTTGGAAATGGCATAGTACATGTTAAAACTGGCATAGTACATTGTTTGAAAACTTCAGGAGCTTTCCAAGGTCCTTTATAGTTTCTCAGTTTTCCCTGTACAAGGTCGCCTTGAGAAAAACCCAATCTTAAATTTGGCATTACAACATCCGGTGACTTTCTGCTAATGGACTAGCTACTTTAGTCAGAATGGGCCACTCCGACTTAAATCATTCTTTTTAAGTCATTTTAATAAATAATAGATGCTTCCATCTGCAGAATTTTTAAGTCAACAGTCCAAGGCGCAGTCTTGATCATGTAACTACCATCAAAAGTGTAATTTTCAGGCAAAAAATTGCCATTTCTTTGAACTCTGCTCTCTTGTGACTTCACTAGACATCACTGGAACACTTGCATTGTCAATAAACGACCGGTAAGCTTTCAGTTTTGTGGCAACAAAACATTTGATGTACAAAGCATTAGAAAAACACCATCTCTCTGATGACAAAACACCAATTGTGGTTTGGATTAAGCACTAAAGGATGCCAACTGAAATAAACAACACAACTCAAGAAGTGAGTACTCATTTAAATTACAAAATATTCACAACCTGGTTATAAAAAAAAAACAAAAAAATCCACCACACTTTACTGCAAACTACAAATGGAAGGAGAGGAAAAATAGAGATCCAACCAACCTATACAACCAAGCAGGGGAGTCCTATCCAGAAGATAAGGGCCCCGGAAAGTTAGCAAACTTCAGCATCATTCCCGCTGCTGCTCATTCCAGCAACAGCAGTTGTGTGCAACGTAGACTGACATCCACCTAGGACTTTGCTTCCTCAAGCTCTACGGTTAAATGAGGATCACAGGATTGTCGGCACTTGTTATAATCTTAAGAAACAATATGGGTAAGAGAAGAAGAAAAAAAAAAACTCGTTCCTATTTAATAACCTTTCCTTCTTCACATAGCTTCTCACTAAGTGTTGCGCAATGATGCACTTCTTGCCACAGTCCTGCACGGTGCATAAATAATAATTGTCAATTCTAGTTTCCCAATCAATGAGACCTTGTTAGTTTGATAGAGTTCACCCATGAATGTATAAAGAAGAAAAAAATTGCTCCAAGTCCAAATTGTGACTTTGCAAGTTCTGCCAGCATGGTATCTGACAAAATGCTTGAACGAGCTGGGCAAAATAAGAACGCGCTCTACAGATTCCATCCTTGGCAACAAAGAAATTAATTTCTCCCCGCAGGCCACAGAAGAAAACAGTGTTCTCTGGTTGAAATTATTATGATGTTGGATGCACGAAACATACAATAAGGGCAAAATTACCAAACATATAGGAACCTTACAACATCCTAGAACAGTTGCTTTTAGATTTAAGACCCAGTGACGGCTACTTCCATAATAAGTTTTGTATCAGTCCTAAGAGCTGAAAGAAGAGTGCAGTTCCTACAATGTCGAACAAGGAAAAGCCATAAACCTGTTTCTAACACTGAGTAGCACCACCTACTAATCAACAGCAGAGGTGGAGATGGATGATTTGATTAAAGAAAAGGACAATACAACGAGTAATTGATTATTTCACAAATCTTTGAATCCACTCCTAGCAATCTAAAAGCTGCAAATAAGCAGCTTCAGATTCGATGACCCACTTACTAGTTTTCAATCATTATTTCTCACTTATTATCTAGCTTAAATATCATGAACTGGCAAGTGAACACAAATCACTTGACAGTCTTCGTGAGTTTTTTAGTGCTTTAGACCTTGACCTTATAAAGAAACAGACTGTCACTTGTGCCTCATCAATGGAGTGGAATACGCATCACTACTTCATTTGGATCTTTCAGGCTCATAGTTTCTTTTTCACTGCCGATGCAAGGGAGCCCCAATCAACTGTCTTATCTTGAATGGTTTTGGAGATGGGCAAGTTCATGATAGCCATCAACCACCCCCCGCATTGATTAGAAATTAGATCAAAGACCAGCCATAAGTATATCCTAAACGACTTCGCGAACGGATCTATCTGAGTCAATCTTGAATGGTCTTCTGAGGAACTTCCTTTAGAAAGAACATAGTAAGGGATCGATTTACATATACATTATTCTAACAATTCCAGGGGTATAATTAAGTGTTATACCAGGGATAAATTATTACATTTGTACTTATTACAAATGTGGAAAACAAGTGGACATAATTATACATTTGTCGCAGTAGGTAGTTTTTTATAGGTGGAAGGTTGATCGACGAAACTAGAAGAAGATAATGAAGAGAATGAGAAAGATGGAGTGGAGTAGAGCAGCAATGTTTTGGAGAGATGGCGAAGCCAATGCTCTTCTTCTGGAGTCAGGTTCTATTTATAGGCAGAAGTTGCTTCTGGTTGAACCAACCCTATCATATCTTCATACGCATATTTTATAGAGGTGGCAAACAATGTCTTTATCGGTATTTTGAATCAATTGAAGCTTGAGAGAATCTTCACTGTTGCTAGCACCTTTAACTGATGTGGCATGACTCTCATTTGAGCAGGTAACAGGCAATTCCTTTAATTGATATGACTTGATCCTCTTTGAGCAAGTGGTCGATAGTACCTTTAATTGACTCCCGTTTGGGCAGGTAACAGACAATGCCTTCAATTGATGTGACTTGATTCTCTTTGAGCAGGTGGTAGACAGTACCTTTAATTGATTTGATTTGACTCCTTTAGGAGTGTTCTCAGGTGACAAAAACTTGAGAGAAGCATATACTAGACAAGTGGAAGACAACATGATCTTCTTGGTATTTTGAGGCTTGTACCAGACATGCAATGCAGCTAGTATGGCAGATAACATCTTTTTGCATGTGATTTCTTTATCGAGACGTGCATTTGGTTAGCCTACCTTGAGATAGTCTTGCTGCAAATGAAGCCTTAATTGCACGAGATTAGATGCCCCCATGTTTTTATATAGATCTAATACCTCCTCTTTTGCCTTATTCTTCGAACTTCCTTAGCTATTTCTCCATCCATTTTCGTGAAGACTTCTGCTAACTATTTGAACATTACTGGAATGTCTGGATTAGTCTGATTAAAGGCTATATCTCTCATTATTATCATGATCTTTATAATGATGAACTTTGTGTAATAATCTTTTGTTACAAATATTCTCCTTCCATATGTAGTAATAGTTAGTCATCAAGGTTTTCTAGGAAGCTTAGAGCTTTGTTGACTATTTCAGATACTGCACCAATAAACTTTGTAATTCATATGCTCTACCTCATATCGACTATCAAATACATGTCAATGATCTAGATAATCGAATATCCAAATTTGATAAGGTTGAAATAATTTGTTTCATCTCTCCATCCAAGATACTGAATATTTGAATGATATAGCAAAAATTGTACTCCAAGCTGGTTGCTACATTGTATCATTGTCCGAAACTTGTATCAATCTGTGGATTCATGTAGTTGGAAATTCACTTGTCTAATAAGACCTCACGCGACCTCCCATATATCTTAATTGCCTAATTACAGAAATTTGCAGAGCTTTTGAAGATTGCAATAGGTGCAATAAAATCCCCTTTATTTTCAAAGAGGATCCTTTCCGACAGGTTGTTCTGTATGATCGAGTATCATTATTTGATATTTTCAAAGATTTCACCGAGAAACACCTGTCTAGCCTTTTCGATCAAGCTTTCTCTTTTACACTTCTCTGATTGCTCGTTGTAGTTAGCGCTATAAGCAGTATCTTTTCCATTCTCCATATATTACTGTAGAAATTACCATTAAATTACTTGCCTAGTAATCTAATTAAGTACTATAATTTCATAAAACTAACTAGTTTATACATTATTCTTCCTGTCTAGAAATAAACAATAGTCCCCTTTTTATTGTCGTTTGTTTGGTAAGTTGGTATAGGTTGTCCGCAATTTAATTATCCTTTCTTTTAATATGTTCTATCTTAAAGGAATATTGAGCAATTTTATTATACTATTGCTGTATTGCATTCGTTTACCATCGATGAGAAGATGCGAGAAAATCGCTCATGATAGTTTCGTCATGTGCAACGTAGGCCTACAAATGCACCAGTTCGATGATGGGAGTTTATCAATGTATGACAAGTTAAAAGATCGAAGGGAAAACCGAAGAAAATATGAATGGAAGTGATACGAAAAGATATGAATTCTAAAGGTTTAAAGGAGGAGATATTACTTGATAGAAATGAATGGAGAAGGACTATCAAAGTGATCGATCCAGCATGATTCTTTTTTGGTTTATATAGCCTACCCCAAATACTTGGGATAAAAGGCTTAGCTGTTGTTTTGTTGTTTGTTTGCATTCGTTTACTGAAGGCTTACTTTGAATTTACAAGAAAATCTCCAAAAGCTTATTATTTGTTTTGAAAATAAAGAATTCTATTGCGAGGAATATTAAGAATTTTTGTAAAACTAAACCTATGGTATATAGTTCTTTCTCAAATATAATTCATTTCAATTCTTTTGGTTTAAACTTTCCCACATTATTATACCCATAAAGATTTTCACATTTTAGTATCTTTTGTGGAATGATCTTATTTTAAAGCCTTATCCCATTCTTGGACTAGGGTGGATCTTCTTTGTTCCAAATTTCTTTTGAAATAGCTTTCAATGTGCATCCCAAACATTCATCGGATGCATCGATAGCTATTAAGAATTAATTTATCTTCTTATTTAGGCAGATAGACTTTGGCTGTATTTAGGGCAAGCTATTTTATCTGGTGTAAAATTCTTCTATTTATTCATCTATTTAGGTAAATTTCTGGTTTTCATTTAGTTTTTTCAGTAAAAGAAATTTCTTGTTGGTCAATTCTTGTAGAATGTTTCTCCCACAATTTTGCAATCCTAACATACTCTATAGTTACCTCTTGTCCTTTATATTCTCGGAAAATTCCTTAATTTTAGGAATAATATGTTTCTGCAATTGAATACCATCTTTGTCTAAGACGATACCAAGAAACTTAATTGATTCCTTTTCTAGTTCAATCCTTTTTGGAGAGAGGATTATGCCACGCTTTTTGAAAATATTACTAATAATTCTTAGATGTTTTTCATGTTCCTCTCTTATTTTAGAGAAAACAAGAATGCCATCAACATAAACAATACAAAAATCCTTCAAATCATTAAAAATCAAGTTCATCCATATTTGAAATATTTGTGGCGCCGTGTTTAATCCGAAAAGCATAACATTCTAGAGATAATGCTCTTGTGGTATACTAAAGACAATCAATGTCTTTAATTTCTTCGTCTTTTTAAGTTGTCAAAACCCAACTTGCAATCAACTTACTAAATATCTTAGATTCTTTAGTTAAGCTTATTAAGATCTTTTTTTGATAAAAGTATCCGCCAAACTTTAAGTTCTAAATTAATTTCTTGTAATTATTAACATTCGTGGTTATTTCTTTTTTATTTCATTTAAACTTCTAACCATGACTACTGGACTAGAATGGTCACCAGTAGTCTCCTTTACTAATCATACATCCATGAGTTTATTTATCTTATTGTCAAATTCGTCTATATCTTATCCAGTACAGAGCATGGATTTAACTCTAACGGTAGATTATCATCTCTTAGTTGAATCTTACAAAACCATGGGCTTCTCTCAATCTCTTGTCAACTCAGAATAATACTAAAAAAGGAGTCAAGTCGCATCAATTAAATACACTATCTGTCACATACTAAAAAAGGACAACAATTAAAGGCACTATCTGTCACCTGCTCAAAAGAAAGTCATATCACATCAGTTAAAGATACTGTCTACCACCTGTATAGCAGCTACAGGCAAAGATTCTCTCAAGCTTTTATCAACTCAAAACACTACTCGAAAGACCCCCGACCACATCAAATAAAGACATTGTCTGCCACCTATTTAGCACATGCATCAGAAGACACGATGGAATTGCTTCAACTAGAAACAACTTCTGCTTATAAATTGAACCTGACTTCAAAAGAATGGTATCGACTCCACCTGTCCATTGCATCGTCGCTCTACTCCTTTCCACGCATCGTTGCTTTACTCCTCTCCATCATCCTTATTTTCTAATTATCTTCTTCCAGCTTCACCAATCAACCCTTCACATGTACAAACCACCTACCACTATATATGTATAGTTAAGTGTGCTTTCTTTCAACATCTGTAATAAGCGTGAGTCGTGTCTTTCCCCACATAAATCTATGTTGTCTATAGCCTCTGTGAGAAGTGCAATGTAAATTACTATGCTTTGTAAACAGTAAAATAGTAGTTTATGAAGCATTATATCATCCAATGTAGATTACGAAACCTCTTATCATGGAAATAGGAAAGAAATGGATTATGCTTCTAAGGAGACAACAAAATGGAAGTATATAATACTATTAGTTTTCCATGACCACATTTTCTTGCGAGTTACAGGCGCATTTACTGGTTTGAACTTCATCTTCTGTTACCCCTTTAGATTCTTCTCATAGTGCTGTACTCACTTGGTGTCTTTCCTGTTTTAACAAAGTTTCAGATTGTCTGCAGCATTTTGTACAATTTCATCATCTGCACTGCTACTGACTTAACATAATTTAATCTTAACTGGTTTCTTTCAGTCAACTTTTGCACATCACAGCCTCTTAAATCGAAGTTGGTTCCATTTCCACCTCTATTCAACTAAACACTGTTTGTATTACTCCCAAATTATAATTCTTAAAATCTTGTTCAACTTACTCCGTAATATGTTTCACCAGGAAATGTACTATTTTGCAGGGAACAGACAAGCTTCTACAAAGAAAGCTACCGTGCAAGAAAGATCTTCAAAAACCTGCAGGTAGCCAACTATCCATACCCATCTTATTACCCATTTGTATAACAGATGAACCTATCCCCCATGCATTGCACCACACCATGTGCATTACACTCAACCAACATTGAATATGGCTATAGGTTATGTGGATTCATACCCAGTCAGTATAAATACTTTTATCAATATGAATCCACAATATCTCCAACCAACAAACATAGGGAAATTAATACGAAAAAAGTTGACCATATTAGAATAAAAAGGACCAACTTGCAAAATAATCCGTAGAAGATCTAAGGTTATTATCAAGAATAGAGATATACAGATGAAGATTTTAGCAAAGTTGGTTATATATAATTTGCCAAATGAATTTAAATAACCAGGCAGGTAGAAATTTTGCATATCACAACTCGTGGGTAGGGATAGTTTGGGTTGGTGGAATTCGAGGGTAACTCAGATGGTAATATTTAACTGTTTGTTTATACTGACATGGACCATTCATCCTACGTCATTTTATTATCATTCATCTTCACAAGACTCCTTCTAAGAAAGGTCAAGCTATTGGCTGCTATACCAAGATGTGTCTGGACCATTACCAGCCAATTTTGGTAAAATTGCAAATGCCAATGATGCACACTGATAAAAGTCTCTTTCCAATCTGCACCAATGCAAGAGTTTAGAAGTTCAAATCCCTATTACACTCGCTACAATCTAAACTCTGGAGGGGAAAAAAAAATGGAGCAAACCTAATCTGCACATTCTTCTTCAAAATGTCCCCAAAATAATTAGAATTAGACAGTTGTTAACATGTATTAAAGTATCTTCCAAAACTCTAGAGCTAAGGTGAGGGTTGACGGTTATAGTTTTATATTCTAATACATCCCTACATGTTGAGTACCTTGTTAGGCTCAAAACTAGCTTTTAAACAGCAATATTCAAATTTTTTCCAAAAAATCTGCAATTAAATATGCACATAATAGGATTTGAACCGGGTTGCTGTAATACCATAGTAACCCGCACCCCTGTATCAAAACTTCTAAGCTGTGGTGAAAATTGAGGTTATATTTTGCATTCTGACAGAGGTGTATTTTGGAAATGGTATCAATTTTGAGTCGGCAAGGTCAAATTTTTGAATTAACCCTCTAATGTTTATGTCGGGGCATGTAGGTCCATCTTGGTGATTCTCCTGGGAACAGATCTGTGATCTTGCATGCAAGATTTTTGTTTTTGGGAATTGTTTGTTGTCCAATATAAAGTGTTGCTTGGTGAAACATATGCTGAATGCCAATATTATATATTTTTTGTAAGCTAAACCTACATCACATGCCTCACCTAGCATGTATACTTTTATAAAGAATGCATCTGCATGCTCAAAGGTGTAGACACACTTCTACAACATTTCTTGGTTACTCCACGAATGAATTAGCTGCTTCCTGAACAAGACATGTCATCAAGTTTATGATATATCTTTAGTTTTGGACCTTGTAAAGAAAATTTAGGATATACAATGATTAGGAACTTAGGACAAAGGAAAAATAAGGAAAACACAGGAATTAAGGAATTTGGACTTCCTCTTACCATAAAAGAAAATATTTACTTCCCATAATTCAAAAGGGTCACAACAAATTTCCCTCCCAGGATAATTAAGGCAAGAGTTTATATCCATCAAACTTCAAAGCTGCTACTGTCTAATTTAGGAAACTGAAGCAAAGTGTTGATTTTTTCCCACAAGAAGTCAAATTATAAAAAAACTAAGGCTTGCCTCTTTCTCGAGACGTTTTGAAATTGTTAAAAATAAGCACAACTTTTGTATACCCAACGTACTCTATTTATTGCATCCTTGTTGTTCTAAACAGTTGCATGGGTACTAGTATGTTAGTAAAGGCCATGCTATTTTCTCTCTGTTACTTTTTCAAACGGACGTTAAATCCCTACTTAAATTTTCAACATTTCTTTTAGGCCCCTGCATTTCTATTTTGCCATATCTTAACTCTATTGTTTATTCATGTAAAAGTAGTGAGTTATGGACATAAGTAGTGAGCACCATATAGCAAGTACAAACACAAGGGCCAAAGAAATTCCAGAAAAAGGGGAAGGGTTCAAAACTTCATTCAAAAGGTAACAGATTTAGAAACCCTATAAATTTGAAGGAGCAGGAAATATTTCTCTCTACTTCAAAAATAACTTATCATCATCAGCCAAGGTCATTGAGAAGAAGGGGAAAGAATCGAATGAAACCCTTCGGACACGTGCAAAGGAGATTGATGAGTGCACCAGGTGATAGGGCCATACTCAATGGACGAGGGCAACAAAGACTTGCAGTTGGGGCAGACATATCAGGCATGTGCTGCGACACTTAAAGAAAATGATGGTAGAGTCAATACATAGGAGATGGTTCTTAATTGAGATGAATTGAGAAAAAGGATTCATATAATTCCCTAAATAAGTTTTGGACAAAGCCATAAAGGATTTGATGTTTAGGTCGAAGCTTTATTGTTGATGTAACACTGAGATCTATATAGCATGGACACCTCTAAAATTAGCCGTAGCTATACTGGAAACTTATGGCATTTAGAGAAAGAAGAGATGGTGGATCTATCGATCCCATAGTCGACTTCAAGTTATGTAACAGCTGCTTACCTGAAACAGACCTGACCAAATTGAATATCCACCAATTCATTCCCTGTAGTTGCATAGCTATATCCTGATGGAATCCCTGTAGCTGTAGCAGACATGTGTCTGACACAACTATCTTTGGACACTACTCGCTGTTCTTAGACGTGTCAAACATCTCTTCACCTTACACTAAATTTTATAATATGTTATTATGTTAAAACAACTACCGGCATAATTCTTAGGCATATGCAAATTTGTCGCAATTTTTTATTACTTTATAAGTTTGAGTTATATATTTAGTTTTATTTATCTATCAAAACTATTTAGTACAGTTGAAAAACCTGAAATATCAATGATGAAAAAGCCAATAATGATCTCATCTAGATTATGCTACAGTATTATGCCACTTCATTTTCTTTTATTGTGTGTGTGTAGCCGTATCCATATATCCTATACTTTAGGAATTTGACATGTCATGTACCCATGTTCATGCCTGTATCCATGTTCGTACCTATGTCTGTGCTTCATGAACTGAGATAAAACAATGTGTTCAGTGTGACCTTAAACTATCAATTATTTATTAAGGATATAAATATCCAAATTATAAACCAAGTTTAGAATAACCTACGAAAGAAAAATGTCAAATTCCTGCCAGATTTTGAATGTTATCCTAAGGAAAGACACGTCGCTGGACTTTTGCATGGCCTTGGACCTTTGAACTGGAGAGTCCTCCCACCAACTAGTTAACTAAGACTTGACTTTCATTTGTCTTTCAGTCCAGAAACAGATTATGCACATATTCACGAGTAGGACTTCTGGTTAGGCCTCAGAATCATCAGTTGATTAAGAGTTAAGAGTTGCTCAGGAAGAGAACACACAAATGATTTGCTGAAATGTAATTATAGAGAGAATGAGATACAAAATGGACTTTAACGTGTGGCAATTGATGGGAAAAAAGAAAGAATTATCAAACTTGCAGCAAAAGCATCAACAAGGACTGCAAAGTAACTAAAGAACACAGAAGTTGACGAAAAACGGAAGCGGATTAGGGTTAGGGATTTAGGAATTTTGGATTTTTGAACTGATTTGGAGAAGAAGAAAGGGTTCGGGAATCCACTCAGGCGAATCCACGCTCACTCTCAACAAATATACGATGAGAGATTTTTTTTTTTTTAACCAACGAATTTATACAGTTTCTCAAAATTCAATTTTTATTCAATATTCAATTGTCTAGAAAATACTTCATACAGAGGTTATTTATAGGAAAAAGCCAACAAACAAAATCCTAATAGAATCCAAAATCCTACAAAATCCAACAAACAAAATACTAATAGAATCCAAAATCCTATCAAATAAAATCCTATCAAATTTGATTCATATCAAATATGATCTCCATTAGAAGTCAAAAAAATATCATGCAATAAAATTACATATACAGCAATCTTAGTAAGTAAGCATTATTCTAAAATAATTCATGCAACATACCTCCCAGGATGCAGCTGAGAAGTATTTCCAGGACCCTTGGAATTACCAAGCCGCTTAGTTCTATTGTCTTGCTCTTTCTCCACTCGCATAGCAGAAACCTCTTTCTCCATGGCAGCTACTTCCCTTCTCATTTTCTTAGCCTCCACTTCCATCGCCTTGGTTAATGTATCAACTTTCTTTGCTAACATCTTCATGGTGAAGAACATGTTAGCTTTCCCAGGAAGAAAGTAAAAAAAAAAAAAAAAAAAGCAGCAGCACTTAAAATGTCGACTTCCAAAACAGCATTTACCTCAATTGCATCATCCTTGTCCTTCAAGCTCTGGTCTTTCTCATGACATGCTTTCCTTAGAGTTACTACTTCCTTTTGCAACATGTCGTATAACAGTCCTGAGACAGTATCTTCTGACTCCACATTAGTTGAGTAGGTGGGTTTTTCGTCTGAATCTTCCTTCCAACTACTAGATAACTCACTGTCTCTGGTGCCATCAATAGATGTATTTAGCGAACGGCCAGTTCCATTTCCAAGGATCTTAGCCCGATCAAGTGACCTAGTTCCACCATCAAATGATTTTGATGTCCCTTTCGCATGTTTAAGCACGGTACTAGTACTATTAGAAAGTGAGGATCTAATTTGAAATGATGGTGACTTCCTAGGCAGAAAGCCATTAGGTGATAATTTAGATACATTCTCAGATCCTCCAAGTGACTGGCGACGAGAAGAACCATTGTTCACACTCTTCCCTTCTACACTGGAGCGGTTGGAACCACTTGATGACATTCTGAATCCCTCTTCAAGGACTTTAAGCCGCAACTGAAACTTTTCCTGAGACAAAGATATCCACAGAATCACTCCCCTCAACTATGTTTCAAAGTAGATCTATGAGTTATAAATTAATGAAATTCAGCAGTGATGAGTGAGAAATTAGTACCTTCAGCTGGGCTTCAGATCTTGCAGTACGTTCCGCAACCACAAGTTTATCTCGGAGTTGCTGCATTTCTCCCTATAACATGGATCAAATATTATTACAAAGTCATGCTGATTATCGATTGAACTAACCATCTTAAATAGAATGGTATAACTAAAATAATCTTGTATAGAGTAATAATGCTCTAGCATCCTAGGGGCTTTTAAGAATGAACATAATCAGTTGTGGTAAAGTTTACCTGCATGAATCTTCGATCTTCAAGCCACTGTCTAACAGGCATCACTTTGTCATTAGCATCTTTCCACTCATTTGCCACCACAACAGCAACCCTATTAGCTGTAACCTTTGCACGGGCTAGCTCTCGGTCAAGGGTTTTCCTCTCTTCCTAAATATGTGATCACAAAAGATGGGCAAACTCTAAGTCAAAAAATTTAGCTGCATTTGTTACTTTTTTGTGCAAAATGGAAAAGGAAAAATATGTGTCTAAAACCATAGCTTTTACTCGTGGAGATAGCTTACATTCATTTCTTGGACTTTCCTCTGATAGTCCCTCACAGCATTTGCAGCAGCACCTCCAGCAAGAACAGCTTCTTCAAGCTCTCGCACAGTCTGACTAAGCTTTTCAACCTCTGCAACCTTCTGCCGGTGCATTTTGTCTAGGATCTTGTTTTCTTCCTACAAGAGAAGACAAATGACAATCAATTATGATTTGGTCCCACCATATCCCAGTGATCTTAAAGATAGAAATGTCTCCACAGTCACCTGGCAGATTTCAATTTGCTTCATTAACTCCTGGTTTTTGTTCTGTAAATCATCCACCATCGAAGCCTTTGCCAGGGCAATTTGGACAGTCCTTTCAGCTTCCAGTAATGCTGCTTCCTTCGATTTTGTAAGACGGTCCAGAGCCCTGTTGTCATCCTGAAGCTTTGCTATCTGTAGAACAATATAATTGGCACTAAGAGTTAAAGTTTGAAGCAACATGACCCCTATAAGAGGAATACTACTATAGCTTTGATTTTTCTATTTGCTGACATGGCAAAGATTACTAATCTTTGGAATCGCTACTCAAGGTTGACCTTGATTGCTCCTTAAGGGGGATACATTATAGGTGCTAAGACCATAAACTATGCATTTATTCCATACAAAAGTTCAAGGAAAATACAAAGTATAATAAATTATAGTAATAATAGTAAACACAATTATTCAGCATATAAATATCATCAAATATGGTAAGTAATAAATTTAAACTAGAATGGATGCTTAAAGTTAATGGACAAGAATTCAACATATAACCTTGAGAACTCTTCAAGCTACTCATGATTTATTCATGTAATGCTACTCATGATTTATTCATGTAATCTTTAACAAATAAAATAAAATATCAATCCTACATGTAAGGATGGCATTCAACCCTAAAGGTAAAGATGACACTCTATAAATCTAGTTCCAATGAGAAACACGTGATAATTAACATGAAACAAAAGAGTAATGGCCAAAGGAATGCAGACTGCAATACCTCTTGACGAGCAAGCTTTAATTCTGCCTCAAGTGGTGCAAGAATGGCCTCAATCGGGGGCATATCATCATCCTTTTGAGCTGCATGAACTCTTCTAAGTGTAGCTTCGGCAGCGAACTGAGCAGCCATCGCTGCTTTCTTTTCATCATTAATCTTCTTAATTTCAAGGTTCTGCAATCAAGTGGCACCATCAGTCACTGCTCCGAAAGAGGAAATTAAACCAGGCAGCTAGGAAGTCAGAGGCATACTCTGTTTTCTAAAAGGGCTTCAGTTAACTTGAGCTTCTCATCCAACTTGGTCAATTCATCATGAAGCTGAAATGAAACAGTATCAACATGAATCTCACAGTAAGAAGGCATGATGTCGCTTGTTCATTGATTACCTAGTTTGGAGTATAACAATGAAATCATTGGCCAATATTTTATCCAACTACGACGACATCACTAGAAAAGCTCGCTTTCCAAATTTTTGGGTAAGTTATGTAAATCCTTTCCTTCCATTCAACTCTACATAGGGCAACCTCCAAAACTATATTAACCACCAACACCTTTTCTAATACCGCCCATCCAGGTTTCACGATGATTTTCTCAAGAATTGGTACGAAATTCCTAGCTCAAGCGCAAGTCAACTAGGTGATAGCTAGAGGGCTTGCATTGAAATGTAGAATACGAGTTAGTATATAGTAATACTATTAAGCAATATAGATGAACAGGAAAAATGAAGATGATTACTGAATAGAACATTGTACACAAAGGATCAAATTGACAAACACGAGATTTTCAAACGAGGGAAGAAATCCTCAAAAAAATTGAAGATTTGTTATCATAGTCTTGAATTTACAAATCAGAGGGAAAAAACAAAAGTATTGCTTGTCAGGAGAGTGAACTACACTGAGATCTGACTAGATTAGACCCTAATCTAAATAAGTATAATCACCGTATCACAGATCAAACTTAAATCATAAGCTCAGCAACTTTGAGTAGATGAGATCTTGAACCAGATAAATCTAAGGAATTACTAAACTGCACATTATAAACCTTTAATTTTAAAAAAAACAAAAAAAAACAAAAACAACAACGACAAACATTACCTCTTCGCAAGCCTTCTCTCTCGCGCGGTCGCTCAACCTCAGCGCCTTAATCTCCGCTTGCGCCTCCCCCAATTCCCGATCCTTATCTGGGGTAAGAAAAAAATCTCAACATTAAAATCCTCCAATTATTATTTTTTTTTAAATCAACTACTTTTTTCCAAAAAAATAAAATAAATCCTTCCAAAATGAGAAGATATAAACTCAGATCGAGCCACATTCCGACCTCTAACTTCATTCTCCAACCGGTTGAGCTCCACCTTCACCGGATCCGATCCGTGCAGCAAATTAATGAAGTCATCCGCATCCAAACTCTTCCGAATCGCGACTTTTCTCCTCGGCCCCGATGACTTTCCCAACGCCGACGGCGGCGGTCCCGCCGCCACATTGCCCCCCTCCGCCGCCGCCAGCTCCTCGCCGCCGTCAGCAAACGGATCTGACATCTCAGATTTCGACTGACACGAAACAACACCCTATTTTTTTTTTTTTTTTTTATAACATTTCAAGCTCTCTTCATTTAATCTTCGTGTCTCTTCACTTCAAATCTCAGAGATTGTGTTCGTGGATGGAAGAAGAGCGGTGACTTGTAAGGATTTATGTTTATATAATTTGGAGAGAGGTAAAGGGAGTGAAGTGAAGGGAGGAGAGGCCGGTGAGGTTACCCCGGCAGGTGACGGTACCAGACGATCCGGACGCGCTCAGTAGCGACTGAGAAGTAGGGCTAGGCTGGGGGCGGAGTGGGCCCCATAGCCAGACACGACACATGGAGAAGAAGGGCGGACAAGGCCGGGACACGTGGCAAGCCCAAGCCCGTTCTTCAGTCTGGATCCATCAGCCCGTGCCCGGCCGGTTTCTTACCTGGGTGCGAGGTGTCTTCGTGTCCAATATTTTCTTGGCGACTATTTCAAATCTCTACAAAGTTCTTTCAATTTTTACTTATCGTATAGCTATTTACTTACCTGCTTTCTTCAGCTTCAACTTGTATGTCTGAGATTGCTTTTAGCAGTTTCAACTTGAATGTCTGAGAAAATATTAAAAATGGCATCTCTTGTAAGTTTGTAAGTGCCTCAGTCTGACTAGATAGGGGACGCTCTCCTTCTCGCTTAGCTTACACGTGCATTGACGGCCGTACTTCAGTATTTGTGCTATGCTTCTCACTTCGCGCACAAGCGCTGACGCGCCTTGCTGGCTTCACTTTATGTAGCGCAAGCGCCCTTCCCGTTTCAAAACTCTCATGTACTTTAACAACTTTGGTATGTTGATTATTGACCAAGGGAAAGTAATGAAAGACGAATAAATGGGAAATTTGACCAGCAACCATGGATTCCTAAACCATATTATCCTATGTTGGCAAACAAAACGCTGCAAGTGTCTTGTGGCATTACTGATACTTAATTATATATAAAAGTATGATAACTTACATCAATCTGAAAAAAAAAGGGGTATTGTTCATAGTTCCGTGGCTAACAAGGTTGGTGTATCAATCTAGGGTAGGTTTCATCGAGCAACTTTGTAGTTTCAACCATTATGCACGTAACTATGACTGGCTCATCGTTCATCATAAAGAGGCTGGAAATGATTTATGAAGATAGATGAAGATGAATCTAAACGATTCTTGTGTGTTGCGATGGGAAGACTGTTGTACCAACATAAGGCAAGCTCGGTTAGTTGGAGATAGAGAGAATTGTTCAAACAACAATATCTCTTTATGAGCTGGCATATCTGTGAAAGGGTTTTGGTGCTACTCTAGATCCCCAGTCCTATAGAATTGTCGAACCTCCTTCCAATACAGGCTTCGCAGCCATTCCTGCTTATATTTTTTCACTTCAGTGTGGTCCAGTCCAGCATTGTATTCAACTTTGAATGTCATACAAGCTTATCTATTCAGAAAAGACATTTGAAGAAAGGTACGAAGGTGGAGAAGCGAAAAAGCAAGAGAAACTTTTTCCGTAAATGAGGGTCGGCATCATCAGGTCTCATGATCGGGATTTTCTACCTCGACACCACCCGAGCTCTTTTTGGAAGGAACTAGGCAAAATGACCATGTAACTTCGAAAGATAGGGTGCTCCCCTATCTTTTAATTAGGAAAGCGGCACATACTAGAAGATAACAACTGTTTATTAAAAACACATGACTCTTCAACAGTGCCGAGTGAGATAGGCAATAGGTATCTTGCTTCCAAGCTAACCCGGCCGTGAGGAATTAAGAGAGTGGGCATCTGATCCCGTACTTGTTTTCGGGAAAAACCGGGGATATTTCCATTGCCATTGAGAAAATTGAAGTTACAGAACTTCTCTTGGATCGATTACAATAAAAAGAATTGAGAAAATAAAAACAGACGAGAGGACTTATAGAACGCGTCGCTCTTATTTACAGAAGATCATGGGATCGAGGCAGCTATGAGAATTGATCCGTTTCTCGTTGACGATCCGACATTGATGATTGGAGACGGTGGAGATTTCTTGAGCTTGTTCTTCTCTTCTGATCTTGGGAGAAACTCGGACTTTTGTGCGAGAGAGAGATCTGGCCAAAAATCCTTTTTGAGTCCCTCTAGAAGGGTGGAATATTTATAGGCTCCAAGTTGTTGAGAAGATTTCCTTGCAGATAAAAATATAATCTTGTTATAATCTTAATAAGATATTTAAATCTTTTTTATTAGATTTGCTCCAAGATTTATTGTATCTGGTCATGATCCTGCACCCAAAAATCAATTAAAGTCTAATTAAAATTTGAGTCTGATTACAATTAAAGTCTTATTAGAATTTGTAGAAATTACAAAATAGCTCAGAGCGGGGGTCAAAATATATTATGCGATGAAGGCGAGGCTCATTGCGCGCGAGGCCGGGCGGCGTTGCACGAGGTGGCAGCGCTGTGCGAGGCAGGCAGCCAGCCCACCCGCAAGGATGGCCTGGCTAGCCCGCACTCGACCTGGCCAGCCTACCCACAAGCCCGCGACCTGGCCAGCCCGCCCGCGACTTGGCCAGCCCGCCCGCGACCTGGCCATCTCGCCCGCGAGGCCAGCCTCGCCCGCAAGGCAAGGCCGATTGATTTTTTTTTTAGATGTTCTACAAGACTCCTTTCAAAGTTTTCAAATTTTTGTCCTCAATTTGCTTAGTAAAATTTTGAAATACATTGGATTTTTCTTTTGAAATTGGTGGATGAGTTCATGGAAGATGGAACTTGCTAAGGGTGTGGAGATGCTTTAGCAAGCTAAGCGCTTTGAGTATGATGTGACTCGTTTGGATTGCCAAACAGAGCCGATGACTCGCTTGGATGACAAACAGAGTCGGTGATTTTTCTCGTATTGGGAGATGACTCACCTAGCTAACAGACAAAACCAGATAGAATTGAGATCAAAGAACTATGGGTAGAGGTGTACTGTTAAACGTACCCATAAAGTTTCGACAGAGATGTACCGTTAAACATACTAAGATGACTAGATTAGGGTCAAAGAACCATAGGCGGAGATATACCGTTAAACGTACCCATGGGATTTTGGCAGAGGCGCTTAATTGCACATGCCTGGAGTTTGGCGGAGGCACTTAATTGCACACGCCAAGATGATCGAGTCAAGATCATTGGGTTTAGTAGAGACACATAATTGCACATGCCGAGATGATCGGGTTAGGATCATCAGAAACTTATCTGTTGTAATGTGTGTGATGATTCAAATCTTATTATCAGAGATAAGAGTTTAACTTAACAAATTTGTTTGTATTTGGGTGAGATGATTTAAATCTTACTATCAGAGATAAGAGTTTAACATGACAGATTTGGTAGTTTTGAGATGAGATAGTTCGAGTCTCGCTGTTAGAGATAAGAGTTTAATATGATAGATTTGGTTATTTTGAGATGAGATGTGTTAAGTCTCGTTGTCAGAGGTAAGAGTTTAAAATGACAGATTTGGTTATTTTGAGACGAGATGTTTTGAGTCTCGCTGTCAGAGATAAGATTTTAACATGACAGGTTCACAGGATTTTCAGTAAACCCCCAGCTATCAACGAATTTGATATGCATTTACCAATCGCCGTTTGTGTTGGACTAGCCATACTATTACTCTCAGCATTGATGAATTATCGAGGGTTTTATTTGGCCTTAAATGCCAAACGTTCCCTCTTCCCTTTTGTTATTCGGCATCGAGTTATTTTTAACCCCAGTATGATAGGGTTGACGAGAAATTTTTAATTTCTCTTCCCGTTGCTTTTGATAGCATTGGGTCACATCCTTATAGGATAGTGTTGTGACAGATTTGTTCTAAAAATTTTAGCAAACTCCCAGTTATGAATGGATTTGAGATGTCTTTACCAATCGCTATTTGCGTTGGGCTAGTCATACTATTCCCCTCAGCGTGATGAGTTGTCGAGAGTTTTGTTTAGGCTTAAATGCCAAACGTTCGCTTTTCCCTTTACTTTTTCAGCATCGGGTTATTTCTACCCACAGTATGATAAGGTTGGCGAGAAATTTTCGATTTTTCTTCTCATTGCTTTTGATATCATTGGGCGATTGACTTGCTAGTCTTTCTTTCCTTTTTATCTTGAAGGTGGCTATATGCAATACTTTTTTTAAGAACTTGTCGTTAATAAGCATCATCATCCTATCGCCGTCTTGATTGATCAAGTTATAGGCTCCGTTTGAGTAGACAGTTTTTACTACAAAAGGTCCTTCCCATTTGGGTCAAACTTTCCTTTTGTCTTATGCGTCATGATCATCAATTTTTTGATAGCTAAGACTAAGTCTCTCTCCTTGAAAATTCTTCGTTTAACTTTCTTGTTAAACGCTTTCGAGATGCGCATTTGGTACAACTCAATTTGTTGTTGTGCGTTCAGAATCCAAACTTGGTCCTATAACCGCGAGCTTAGTCTCGCATTTTAAGCTGCATAGCTTCGCGACTGGGCTAGTATAACTTCGCGTTATGCGTAGGGTTGGACTTGTGTGCTAGTTTATTCTCACGCATTGAGTTAGATTCCTGCGCTAACTTAGCTTTGCACACTGACTTAGATTTGCATTTTAGTTGCGAGCATAATTTTGCACTCCACACAGGCATAGCATTACGCTTGAGTGACTTTACACGAGTTTAGCCTCACGTCTTGATCCCTTTATGCAGGCTTAACCGTAAGGTTTACTGGATGCGGGACTCACCCCCTGTGTGGGCCTCATTTGATTGGTTACGGCCCATTGTAAGTCAATGGACCACTTTCTTCTTCATTGAAAATTATGCAAGGCTCCTGGTTGGCCTGGTGATAAGTATCATATATTGTATTTTTCCTCCCATATTTTATCTATTTTTATATATAAATAAATGCTACTCCGATATTGTTAGTGTATTTTTCAGGTAATCCGATTCATATAAGAAGATGACATGAAATCAGAGCCGGATTAGGAAATCAAGTCCAGAAAAAGTTTAAAGAGAGTAAAGCTACAAGATTAAAATACTGCAGAGAGTCAAAATCAAATACAATCAGGAAAATCAAGTGTACAAGATAAGAGACTCGTGCAGGAGAAAAATCAGAACAATTGGACACATTCTAGCCACCAAATGGCGACATTAGCCACCAAATAGCGGCTCCAAGGTCGACCCACATGCTGATTTTTCTTCGGTGGTTTCGTTGTAATTTTGTAGTTTTTCAATTCTGTTATAATTAGGGTTTGAGTTTTAAATCCTATATATTGGCCATATATTTGTATTCTACGGTTTTTTGAAGCAGTAGTTTGTACTTAAATTTTTCATTAATAAAATTAGGATTTTACTGAAGGGGTGACAATCGCAATACCGTGCTCTAGGTACGCCATTGCTTTTAAGTATTTATTTGCTTTTTAAGTAGAGTTAATTGCTTTCTAGTATAGATTTATTTGTTTTCTAGATTAGATTTATTTGCTTTCATGAATAAAAATAGGATTTTGTTAACTAGAACTATGAGTAGCTAATTTAGTTTAGCTCTAGGATGTAGATTAAACTAGAATCCACCATGTAATTACTTTCTAGTATTTTCTTCTTAAATAAAATAATAAAAATATGATTTTTCCATGAAAAGATTAAAATATAAGAACTCGTAGATTAATACTTTGATAGGTTATATTTGCATTAAGTTTCTTAATAGCCTATACTTAGTTAGGGTTTGGAGTTGTTGGTTTTCATCTTTATTATAGATTTTTCTAATAATTTAATTTATTTTTATGAAAAATAGTATTTTTGATGAGTTATACTTGGACACCACTTGATAGCTCATGTTTATGGCACTTTAAATAAAAATTAAACTAAAAGATCAAATTTTTATGATAGAAGAAAATAATACAAGTGATATATGGTTGGAAACTTGTAAATTCTAGATCCTAGACTAATTAGAATAACTCCCAAATACAACCTAGAATTCTTAGTTAATCCATTAGACTATAGAATTAGTGAGAACGCAAAAATACCTGAGATCTCTGTGGGACAACTTGTATACCGCTACAACTGACTTTGCAGTTAAATTATCACATCAAGTTTTTGGCCCCGTTGCCAGGGATCGACGGTGTTTTTCTTTCTTTTTCTAACGTTTTACGAGTTAATAGTTTGTGTTAAGTGTGTAGGGAACAACAATTGCAGATACAAGAAGATAAAAAGGATCAGAAGAGCCTCTGTACTAAGCAGCAGAAACCAGAGAGTCAAACTCTCTGGTTTACCCGCTATTTAGCGGCCAAAACCGCCAATTGGCGGCAAGTAAAGGTGATTCTGAACCCAAATTTTCTCCAGTTCTGTGATTTGGTTCCTTGGTTCTATAAAAAACTACAAAACAGAATTTAGGAACAGTAAGAATCACATTTTTATTTGATCATATCTATTCCACCGGTTTCCTCTCCACCACACCCCACTTCTTACATTAGTTTAGGAAATTCACGCATACACTCATGGTTGCTGGTTTATGCCACATTGGACCCGTGATCAATTTGGTCGACTAATAAGATCAGATTTGTTCATGGAGGATAAGATGGACTAACCTATCCCGATTCTTCAGGATCGATGTTACCCGTTGCATACATCATTACCATCATGCATCAAATTTCCACACACAGCGGGTAATCAATACGAGTTGAAGCCGCAGTACATTAGTATGCTTCCTAAATTTACTGGTTCTGATTTAGAAGATGCATATCTCTTTATCAGTGAATTTCAGGAAGTATGCGTGATGATTAAACTGCAGCACTTATCGGAGGACGCACCGCTTCATCTCATTTACTCTTAAGGATAATGCCAAGAAATGGTTGTATAGTATGCCTACTGACTCAATCACTATTTGGGATGAATTCGTTACAGTGTTTCTTAAGAAGTATTATCCTACGCACAAAATAACAAGAATTAGGAATCAAATTAATCAATTCCATCAAGTGCCGGGAGAACCTTTCTGGAAATACTTAGAATGGTTTAAGGACTTATTAGCTCAGTGCTCTCACCATGCGATAGAAAAGTGGCGGTTATGTCAAATCGTGTATGAAGCATTCGATTACACATCCAAAACTCTTCTTAAGTCCATATTCAGGGGGAGTTTATGAGAAAGAACGAGGATGAAGTATGGGACTTTCTTAAGAATTTATCGTGAAAGACTATGCAGTGGGAGAGTTCCGCTGAGAAGTCCAGTGCATCAACTTTTGCATATAAGAGTGGGATCCATAATGTCGACAATTCTATAGCTGCCGAAGCTAAAATTGTAGCCCTTATAAGGATAATTGAAGTATTGGAGACCACTCGTGCTCCACAGGTAGGTCAAGTAAATCAAATTCAAGTTCCCACATGCTTTAATTGCGGAACTCCAAATCACGTTATGGAGGAGTGTCCATTATTAGTGAATCCTATGGGCCCCACACTTGAGCAGGCTAACGCCTTGCATCAAAGACCCATGAATGATCTATACACTCCGACATACAATCATAGTTGGAGGAACTATCCAAATTTTTCATGGAGTTAGGGGCAATATCAGGGGGCTCCAAACCCTAACATGCAGCTCCCAGCCAATGGTCAGTTCCCAAGACCAAATATGGGTGTTTATCAATACCCAAACGTTTCAAATCATGGGAACAACCAGAATAGACCACCTGCACAAAACCACTCACATCTATAATAGGGGTCTAATAATTATCAAGAAAAGCGACTCCAGTCACTTGAGAAAAACGTTGAAAATCTTCTCAAGTCTCATTCCAAGTTTGACACGCATATATCCAAACTTAACATGCACATGCAAAATTTAATGAAAGTGTTAACAGATTTTATTTAAAGTACAGGTCAGCAACTACTCGTGAACTCTCAATCTATTAAGAGCATAGAGCAGCAGGTTGGACAATTAGCGAGTCAATTGAGTGAACGTGGCCAGGATACTTTTCTAAATCAACCCATAATGAACCCTAATGCCAGTTCTTCAAATCAGTCGTTTGTCCACCAATGCAATATCATTCACACACTCAGATCTGCAAGCAAGTGGACAATAATATAGCCATACCTCATGATCCCACTCCTACTATTTTGCAGGCTACACCATCTCTATCACCTCCATTACCATCACATGATCATTTGGAAGAACTTGTTCTTGAACCGAAAGCACCATATCCAAATCGGCTTAGGAAGCCTTCACCGCAAGTAGAAAAGATTCTTGAAATATTTCAGCAGGTGAAGGTTAATATTCAACTCCTTGATATTATACAACAGGTTCCTACTTATGCAAAGTTTCTCAAGGATTTGTGTACTAAGAAACGAGGAAGAAACGTTTCTGAGAAAGGTTTTCTTACTACAAATATATCACAAATCCTCTCTAACTCCTTGCCTATCAAGTACAAAGATCCAGGTTTTTCTACAATCTCATGCACCATTGGGAACACTACATTTGATAGGGCGTTGCTTGGTTTAGGGGCAAGTATCAATTTCCTTCCTTACACTGTTTATCAGCAACTGGGGTTAGAAAAAATTTAACCTACCAAGATCATGTTACAGTTAACTGATCGTTCGATCAAGAGACCACTTGGTATGGTTGAAGATGTGCTCATTAAGGTCGGTGAATTCATATTTCCTTTAGACTTCATTGTCTTAGAAATTGAGCCGATCTCCAATCCACGGAATTAAATTTCTGTTATCTTGAGTAGACCATTTCTTACAAAATCAAATGCATTAATTGATTGTAGGAGTGGCCTCATGAAGTTATCGTTTGAGAATATGACTGTGGCAATGAACATATTCAATATGGATGAGCACACAACGAGCTCCCTCATTGAGGTCAATATGATTTATAGTTTGCACTCTTATTCTACCTCTTGCACAATGATGAACCCTTATTTGAGCAGATTTTTAAAGATGAACTCATATTATTAGATGAATTGGCAAATACAGATTCTATGTACGATGATACTTATGCAAGTGTGTTATTGATTTATGAGCAAACTTTTGATGATTTGTTTGCAGATGAGCTCGCATTACTTCGTGAGTTAGAAGGGTCACCACCACATTCACTTGATCCTATAGCACTCTTCTCACCTCACGATATTTCTACATGTATGCTTGTTACTAACGATGATTGGCAAGTTTATAATAAAGAATTATTTAACCCAATTGTTAATACTTAAATGTGGTCAAAGAAAAAGCGAGGGCGGTATAAACTACAGACAGGTAATTTCGTGACTTATACGAGGTTGATGAGATATAATAATACACCCACTTCACGTTTAAAACCACACACTATGAAAGTGGGAAGCGATCGAAAGTCGTAACCGCTTTCCATGCTTTAATAGGGTAACGATATTGAGATTGTAACTCTTTACGACTCTCATTATTTTGTATAGTATTTGTACAATAGTTTTCATATTTATTTTACCACCCTTTATTTGTGTATGAGGGCATACACGAGTTTAGGTGTGAGGGAGCGGGTTATGATATTTTCTTTGTATTTTTCTAAGATTTTAGTTTTTTTTAGAGTTTTTATTTTATTTTTAGATGATTTTTGGGTTTTTTTATTTTGCACTTAGAGTAGTTTTTAGAGTAACAACTAACTAAAAAAACTAAAAAAAAATCACAAAATTTATTTATTTTCATCAAAAGATCAACCTAATTATAGATAAAGGGACAAATTTAGATTTGAAATTGGATATGAGAGTAGATTAAACGATACACTTTGAATTTTATAAAAAAAGATTAAAATCTGAAAAATAAATACCACTAACAGTAGTTTTGAGGCAAGTATACAACTATTTTTCACTTCACAATAGTTTATTAAGTTAAAGATAAAAATAATAACGATTGCGTAAGTCTTCTCTCTCTAAACAAAGAAAAAAGTGAGAATAAAAAAATGGGGTGCGCCTGATATTAAGGCAATAGTCTCGAGAGTGATAAACTAATAGAGTGCGCCTGGTATTAAGGCAATAGTTTCAAAAGTGAAAAAAGAGTATGATCTAAGTAATAGGGTACTTTGCGCCTAAATAAGCGTGAATATTCATATGAAAGGTGAAATATTCTAAAAAAAAGAAAAAGAAAAGAAAAGAGTATGAAACGAGTAATCGGGTACTTTGCGCCTAAGCAAACGTGAATATTTGCATTAAAGGTGAAATATTCTTAAAAAAAGAAAAAAAAGGAGAACAAAATTGTTATGAGAGAGGAGATGAATCGTGAGTTAGAGTTGGAGTCCAAAACCGAAATAGATTATCACATGTGCACGTAATTATATAGGAACCAATGAATTATCTGTTAGTAGGTATTGAAAGATAGGATTTAAATTTTTGATTAAAATGATAAGTGTATTTGATATGACACTCGATTTGAAAATTGATAATCCAAATACATTCTTGAGTTTGTATATTAGTGAGATTAATTGATGAAAATATCATAAAAAAATATTTTTCTTTTTTTTGTATAAAATTTTTATCTTTCTTGATTTTTGGTTATTATTAATTTTCTTTTCTTTATTTCTTAATCTATTTTCTTCATGAATTTTGTGGGTATATTCACTGCAAACTCTCACGAGATAACACTCGTCCACTAGGGTAACTTAAGGGTTTAAAAGCTTATTGCACGTGCTAAGTGCAATCGTGATTCCTGCGAAAGTGAGTTAGGATTTTTCTTTTTCTTTTTAGTTTTAGGTTTAGCTCGAGAACTAGTAAAAGATAGGTGTGGGGGTGTGATAAGTATCATATATTATATTTTTTTCTCCCATATTTTATCTATTTTTGTATATAAATAAATACTACTCGGGTATTGTTAGTGTCTTTTTCAGGTAATCTGATTCATACAAGGAGATGGTATGAAATTAGAGCCGGATTAGAAAATTAAGTCCAGAAAAGAGTTCAAAAAGAGTAAACATACAAGATTAAAATACTGTAGAGAGTCAAAGTCAAATATAGTTAGAAAAATCAAGTGTACAAGATAAGAGACTCGTGTAGGAGAAAAATCAGAACAATTGGACATATTCTAGCTGTCAAATGGCGACATTAGCCCCCAAATAGCGGCTCCAAGGTGGACCCACACGCTGAATTTTCTACGGTGGTTTCGTTGTAATTTTGTAGTTTTTTTAATTCTATTGGAATTAGAGTTTGAGTTTCGAAGCCTATATATTGGCCATATCTTTATATTCTATGATTTTTTGAAGCATTAGTTTTTACTTGAATTTTTCATTAATAAAATTAGGGTTTTACTGAAGGGGTGACGGCGGCAATACCATGCTCCAGAGGTATGCCATTGATTTCAAATCTTTATTTGCTTTTTAAATAGAGTTAATTACTTTTTAATATAGATTTATTTGCTTTCTAGATTAGATTTATTTGCTTTCATTAATAAAAATAGGATTTTCTTAACTAGAACTATGAGTAGCTAATTTAGCTTAGCTCTAGAATGTAGATGAAACTAGAATCCACCATGTAATTGCTCTCTAGTATTTTCTTCTTAAATAAAATAATAAAGATATGATTTTTCATGAAAAGATTAAAATACAAGAACTCGTAGATTAATACTTTGATAGGTTATACTTGAATTAAGTTTCTTGATAGGCTATACTTAATTAGGATTTGGAGTTGTTAGTGTTCATCTTTATCATAGATTTATCTAATGATTTAGTTTATTTTTATGAAAAGTAGTATTTTTGATGAGTTATACTTACACACCACTTGATAGCTCATATTTAAGGCACTTTAAATAAAGATTAAACTAAAAGATCAAATTTTTATGATAGAAGAAGATAATATAAGTAAATATATGGTTGGAAACTAGTGGATTCTAGATCTTAGGCTAATTACAATAACTCCCAAATACAATCTAGAATTCTTAGTTAATTCGTTAGACTATAGAATTAGTGAGAACGTAAAAACACCTGAGATCTCTGTGGGACGACCTGTATAGCGCTACAATTGACACTGTACGCTTGCAGTTAAATTATCATATCACCTGGCACCTTAAATCTCTGAGCAGATCTTGGCATTCTGTTTCTTGAAGTTTATGTGTGGCTGAGAGTTAGCTTCTTATTTTGGCTATAAGCATAGCCTCGTATTTAGATGACTTTACGCTGGTTTAGTATCGCATTGTATGCAGAGTTTAGTTTTGCATTATATACAAGGTTTATTGGTGTGAGTCTTACCCCCTGTGTGGACCACATTTGAATGGTTATGATAAGCATTATAATTCATATGACTGTCTTCTTCTTCTTTGAAGTTTATGTGGGGCTTCGAGTTAGCTTGCATTTTGGACTTCTGTGCATGCTGAAACTTAGATTTGTGTTTTGATCATTCTGTACAAGGCCGAAACTTAGCCTCACATTATAATTTATCTTCATGCTCTGGATTAGCCTTGTGCTCTAGATTTGAGTCACGCGTTGTGTTTGTCGCACGTTGTTTTATCTTTGTGTATTGAGGGTTTTATGTCCGACTGCAACTTTGTATTGTATTCTGCATCTCTTGTAGTAATGAAACTTACGCAGTTTGCTAGATAGCCTCGCGTATGTGTTATCCTCGCGTTTCATTTGTTTTATGCGGGATTGCAAATTAGCCTCGTGTTTTGGAGCTTTTGCGTTTTTACTGGCTTTGTTTTGCATAGTCTTGCATTGTTCGCAAGTATTAGTCTCGTGTTCTTTATGTTGCCTTCATATATATCCATATTTGGCTGGATGTGGATCTCACTCCCTGCATGGAACTTGTTTGGCTGTCTATAAAATTTGTCATGTGGAAATAGATTACTTTCTCCTTTGTAATAGACTATGCGGGGTTGAATCTTGTCAGCGAAAAAATTCTGGAAAGGCAAAGCAGATCCACGAATTCAGAGACGGAAGCCCGCAACTCATTTGATCCGCGAGTCTAAGAAACTGTGATCCACGAGTCTGAGAAACTGAGGTCCGCGATCCAGACGACAGAACAGGTTCGCGAATCTAAACTTGAGATTCGCGACACTACCTATAACTTTCGGGTGGGGTTTAATACAAAGTCACCCGACCCGAACAAGAGAATTGCCACCTCAGATCATGGGACTAACTGCCAAACGAATGCAGCGGCGTCACTTCGGTCGTGGGAGCAACCACCTAACGAATATGGCGGCACTTCTCGAGTAATGGGAGCTAACGAACGAGCAAATATGGCAGGACGTTACTCCAAACCCCCTATAAAAGGCGGGGAGCGAAAGATATACGGAGACACAGACGGACAGAGAGAGAGACAGATAGAGACATAGACGTCTTCTCCCAGAAATTATCCCTTGTAATCAAGAGTAAAGAGCCCCTTTTTTTCTTTTCCTTTAGCCAACTGAGAAAAAATGTACGGAGTGTTAATGGAGAGCAGGATCGTCCTCCATAGCTACCTAGAAACCTAGCTTTAAATAAAGAGGAAGTCCATCTTCCTCATCTTCTGTAAACGGGAAACCGTTAGATTGTAATCCTTTATTGAAAGATTGTCAGTAAAGAGCAATTCAATTTTCATGGCAAACAGAAGATTGGCGACTCCGCTAGGGACCACCATCATCTCAGGTGACTTGGTGGTGGCTCAATCCGACAACATTCCAGTTAGTAGTATGGTCGACTCGCTCACAATTTCTGTCAACCAGTAAAGAAGAATTTCTTTCTTCAGGCTCCAAGAACCCTACTTCCCTAAAGAGATAACATAAAATCTCCAAGGGGTCAATTCCCAAGGAGAAGGCAATAGCCCGGTTAAGGGAATCAACGGACCAAGATAGTCCGAAATCCCCTTCCCTAACAACGGGCTCCGTACCAGTCCCGTCAAAGACTCTTGATCTCTCAAGCAAAGTGGACCAAGGTCCCCACTTTAACAAGGGGAAGCGACCACCACCCGCTCCGCAAAGCTGTCATGGGGGAAAAAAGGTTCCTCTCACTCGTACAATGAGGAGAAACCTGAGGAGAAGCAAAGCGCGTGCCCTTCATGAGAACGCGCAACAAAAGGAAACCGCCAACTCATCTCGGCAGAAACCTACGATCCAAATATGGATGCCTAAGGGCGAGGTTGGTCAAGATGCAGAAAGATTCACTCACGTTTCCTACAGAAAGCGGAGTGAACCCGTCAAAGTGGTTTATGATCAACGCGAAGCATGCATTCGCGTCCCAAGGGAAAGATCGGAAGAAGATCGCGAACCTCAAATTCGCAAGAGGCACATGCCTATCCGCGAGGCTAAGTCGTCCCTGAAGCCATCTCTCACAAATGAGCCTATCACAAGGGACTCCAGTGCAAGAGATCTTAGGAAACTTCTAAACAGAAAAAGAGAAGAATCACATGTATCTCAATGCCGCTGTGAACGACTGATCAATGCAGTACTGTCTCACTGTCATTGTTCAACTCATGCCCGATCCTCGGTGTTTTGTCGACTGTCGCCTCTGTCAACATCGTCAAAAAGGAGACGACGCGGACTTGAATTTTCTGAGCCCGAATATCCCGTGATGACCTCCAACATGATAAACGTTGGAGAAAAGAAGAAGAAAAAGAAGGCGAAGAAAATCTCCGAAGAAGAAGCTTCTGACCCAGAGCTCTCTTCGAGTTCGAAAGATCCATCAAACGAAGAGCGAGGAGTTTTTCGGCACACTCGACTCAAAAGTGGGGTGGCGATCCCTATGAATTATAGACAGATGGCAGGAATCTCATCTGATGAAGAAGATGTAGCCAAGTCTGTTATGGCTGAATCACAGACGTCTGATTCATTCTTAGAAAACTCCGCCTCTGCATATATGACGCAGAACAATATCCCAGAAGAGTTCATGCGGAGAATGGAGGAGCAGGATAGACATATCCAGCAACAGCAAAATGCCATCAACGAGCTTAAAAATATGCTACACGTTCTGATGGAGTTAGAAAGAGCGAAACTGAAGAAGACCGAAGAAGAAGGTCACAGTCCTCATAACAATCGAGAGGAAGAAGAGCATCATAAAGATGATGACAACCGCTCCATGCATCAGGAGGGAAACGCAAATGCTGTCTGGATGGAGAGCTTCCAGAACCAACTGAATGCCCTCATGCATAAAGGCGACCTACAAGAACTGGGTGTGGTAAGGCCATATCCCATGGAGTGGGAAACAGTGCCGTTCTCAGAAAGCTACAAACCGTTGAAGCTCAAATCTTTTGATGGTAGGGGATCGCCAAACCAACACCTCTACTATTTTAAGTCGCAGATAGGGCATTTATCTAGAAATGACCCTATTATTACAAGAGTATTTGTTAGTACCTTAACCGGGCTATCTTTTGAATGGTTCCGGAGATTAGAACCGGGAACTATCAATTCCTGGAGCGACATGGAGAAAGCCTTTCTCACTCGATTCTATGAAGACGATATGGAGGTGTCAATGCCGGCGCTCCTAGCTGCTAAACAAAAGAAAGGAGAGTCAGCCCGGGACTTCATCAAAAGGTTCCGGAACGATTCTATCAGATGTCCGCATGGGATGCCAGAAAAGACCCTGGTAGAAACCTGTCGACATAATTTATCGACCAAGGTTCTAGCCAGAATGGGGCGGTGAAGTCCTCAACTTGGAATGATCTCGCCCTACAAGCTGAAGAAGCTGAAAAAATTGTACAAAGGTTTGAAGAAGGAGGCGAGGAGAAACCGAAGCGAGGTGGTGACAACGGCTATAGGTCCCGACCCCGAGGGTATAAAGGAAAGGAAACAATGGTCACTGACGCGCCACAACCCACGAAGACTCCCTCGAAACTTCATCCTCAGACGCAGGTGCTGCAAAAGCAATATTCCTTTAAGGATGAGCACACGAAGACTATTTTCAATCTCCTTATGAGTAAGAAGATGCTGAAGTTGCCAGAATCTAAACGTCCAAAGTAAGCTGGAAAAGTTAATGATCCTAACTACTGTGTCTACTATAGGATCATTAACCACCCCACTCAAAACTGCTACATTCTTAAAGACAAGATTCAAGCCTTAGTGGACACTAATGTCATCAAGCTTCAAGAGCACCAGAAGAAGGTGACTGTGAACATGGTGACTGTCAAGTTCGGCAAAGCGTCCGACTGGATAGAGTCAACAGTTCAAGACGGGGTGCAGCCCATCCATAAAGGCACGATGCAAGTCGTAAATTTTGATCCACACCAACAACAAAAGAAAGGACTATTTCTCTTTGAAACTGATAGGGGGGAGATACTATGGGTACATCCTGATCTCCTAAAAGATGAACAATGGAGTTCCAGTTCATTTGGGAAGAAGCGAAGAGAGAGGGTGTTCACCTCTAATGTCATTTCCGTAATTCCTGAAGACGATGAGATTACTCCTGCTCTGACCTATTCGGAAAAAGAAATCGGAAATTCCTTGGTCGCCAATGCAGACCCTCCCTCCGCGGGGACCTATTCGGGAAAAGATTACTTAAAGAATTACGGCCGAACAACAGATGCTCAACCATCTCCAGAGAAAGTCAAGCAAAAGGAGCTGAAGTTTGACAGAGCTCTAAGGAGGAAGGGGAACTTGTGGAAGACTCGCGAAAGTCATTCCAGTTCGACATCCTAACGCAGTTAGCCAATATCCTTGCGAGGATAACCTTGTACGAGCTCCTTGTATGCCCGAAAATTGCATCTTTGATTCCATTGAAAAATTGATGAGTTACAATGAAAATTCAGATTACAAAAAGAAAAAAGGAGTTACAAGAACGGGAATATTGGTGGATTCCCTTTTCTTCGTGGGTTCGGGTGGCGGTGGAGTCTTGTTGCTGCCTCCGTTGACTGTCCAACTTGGAAGGGGATCTGTGAAGAAAACCCGCTCCTTCTGATCTCTCTCAACCCTCTGTAAAGAATCGCTCTGCCAGCCTCCCCCTTTTTCTCCGGCTAAATTCATTTATTTTATAGACCGAAGAAGCTTGAAATCCGGCTCCAATTCTCCCTGAAAAATCAGATCACGGGATATCAGGAAAATAAAATAGGAAATAAAACAACGGAAAACAACCCGCGGGTTGCAACCAGTGGGTGTGCCCACTTAGCAATTTTTTTTTTTTTTTTTTGTATCTACATAACCCCCTCCAAAGTTTTCGAAGTTCTGTATTGAATCGTACTGAATTTCAAAATACTTTGGATTCTTTAATTTTGGCTATAAACCTTTTAAAGGATTTTGTCGATAGAGATAACTGTTAACTATTCATTTATTCAAATCAAGCAGATGTATGATTTTAACGTACTCATTAGATGACAAGTAGAGGTATGATGTTAACATGCTTATTTTAGGTCAAGTAGAGGTGTCATGTTAACGTGCTCATTTTAACCCTAACCGTTCATTGACATCTGGTATGACGGATTAGGGAAAGACAGAGGTGATACTAAACGTGTCTTGAAATTCAACCTATTCAGAGGATCTGGTCGTGATAGGGACAAGCTGACTAAACAGAGGTGACGGTTAACGTATTTTAGCTTTGGAATCGGACTATCAGAGGTAACTATTAACTTGATAGAGAGATGATTTTCGTTAGAGGTGATTTTTAACTTAACGATATCAAAAGCACGTTCATCAGAGATTGTAATGTTGGACTTGACGAAGTGTGAATTTTCTTTTCTGTCAGAGGTGATTTTTTTTTAACGTGACAGGGGATTTAATCGGATCTTATCTCATTTGATTTTGAATTATGATGTCAGAGGTATGATTTTTAACTTGACAGATATTTTGGAGTGTCGCTTGCTCTGTTGGAGCAAAATGACAAGAAAAGTTTTGCTGTTAGAGGTGAAATCTTAACGTGATAAGGGATTTATCTGATTAGGATTTTTAGCAAACCCCCAGCTATCAACGGATTTGATTAGCCTTTACCAACTACCGTTTGAGTCGGGCTAGCCATGCTATTCCCCTCAGCACGGTGAGTTGTCAAGGATTTCGTTTGGGCTTAAATGCCAAACTTTTCCTCTTCCCTTTGCCTTAGCAGCTTAGGATAGCGATGTATACTGTTGTGACAGATTTGTCATGGGATTTTTAGCAAACCCCCAGCTATCAATGGGTTTGATTTGCCTTTACCAACCACCGTTTGAGTCGGGCTAGTCATGCTATTCCCCTCAGCATGGTGAGTTGTCAAGGATTTCGTTTGGGCTTAAATGCCAAACTTTTCCTCTTCCCTTTACCTTAGCAGCTTAGGGCAGCGATGTATACTGTTGTGACAGATTTGTCATGGGATTTTTAGCAAACCCCCAGCTATCAACGGGTTTGATTTGCCTTTACCAACCACCGTTTGAGTCGGGCTAGCCATGCTATTCCCCTCAGCATGGTGAGTTGTCAAGAATTTTGTTTGGGCTTAAATGCCAAACTTTTCCTCTTCCCTTTACCTTAGCAGCTTAGGGCAGCGATGTATACTGTTGTGACAGATTTGTCATGGGATTTTTAGCAAACCCCCAGCTATCAACGGGTTTGATTTGCCTTTACCAACCACCGTTTGAGTCGGGCTAGCCATGCTATTCCCCTCAGCATGGTGAGTTGTTAAGGACTTCGTTTGGGCTTAAATGCCAAACTTTTCCTCTTCCCTTTACCTTAGCAGCTTAGGGCAGCGATGTATACTGTTGTGACAGATTTGTCATGGGATTTTTAGCAAACCCCCAACTATCAACGGATTTGATTAACCTTTACCAACTACCGTTTGAGTTGGGCTAGCCATACTATTATCCTCAGCATGGTGAGTTGTCGAGGGTTTCGTTTGGGTTTAAATATCAAAATTTTCCTCTTTCCTTTGCCTTAGCGGCGTTAGGCAATTCATACTTTTACCCTCAGTATGAATGGGTTGGCGAGAAATCTATTCTCTTCCCATAGCTTAACGGCATTGGGTGATTCATACTTTTTACCCCCAGTATGGTGGGGTTGGCGAGAAATTTATTCCCTCCCCGTAGCTTTTGCGGCGTTGGATAATTCATACTTTTTACCCCCAGTATGGTGGGGTTGGTGAGAAATTTATTCTCTTCCCGTAGCCTTATCGGCGTTGGGTAATTCATACTTTTTACCCCCAGTATGGTGGGGTTGACGAGAATTTTATTCTCTCTCCATAGCCTTGATGGCGTTGGGTGATTCATACTTTTTACCCCCAGTATGGTGGGGTTGGCGAGAAATTTATTCTCTCCCCATAGCCTTGATGGCGTTGGGTGATTCATTTATTTTTTTATTTATTATTTTTTTTATTTTTTTTATGGGGGTTTAAATTAACCGCCCTGAACTCACCTTTGGAATTGTTGTGAGCCCAAGTGGTACTTTTAGACCACACACATTAAATGTGTCGGAGTTAGCTCTAACTCCTTTTTTGTTCAGTTTTGAGCTGAACTGCTCTAGTATCAATCAATGCTTGAATTTTATCTTTTAAGATAAAACAATTCTTTGTAGGGTGACCTACAATCCGATGGTACAGACAGTAATTTGGATCGTTAGTCTTCCCAACTTCTTCAGGTCTCTTGCTCTCCGGCAATTTAAGCATCTTGCGTTTGGTGAGCAGATTGAACATAGTAGCAGTATGTTAATCCTTGAACGAATACTGTCTTTGAAGCCTGGGTGACTTTGCTATGTTGCTCACGGTTGGCCATGCTTTCTGCTTTGGTGTGCTTTCTGCCACCATTGCCATTATGTCTTTCCCTTTAGAACGGGAGAAATGGAATGGAGGTTCATTTATACTGCCTCCGATTGCGGACTGCTGATTTTCGAGGCGTCGAAGTATTTCTTCAGCCTGTTCACCCTGCTTAAGCAGATCTTTCCAAGATTTGGATTCGACCGAGCTCATCTTGTCTAGGATATCGGTCAACAAGTTATGTCTGCAGGTTTTCACAAGCGTGTCCTGCGTCATGCCATGTGGGCATCGAACAGAAAGCTCCCGGAACCGCTCGACATAAGTTTTGACCGTTTCGCCTTCTTCTTGCTTCGCTGCTAGCAAAGATAGTATAGAGACTTCTGTATCATCTTCAAAGAATCGGGCTATGAACTCACGTTCTACATCAGCCCATGATTTAATTGTTCCCTGGGGTAGCTGCATGAACCAGGTAAATGCGGGCCCCCGTAAAGTGCTCGCAAATATCCTAGTCATAGTCAGATCATTCCCCATGAGGTGTCCTATCTGCGACAGGAAGTAGAAGATGTGCTGTTGCGGCGAACCTTTACCGTCAAATGACTGAAGATTCAACGGTTTATATTTTGCAGAGTAAGGTACGATCTCCCATTCTATAGGATATGGATGGACTACCCCCACCTCTTACAATTTCTTTCGATGAAGAAGAGCTTGTAGTTGATTCTCCATCTTCTCTATTTTCTCTGCGTGAGAGTTGATGATAACCTTCACTTTCTCTTCCTCTCTTGAATGAGGAGTAATTTCTTCATTCTCGTCCTCGCTGTCTTCATTTGTTTGGGCAGGCCGTTTTCTTTCCTGTCGACCAGAAATGGACGACGAGAATGGGTTCTTTCTAGTTTGGGCTAACAACTCAATTAAAAGTTGTTTCATTTCTTCTATGGTCTCCTCTTTCTGTTCGAGACGTTTTTCTTGTCTCTCAAGTCTTTCAGAGACTTCTTCTAGAAGCGCGCCCTCTGGTTCGATAGAAACTCCTTTTGACCCTGGAGTAATTTCCTTATCCGAAGGGTTGTTTCTGACCACCTTTTTGCCTCTATTAACCATATAAGAAGAAACGGCAGGCAAATCATCCCCGGAGCATATCTTTTTCACTATTCGTCTTCTCTTTGGCTCCGTAATCCGCTCAAAAATGGATGGTCCTGACTTACATTTGCAGCTTGACAGAACGGCTGAGATCAACCGTTCACAATGGCAGTGAGAAGTGGATTGGGATGTGCTCCTCTTTTGAGTAAGATACTCTCTCAAATCCTCAGACCTGTTCTCATTTAAATTTACACTCTGATGCCTCTTGCGTCGCAAGTTCTGTTCATAATACTGGTTGGTTTGTAGTATCTCAGGGCTGAGAGCTTTTCCCGTATCAACACGCTTTCTTTTATGGAGTCGTCTAGAGTGTGTGCTGGCTTGCGCAGTTGTACCGGCCCCACACGCATCTGACTTATTCCTTGGAATATGTTCAACCGAAGAGAAACTTGAAGACATCTCCTCAGGTGAGTGCATGAGCACATCCTTATATTTGTTTGAAGAGGAACGGGATGGTGCACCTGAGAGAGTAACCAAAAAGTTATGTGTGCGCTGTGTGCTCACTGCGCGTGTGCCCGAATAGACCCCTAATTTTTTCTGCGGAGTGCAACTCGCGGGTTGCAACCCGCGATGTGCAGCCCGCGGTTGAAATCGCGAGTTTGCACCCGCGGTTGCAAACCCGGGGTTGCACCCGCCGCGGGGTTGCCCCCGCGGGCTGCAACCCGCGGTTGGAACAGCGGGTTTGCACCCGCGGTTGCAACCGCGGGGTTGCCCCCGCGGGGTGCAACCCGCGGTTGGAACCGCTGGTTTGCACCCGCGGTTGCAACCGCGGGGTTGCCCCCGCGGGGTGCAACCCGAGGTTGGAACCGCGGGTTTGCCCGCGGTTGCAACTCCGGGGTTGCCCCCGTGCGGTGCAACCCGCAGTTCTGCTTGCGGATTTTCATTTTTGGAATTTTTCTTTCCTGATGTTGCCTGTGTCAGGATTGTTTCCTGGGCTGGATTTTCTGACTGTAATTTTCCAGAGGCACTGTTGAGGCGGGCCCTTTGGGTTTTATGCCTTAGGTTTCTTTTCTGAGAGCGGGTGAGAGTTTGGTTCAACTTAGGAGTAGGTGATGACGCCACATATTTTCTGACAGAGTCAGTTTTAACGGGCGATGACGCCTCATAAATTTTAATAGGCGATGACGCCTTTTTCTTTTCGGTGGGCGATGACGCCTCACCTTTGTTCATCATAGCCCGACGATGACGCCTGGGCTCCGAATCAGAGGAAGAGAGAAATTCCTCGTATTTTTGCTGATCTACTTCTACGATCAGCGTTTCGACAACAGATCCGATGGATACCAAGTAGGACTGCGCCACAACGTTCTCTGTAGTGAACAGAGAGGCTCCCACTGTGGTCGCCAGTTCTTGTATGCCCGAAAATTGCATCTTTGATTCCATTGAAAAATTGATGAGTTACAATGAAAATTCAGATTACAAAAAGAAAATAGGAGTTACAAGAACGGGAATATTGGTGGATTCCCTTTTCTTCGTGGGTTCGGGTGGCGGTGGAGTCTTGTTGCTGCCTCCGTTGACTGTCCAACTTGGAAGGGGATCTGTGAAGAAAACCCGCTCCTTCTGATCTCTCTCAACCCTATGTAAAGAATCGCTCTGCCAGCCTCCCCCTTTTTCTCCGGCTAAATTCCTTTATTTTATAGACCGAAGAAGTTTGAAATCCGGCTCCAATTCTCCCTGAAAAATCGGATCACAGAATATCAGGAAAATAAAATAGGAAATAAAACAACGGAAAACAACCCGCGGGTTGATACCTGCGGGATCGCTCCCGTGGGTGTGCCCACTTAGCAATTTTTCAATTTTTTTTTTTTTGTATCTACACTCCTGAAGCTCTCCAAACCCACTAGGGAAGCTTTAAGAGAGGCTCTGCAAGATTCAGAAGTGTTCTTGGCACAAATACCAAAGACGATCGAAGAAGGAGAGTCTCTTTACACGACATGTCACCAGATGTCTGGTAAAAACATCCCTTGCGTCACCTTCTCTCCGAAAAATATGCAAGTTAAAAGTAATAAGCATCATCGCCCTTTGTATTACAAAGGATACATAGGGTCTACGGAGGTTGATCGTATTCAAGTTGATCTAGGCTCGGCTATGAGCAACATGCCTCGAAGGATGCTACGATATCTTGGAGTGCCGATGAACAGGTTGGCCGCAACCAACACTACCATTTTCGGGTTCAATGCTAACGGTAGTAGACCTCTGGGTAAAATAAAGCTCAAGTGTCAAATCAGCGACCTGAAAACGGAAGTCACGTGTTACGTGATAGACGCGGACACGTCATACAATCTGTTGTTGGGGAGACCCTGGATCCACAGCAATCTGATCGTGCCTTCCACGTTACACCAATGCATGAAGTACGTTGACGAAGACGCGAACGTGAAGACGCTCATTGCGGAGAAACAACCTTTCAAAGGAGTTGAAAACTACTTTACTGACGCGTTGCTGTATCAAGATGCGTTTGGCGTCGCAGATCGGCCCGTTCAAGATGACTCTGATAGTGGCGAAGAGGCTGATACAGAATCAGGATTCGAAGATTCAGAATCCGAGGATGTAATCTGGGATGGTGAGCCCATTGTGATAAACCTCGAAGGCCTTGATGAAAATAACGTCATTCACTCTGATGGTGAATGGATGATAAATGAAAATCTGGAATTTGCTTATTCTTCTGGTATTGATTCTGAGCCCTCAAGCACTAGCACAGATGCATTTAGCGACTGTGTAAATGGGATATATTCTCTGACTTCCTTCCAAGCACCTATCCGATCATCCTTATTGAGTTAAGTGATGACGTTGAAAAGGCTGACCAAGCTATTTTTGAGGTCCCTCCCAACGGAACCCAAAAGGCCATAGTATTTGGAAGAGCAAGTCATAGGAATAAAGAGAAATGTTCAGATTCTGAGGAAGAACAGGGAAAACCCGAGTTCTTCCATTACAATGAAAATTTCCAGGAAATAATGAAGAAAATGGGATACAATCTGACTGAAGGCAGGGGGTTGAATTTCGAAAAAGGAAGAAAGACGATCCTCCAACCTTTTGTCCCCGAAGGGAAGACGCCAGACTATTACCAGAAAACCGGCAGGGGGTTGGGCTGCGTCACCACTTCTGAGGCCTCCTCAAGCGACAAGGCTGAGGAAAGACACTACGATCATTAGTCAGAATCATCGTGCTGGGATTCAGATGTCAGCACAGGTGCGATTTTCCACGAGGTATCCGTGAACATGGCTTCCGCGACCCACGAAGACGAAGATTTGAAAGAAGCCTCACCAGTAAGAGACGACCATTGGGACAAGCATCTTAATAGGGAGTGGGAGATTCAGTTTGAACAACGGGAGCCCCCGACTGAAGATAAAGTGATCCAAGTCAATATGGGAGATGAAAAGAATCCTAAACCCATATTTATGAGTGAAAATCTATCCTCGGAAGAAAGGAAGGAATTGATATCCCTCGTCCGCGAATACATTGATATTTTCGCCTGGAGTTATAAGGAAATGCCAAGGTTGGATCCAAGTGTGGCGGTTCACAAATTGAAGATCCGACCAGAAGCTAAACCGGTAAAGCAGTAACAACGAAGATTCCGCTCAGAGATCATGGAAGCCATAGAAGCCGAAATCAAAAAGTTGATCGTGTCAGGCTTTATTCGCGAGGAACAGCACCCTGATTGGGTCGCAAATATAGTTCCCGTGACTAAGAAAAATGGAAACATCCGAGTCTGTATAGACTTTAGGGATTTGAATGAGGTTTGCCACAAAGACGAATTCCCATTACCCATCACTGATATTATGATAGATAATACTTGTGGGTATGAGCACATGACATTCATGGATAGATTCTCGGGATATAATCAAATAAAGATGTACCCCGCAGATGAGAAGCATACGTCCTTCAGGACACCACTCGGAGTATACTGCTATACAGTCATGCCCTTTGGCCTAAAGAACGCAGGCGCTACGTATCAACGTGCTATGCACGCAATTTTCCAAGAGCACCTCCGGAAAACAGTGGAGTGCTATGTAGATGACCTAGCAATTAAAAGCAGAAATAAAGAAGATCACTTAAAAGATTTGAAGACGGTGTTCGACCTCATGAGGAAACACCAGCTCAAGATGAATCCAGCTAAGTCATTCCTGGGGGTCTCTAGTGGCAAATTCCTCGGCTTTGTTGTAACTTCGAAAGGAATACATCTTGATCCAGACAAAGTCAAAGCTATCCAAGACATGCCACCTCCCCGTAACCTCAAAGAGTTAAGAGGGTTACAAGGCAGGCTGACATACATTCGCAGATTTATATCAAATTTATCTGGCAAATGTCAACCTTTCACCAGATTGATGAGGAAGGGAGTGTCATTTATCTGGAGTGACGCATGCCAAAAAGCTTTTGAAGAGATCAAACAATATCTCATGAAGCCACCAGTGCTCGTGGCCCCAGTTTCGGAAAAGCCCTTCCAGTTATATGTAAGGGCTATAGACCATTCATTGGGCGCTTTGCTAACACAGAAGAATGAGTCAGGCCACGAGCAAGCCATCTACTACCTCAGCAGAATGATGATTGGGGCGGAACACCGGTATAATCCTGTGGAAAAAGAATGTCTAGCGCTGGTGTTCGCAATACAGAAAATGCGACACTACTTAGTTGGACAAACTATCCACGTTGTATCGAGAGTTAACCCTCTAAGAATATTAATGACTAAATCCGGGTCATTAAACTCAAGACTATCCAATTGGCTTATTTTGCTATCATAATATGATATGCATTTCGTCCCACAGAAATCTATTAAAGGACAGGCCGTGGCCGACTTCTTGAACGAACATCCAGTCCCGGCATCCTCAAGGTTATATGAACAAATCCCAGGAGAGTTAGAGGAACGAGATTTAATTCCAGAAAAGGATGGTTCGAGAATGCCTTCCGAATCGAATACAGTTTCGAAAGGTGTATGGCAACTTTTTTTTGATGGTGCCTCCCGAATGGGATCCAAAGGAAAGACGACAGCGGGGGTGGGAGTTGTTCCCGTCTCTCCCCGTAACCACATCATTCCTCAAGCTTATTCATTGACAAGCTCGTGCTCCAACAACATCGCGAAATACAACGCCCTCCTAATCGGCTTAAGAATAGCCAAACAACTGGGGGTCAAATATTTGGAGGCATATGGAGACTCTCAACTCGTTGTAAACCAAGTAAAAGGGGAGTACGAAGTCAAACATAAAGATCTCCTGCCGTATTATCATGCGGTGATCAAGCTCGCTAACGGTTTCACGGGTTTCTACATCAGCCACATAAAGCGCCACCTCAATAGTTACGCGGATTCGCTAGCTTCCTTGGCTGCTACATTAGCCTTGCCCAAGTACGCTAAAAGGCAAATTATGGTAAGCAGCTGTTCGTCGCAAAAGTTCCTTCGCTTCCTTCCATTGAATACAACTTAGATTACAATAAAAGTGAACAAGAGATAAAGAGAACAAACGAGAGGATTTTATATTTATCGCTCTCTTTTACAATATTTCGTGGGATCAGTGGCGATGGGATCTATCGAGTAGCTCCTTTGGACGATCGGTACGTTGAAATCTTCTCTTTTAAAGATATCGACCGACTATAGACGATCTTCTCTGGTTTTGATTTGTTCAAGGCTCTCTCGCGTAACTCGAACTTCTCAAGAACTCCAGAAAGAAGCTGGTGATTTTCTCTGAACTTTACGAACTCAAGGCTCTGTGCGTAACTCGAATTCTCCAAGATTTCAAAAAAATATCTCAATTGCCGAAGAGCCGATCCCTAGGGTTTCACCAGGAAGGTATTTATAGCCCCAGGTTAATGCAAAAGTTTCTATCTAAATAGAACTCGTCATTATCAGGGATTCCAATCAAATATTTTAGTTTTGATGGAATTCTGATTAGACTTGATTTGGGTATTTGGATAGGCCCAGAATCATAATCTCAATCAATTTGAGATTCTGGTTATCTACTTACGCGGAGCTTTAATCGCATCAAAACGCGGCACTAACTAACGAAAACGCAGAGCTATTGATCATCTCTGCGTTTTACTCAAACGCGAGGCTAATACAAGCCAGACTGCGGAATCAACGCGGAGCTATTAAACATCTCCGCGTTTTATTCAAACGCAGGGTTAATATTACCAAACGCGGGGCTACTGAATTGACTCCGCGTTTTGTTGTGGAAAATCCTCTTAACTTAGAAATTTTCACTGCCAACAGAACCCCCTCCAAAGTTTTCAAAATGGCTTAGACTTCAGCAGATTTTGAAATACTTTGGATATCTAAACTGAAACGCGGAGTTAGAATACCAAGTCTATCTCGCGTTATGCTCACTTACGCGGAGCTAATCAGCTTCACTTCGTCTTTAGTGAAATGAGTAATTATGTCATTAATTACCCTGAATTTCTATGCTGAATACCAAGCGACGGAAATTCTGTTTAAATAGAGCTCCCGGCTCTTCTTCTTCTTCATCTCATCCGAAGAATCTTAAGGCTTCAGAGCCGGCGACTCAAGCTTCTTATTTTGAAAGAATGATCTCCAGCCGAACTTCTTTTTCCTTTCCATAGATCTTCATCACTAGGATGCCATCTAGGAAGAGTACGACATCGCGCAAGTTGGCCGGCGTTAATGGCAACAGCCGTGAAGGTAGACGCGACGGCGAACCAGTCTATGCAGCGTCTTCCGAAGGTAAAAACCTTAACTCTTGGGCTTCTAAGAACCATTCTTGAGATGTTTCGGCTTGGTTTAATCCAGCCAACTGTTTATTTTACCGGCGAGATCGCCGTTCTCCTCGAAGTTATCGCGTCATCCCCTGCGTTTGAAACGCGAGGCTATTTCTGATTAGCAGTCGCGATGAATTGCGAGGCTATTTTTGATAAGCAGTCTCTATGAATTGCGAGGCTATCTTTGATTAGCAGTCGCTATGAATTGCGAGGCTATCTTTGATTAGCAATTACTATGAATTGCGAGGCTATCTTTGATTAGCAGTCGCTATGAATTGCGAGGCTATCTTTGATTAGTAATCGCGATGAATTTGAAAGAGAAGGAAAGAGCAGAAAGAAATCTTGTCCCCCTTTACGCGAAGTTATCGCATCATCCTCTGCGTTTAAAGCGCGAGGCTATTTCTTCAACTGTGCGCGGAGTTAGCTTAGCTCAGCGTTTTCACTCTTTTGGAAACTTTGTTCCTTTTGCAGTAAGTCCAATCCTTTCTGAAGAGGAATGTATGCGGGTCCATCGATCTTCATCAGCAAAAGTAACTCTAAGGAAGTTAGAAGCATATGCTTTACAATATAGTTGCAGGTTTCAAGCTCTGGCTCCTGGAGATGGACTATTGAAGGAGCTTCAAGCTTAAGTGAGGGCCTGCAGCGCTTGCAGTTCAAAATTGCAGCACTTGCAGTTCAGAATTGCAGCACTTGCAGTTCAGCTTGTGCTTCGATGCAGCACTTCCCTTTCCTCTCGTGCTTCATTTCAGATGACAGGTCCAAAATGACATTTGCAGAGGAGATCTTTTGCATGTGAATCAGTGAACTGAGCTTCAATACCCCGTAGAAAAATTTCACCGTTAGATTATTGATGAGTTGATGATCATGTAGAAGATTTTGGGAGAGCTATAATTCCCTCTTTGTAATCTCTTGCTTCATGAATAAAGGCAAATTATTTTCCTCTCTATCTGTTGGCTTCAATGATTTTGCTTGCACAATAAACAGATGGTCAATAATTTTGGTAAAATAATCTAAGGCTCTTTTGCGTAACTTAAATCATTAATACCGATTTGATCGGATACTGATCCTCTTAACTTGGCCAAAAATCCAAGTTCTTCATGAGAACGCGAAGTTAAAATACCAAGTTATCCTTGCGTTTCGCGGAGTTAAATAACTTCGCGCTCTGAGTGGTTGCACGGAATTGCGCGAAGCTAAGTGACTTCGCATTTTCAATATCACCACGTGGGATTATCTGCTCCGCGTTTTAGGGAGTAACTGATCAGTCATTTTCTCCGAAATCCGCGCCGAACTCCAAGAGGTTGTTTCCCTCTTTTAAATAAAATCTCTATTCCTTTTCTTCTCACTTTACTTGAGAATTTTCCAGAAACCCTAGAGATTTAGACGATCACAGTTCAGGCGACCCGAGCTTCTTCCGACCGAGTTTCCTCCCGATTTTCAGTCGATTTTCCTCAGCAATGGCACCCAAAACTCGTGCTACGCAAGCAGTGGTGGCGGCGGCCATGACAGCAACGCGCCAGCCCACATTTCGCCTATCGGAGGTAAGAATCTCTCCATCGAGACTTTTTAGAACATCTCTAGAGTGATTTGGCTTGATCTTAACTGATCAATCAACTCTTTTTCCGGCGAGATCGCCGTACTCCTGCTGTAAGGCTTGGAGAAGAAGAAAAGTCTCTGACTTTCTTCTTACGCGAAGTTATCGCGTCATCCTCGCGTTTTGAAGCGCGGGGCTATTTTAAGTAGCAGTCGCACTGAAACGCGAGGCTATTTTAAGTAGCAGCCGCGTGGAAACGCGAGGCTATTTTGAGTAGCAGTCGCGTGAAAACGCGAGGCTATTTTGAGTAGCAGTCGCGCTGAAACGCGAGACTATTTTAAGTAGCAGTCACGCTGAAGCGCGAGGCTATTTTAAGTAGCAGTCGCGCTGAAGCGCGATGCTATTTTGACTTCTGTGCGGTCTAATTTTTAGCTTCGCGCGGCGCTATTCTTAGCTTCGCGCGTTCTAATTTTTAGCTTCGCGCGTCCATACTTTAGAGAATTTTTCTGTCTTATAGAAACTTCTCTAACTCTGGTGCTTCTTTTTGCAGTGGGGTATTCGATGGAAGCTCTTCCTCACAAGAATTACTTCGGCTTTGCTGGGGGTTCTGATCCCTCAGGCCAATTTCGCTTCACCACTATCTTGGCTTCATATAAGCCAGACCCGAAGGAGCGCAAGGATAAGTTGATCAAGTATCACCCCACTACTGCGCGAGAAATCATAACTGATGCAGCCTTCGAAACTTTGAATAGAGAGGCGATGGAGAAACCCGCCTTCCTCTTTGGAGACCAGATGGATCAATCAGATGAGATCCTTTCTGTAGAGGAGTGCGTTTGGTTATATAACTCAGGCGAAATGCTGATGTTTCTGCCTAGAATGGCTTGCAGCTATCCTCTGGTCTATCTTCAGAGGCTGGCGATACCTCGGGAATTAAAGTGGGGATTGACTCAAGAGCAAGATGGCGTCCCAACAGGCAAATTTGGTGCAAAAGGGGTTTATCAAGATGGTCCCCCCAGATGCATTACTGGCTTGCTTCCAGGCCGATTTGGCAAGGAGCTTCCAGTGGGAGAAGTCCCATCTCGTGCCCGAACTTTCTTAAGTGAGTTCCTGGCGAAGAATGGTCAGTACCCGACTAGCGACTTCAGGATGCCTGGCTGGATTCATTCTTCTAACAATATGTGGTGGGCCCGCCTCGTTCAGTACATGCTGGATTCCCACGAGCCCATTTTAAAGGATATTGGCTTGTATAAAGCTATCAGGAATGTCCAATTCGGGTTTTCCCAGAGTTCTTATCATTTTTACTGCCTCTTGGAGATGTATAACCCTGAGACTTGTACTCTCTTTACGCCAGTGGATGAGCTAGGATTCACTCTTCACGAGATGTTAGAGGTTTCCGGGCATTCCATGGGTGAAATCCCCTATGAAGAGTATATCCCCACCACCGATGAGCTGAATATGCTACTGGCGAGGGATGAGCGCATCTATGCCACATACTGGGAGATAATGTGCCATTATCATATTTGCGCTGACTTGACGGGTGCGCGTAACCACGGTATCGGTCATAAGAAATGGGCCGAATACCTTTTTGCCAACTTGAATTCTAAGGATAGTTCAACAACTATCCATGGCCATCCACCCGTCTATACCTCAGAGATTGATCACCGCATTGCTAAGGGCTGCCACCTATTATATTATACCACTGAATCCAATGAGAATGGATACGGTCCTGGCACTTCATTCAAAAGCTATCACTATCAAGCCCAGTTTCCAGTTTCCAACAGAGGTCTCAATGCCGGGTTTTTGATGTTGTGGCTTAAGAGATGCGTCGTGCCGTCGTTGCCCAAGGAAGCAATTGCAATGACTGTGATATATCCGGCGGTTCTTCTTGCATATGGCCGACCCCTTGGACTTCTTCCCGCCATGGTATGCAATTTGCAGTATGGACTGAGGGTGCTCTGTCGTGATTTTCTCCCCACTATTAAGGTCAAGGGGAACGGAAATGGCAAGTCGAAAGAGACTGCCCAGCCGAAAACTCCAAACCCTAGGGTGGAGATGCCCTACACCTATTTGATGGCGAGGCTCGTCTTGCACTGTCCTTCTTTAATGAGTGCGCCAGAGCGTCGTTCGGGCGAAAAGTGCTTCTTTGTAGAACTGTATGAACGCTCTTCATGGAAGAAGAATTATATGTCTCAAATTCGAAAGACTTTTCGTAGTTTTCAGAATTATGAGATCTTCCGGTGTTTCCCTGACTTTCCTGGCAGAGGATATGGAATGAGGCTGAAGGACGCCGTGGGAGCAGATAAGTTCACTACTTTATCTGCAGGAGCGTTCTGGTGGCTTCTCAACATCCGTCCCGGACACTTGGTGTATCGTCAAGATCTCAGGTGTCAGATCGAGCCATACACTCCGAATCGCTTTGCTCGCCAGTTTGGATACTCCCAACTTTATGTGGGCAATCCAAATAAAGATCTCGCTCACAAGGGGAATTTATACGAAGACGCTCGTGGCTGGTTCCATTTTGCAGCAGGCGGAACCGAGGCTTAATTCTCCTTGCCCCAGAAGGCGCCAGAATTGGCCATGACTCTCAGCTTTTGCAACTGGTTCAGCATTGCGAATGCTGACGTGCCCGGCTTCTCTCTTAATCGCAGTTGTTGCAAAGAGATTGAGGCCCTGTACATTAGCCACCAGGGTGCTTCTAGAGTGAGAATAAAATGAATGGAAGAATTCCTTGGCGTCGCGGCTGAGCCTTCAGACGCCAGCGAGTCCGACGACGATGCCGGTGATGATGATGACAATACTAGTGCTGGTGGAGCTCCCCAGCCTATTGTCAGTCGTCCCTTGAGTCCAGCTCTCAAACGCCGCCGCACTTTAAAGAGAAGACCGGGTAAGAAGCAAAAATTGGCGCAGGAAACCTTGATAGCCCCCCAAGAAGTGGCTATCAAACTTGCTTCATACTTGTTGGCTTCAGCACTACCCCCAGCGTTGGCAAAGGAGGATGAACCTGCTAAAGTTCCAAGTGTTGCTGAGGTTTCGGCTCTTTCGGCCGTAGAGCCTGTGGCAGAACCCGGGGCGCAACTAACGAGTAGCGAGACAGGTACATTGCTGGAAACGACAATGGCTCCCCCTTCAAGTCCGACAACTGGACTTGTATCGCCTAGTATGGCCCTTAGCATTTTATCTTTTGCCCGTTATTATTTTAACGTAACACTGCTTTTCTGGTCTTCTGAAATGCAGGTGATCAACTTCTCTCGCCAATGCATTCGACTACCCAAGTAGAGTCTGACGATAGGATGGACCATTCTGGCTCCGTTGGTGTGTGGGTAGCTCTGCTGGCGAGTTTGCGGCTAATTATTCCACACCGGCTCCTGCCTCTGTTCCCTCTTCAATTCCCCCAATTGACGAACTGGGAATTGATGAGAGAACTGAGGTCATTATCGCAGCTGCTGCTAGGGAGGCTACGCCTTCTTCTAGCATGCCATCTCCAACGCCAGTCTGTTCCACTGAGACATTTCCCACGGTCGTTGGCGTACCTTCTGTTTCTCAGTCAGCGATTCTAACGCCTTCTACTATAATGGCTGTTGAGACACCTGTAATTCCTCCAGCTTCTAATCTTCCAGTCGGGGATGAGGAGAACTTAAAGTTCTCATTTGAAGCTTCTTCTGCCATAGGAGGAACTTTTGGTGGAGATACCCCCTCATCTTCTCCTGTTGGTGGCGCTCCCCGGGCGATTTGTATTAGCAGCCCTCCTTCTCAGGTTCCTGATTCCACCAGATCTGCATTGGCTTTACTGGCCCCGCATGTCATGAACCTGGTACAAGGACGGGCTTCTTCTTCGACACCGGTAGCCACTGCTCCCCTGCCCGTGACATCTTCCTTAGCATTACTTGCTTTGTCTGTTGGCACTGCAAATCCTCTTGAAGAACTTTTCAACTTCAGTGTCGCCGATTTTATGCGTTTGCTAAGGAGATGTATCGAGATGGTCCTTGCTGGCCACGATTTATTCAACTTCGCACATCCAATGTTATTCCGCTATATGGAAAACATCGAAGAAATTGGGGGACGAGATCGAGCAGTTCCTTACCGGGCCCGTTTTGGAATTTTGGAAGAGCAAATGAACATGCTCAACACAGTTCGCCAAGCGGATGTTGAGTCAATTACTGGGATCGAATGGGCTCGTCTTCGGGCGGAGTTGGTTGCTCGTCGAGAGGAATTGAGGCACCAAGAAGAAGAGTGGTCTCGAGCGTTAGCAGGGTTCCAGGCTAGTCGGGAGTCCATTCGTAGAGGTTTGAATTTGGTGAACTCTGAAATTGAGGGGAGCCAAGCTGCCATTCTCAGCGCCCAGGAGGCCATTGCTAATGCTCGGGCGATCTTAGTAGAGAGCGAGCTTCAATTAGGGGAAGTCGTTAAGAAGCGGGAAGCGCTGATCCTTCAACGGGAGCAAGTTGATCAGGAGGAGACAATAAGAAGCCGTACTATGGAAGAGTCTCGCCAGCATCTCATCCAGCAAGTTGCAATGAATGATGATGACCTACTTCGGCAGGCTCAACACTCTATAGAGGCAACTCGTCGTCGAGTGGTTGACGAAGCGATGAGTAAGTTAAAGCATCTCGGAGATCCATAGTTTTCTTTTATTCTTCATTCCTTTTTTGTAATGAGAACTTGTAATAAAAGAAAGAACTTTATTGGTTCTCAGACTTCTTTTGTAACTCCATTCTTTTTTAAATGATGAACAAGGATTACTACTTTTTGATTATTTTATTAGTTGGCTAGGAAATCTTCTTGCACAACAAATAACTTGCCATCAAAAAGTAGTTTTCTCTGCAAAGCGTTCCAAGTCGTACTGTCAGAGGTAAGAATTTAACATGACAGGTTTTATGGGATTTTGAGCAAATCCCCATCTATCAACGGGTTTGATTGGCCTTTACCAACTACCGTTTGAGTTGGGCTAGCCATGTTATTCTCCTCAATATGGTGAGTTGTCGAGGAATTAATCTCCTCTCCCCTTTTGCCTTTAATCAGCATTGGGTAGTTAATCTCATACTCTTACCCCCAGTATGATAGGGTTGGCGAGAAATTTATTCTCTTCCCATTGCCTAGTCGGCGTTGGGCAATTCATACTTTTTCCCCAGTATGATGGGTTGGCGAGAAATTTAATCTCTTCCCATTGCCTAGTCGGCGTTGGGCAATTCATACTTTTTCCCCAGTATGATGGGTTGGCGAGAAATTTAATCTCTTCCCATTGCCTAGTCGGCGTTGGGCAATTCATACTTTTTCCCCAGTATGATGGGTTGGCGAGAAATTTAATCTCTTCCCATTGCCTAGTCGGCGTTGGGCAATTCATACTTTTTTCCCAGTATGATGGGTTGGCGAGAAATTTGTTCTCTTCCCATTGCCTAGTCGGCGTTGGGCAATTTATACCTTTTAGGTCAGAGGCGCTTAATTATACATACCTAAAAGAAAGATTGGGGGTTGTTCAAACTTGAGAACTAAGCACACCAGATTTGGATCAGAGGCGCCAAACTGCGCATGCCCAAGAAAAGACTGATGGTGGTTCAAACTTGAGAACCAAACTGTAGGCGGTTCAAAGCTCTCTCGCGTAACTTGAACTGGGCACTCCAAACACACCAGGTTTAGGTCAGAGGCGCCAAACTGCGTATACCCAAGAAAAGACTGATGGTGGTTCAAACTTGAGAACCAAACTGGAGGCGGTTCAAGACTCTCTCGCGTAACTTGAACTGGGCACTCCAAACACACCAGGTTTAGGTCAGAGGCGCTCAATGCGCATGCCTAAGAAAAAAACTGGAGGTGGTTCAAACTTAAGAACCAAACGCACCAGGTTTAGGTCAGAGGCGCCAAACTGCGCATGCCTAAGAAAAAGACTGATGGTGGTTCAAACTTGAGAACCAAACTGGAGGCGGTTCAAGGCTCTCTCGCGTAACTTGAACTGGGCACTCCAAACACACCAGGTTTAGGTCAGAGGCGCTCAATGCGCATGCCTAAGAAAAAGACTGGAGGTGGTTCAAACTTAAGAACCAAACGCACCAGGTTTAGGTCAGAGGCGCCAAACTGCGCATGCCTAAGAAAAAGACTGATGGTGGTTCAAACTTGAGAACCAAACGCACCAGGTTTAGGTCAGAGGCGCCAAACTGCGCATGCCTAAGAAAAAGACTGGAGGTGGTTCAAACTTGAGAACCAAACGCACCAGGTTTAGGTCAGAGGCGCCAAACTGCGCATGCCTAAGAAAAAGACTGGAGGTGGTTCAAACTTGAGAACCAAACGCACCAGGTTTAGGTCAGAGGCGCCAAAACTGCGCATGCCTAAGAAAAAGAAGACGCGTATCTCCAGGGGTACTAAGAATAGTATTTCTTCAGAAATTTGCCATTGATCGGCATCATCATCCTGTAGGCGTCTTGATTCATTAAGCGATAGGCTCCACTGGAGTATACTGTCTCCACAATAAACGGTCCTTCCCACTTGGGTTCAAACTTTCCCTTAGTCTTGTGGATTAGCACCATTGGCCTTTTAACAGCCAGAACCAAGTCTCCTTACTTAAAGGTCCTTGGTTTGACGTTCTTATTGAACGCTTGAGATATTCGGGCTTGATACAACTCAATTTGTTGTTGAGCCTTGAGACGTTTTTCATCTAACGCCTCTAGTTCTTGCAATCTTTGCTGATGGCGCTCTTCTGTCGTCATCCTTGTGGCTAAAGCCACTCTTAATGATGGTATCTGGATTTCAAGAGGCAAAACAGCCTCACTTCCATAAACCAAAGAGAACGGGGTAGTTTTGGTCGGGGTGCGAACGGTGGTGCGATATGCCCAAACATTCTCCCAACTTTTCATCCCAATCTCGTTTATTGGAAGAGACGAACTTCCGAAGGAGTTTGATGATCGTCTTGTTGAAAGCTTCTGCTAACCCATTAGCCGCAGGGTTATATGGTGTGGAAGCGATATCTTTGATTCTGAACTTGTTGCAAAATCTAGAGAATCTCTGACTAATGAATTGCGGACCATTATCATGAATGATCCGTCGGGGGATGCCGAATCGGTAAATGACATGATGCTTGATAAACTTGATCACATCTGTCGTTTTCACCTCTTTCATGAGCACGGCTTCGGCCCATTTTGAAAAATAATCGGTTATTGCAAGAATAAACCGATGTCCTCTGGATGAAGGGGGGGTTATTGGCCCCACAATGTCCATTCCCCAGGCCTCAAACGGCCAACTAGCGACGGTATTGTGCAAGTATTCTGGAGGTTGGTGAATAAAATTAGCATGAACTTGGCATGCATGGCATCGTTTAGCGTATGCCATTGCTTCTGTGATCATATTTGGCCAGTAGTATCCTAGCCTTTTTATACGGTCTCCGAGTTTTGGACCAGGCTGATGAGCTCCACATACTCCATCATGTGTTTCTTTCAGCACTTGTTCTGCTTCTGCTTTCGATACGCAGCGTAGCAGTAGACCATCTCTTGACTTTCTATACAAAGTCTGAAGTTTATGGTCATAATAAAATCTCTGGGCCTTCCTCTTTATTGAGGTGGCTTCCTTTGGATCTTCTGGTAATATCCCATGCAAAGCATAATCCACAAACGGAAATCGTCAATCACGGGGCTCTAACTTTAAACCTATCTGGCATACCTCTTCGGCTTGAGACACCGCGTCTGGGTGGAGGAGTTCTCTGCTACCAATGGTGATGCTTTTAACTTCACCTGGCGGGATTGCCAGTGTTGCGGCTAATGCGGCAAGAGCATCTGCATAAACGTTCTCATTTCGAGATACGTGATAGATGTAGAATTGTTCAAAATATCCTGCTAGCTCAATAGCTAACTGATGATAGGGGATGAGGGCTTCATGTCTGACTTCATACTCACCTGTCATCTGATTGATGATGAGTTTAGAGTCTCCATATGACTCTAGATGGTTCACCCCCAGTTGCAGAGCTATTTTTAAGCCGATAATGAGCGCGTTGTACTCCGCTACATTATTCGTGCACGGTTCTGTTAATGAGTAACCGTTAGGCAATATATGTTTATGTGGGGATATTAGCACAACCCCCACTCCAGCAGCAGATCGTCTCGCGGCACCATCAAAGAACATTTGCTAAGGCTGTTCTCCGGTAACTGTGTTGACTTCTGATATCTGCTCTAATTTGGACCAAATTGGATGATCTGCAAGGAAATCGGCGATTGTCTGTCCCTTCATGGCCTTTTGAGGGACAAAATGTATGTCATAGGGCGATAGTAAGAGCGCCTATTTTGCCAATCGGCCATTTAAGGATTCCGGTTTGGTCATCAGAATCTTTAAGGGGTTAACCCGTGATATGACATGAATTGTTTGCCCCGAAAGGTAGTGTCGCATTTTCTGAACAGCAAACACTAGGGCTAAACATTCCTTCTCAATCGGGGTATACCACTGTTCGGCCCCAATCATTGTTCTGCTTGCATGTTCATGGCCGTGCTCATTATATTGAGCAAGTAATGCTCCTAAAGCATTATCCATGGCCCTTACATATATAAGGAAGGGCTACCCATGGGCTGGTGCCATAAGTACAGGAGGCCTAGTAAGGTACTTCTTGAGGTCATCAAATGCCTGCTGACATGCATCATTCCATATAAAAGACACTCCCTTTTTCATAAGTTTTGAGAATGGCTGGCATCGTCCAGATAGGTTGGAAATGAAGCGTCGAATATAGGCGAGTTTTCCCTATAATCCCCTTAATTCCTTAAGATTGCAGGGAGGCGGCATTTCGCTAATCACTTTTACCTTTTCAGGGTCGAGAAAAATTCCTTTTGAGGTGATTATGAACCCAAGAAATTTCCCGCTGGATACCCCCATGAACGACTTTGTAGGATTCATCTTCAGATGATATTTCCGCATAAGATCGAAGACCACTCTTAATGAAGATGATCTTCTTTGTTTTTGCTTTTGACTGCTAAGTCATCCACATAGCACTCCACTGTTCTGCGCAGGTGTTCCTTGAATATGATACTCATTGCGCGTTGGTAGGTGGCACCTGCGTTCTTTAATCCGAATGGCATCACCGTATAACAGTATACCCCCAGCGGCGTTCTGAAAGCTGTATGCTTCTCATCATCCGGGTGCATCTTGATTTTGTTATAACCTGAGAAGCCATCCATAAAGGACATCCTCTCATAACCACAGGTACTATCAATCATCACATCGGTGATGGGGAGTGGAAACTCATCTTTGGGACATGCGGCGTTCAGATCTCGAAAATCGATGCATATCCGGATTTTGCCATTCTTTTTGCGAACTGACACTATGTTAGCCACCCAATCAGGATGTTGTTCTTCACGAATGAATCCGGATTCAATAAGCTTATTGACCTCGGCAACTATTGCCTCCATCAACTCTGATCGAAAATGCCTCTGTTGTTATTTAACAGGTTTGACATCTTCTTTTATATTTAACCAGTGTGTGGCAATTTGAGGGTCAAGCCCAGGCATATCTTCATAATCCACGCGAACACATCTATATACTCTTTGATAAGAGATATAAGTTCCTCCTTTTCTAAAGGAGTTAGTGTGTCGCTTATGAAAATGGGTTTCGGATTTTCTTCCGTTCCCATGTTAACTTGTATTAATTTGTCTTCTGTGGGCGGGTCACGCTGTTCAAAGCGGACATCTCAGAGAGTATCCATATGCCTAGCCCAAGCATCATCTTGAACGTCAATTGGTTCATCGTCGCTTTCTGGCGCGGATGAAACCATATTGACTGTCAAAGATTGAAACCAAGCACCGGTACTTATATCTGAATCATGATCGAGTGAAGATGTTTCTTCTTTGGCCGAAGAACTCTCTTCATCTTTTAATGGTGAAGAAGGTGGGGTAGATACATAACCCAACCCCCTGCGGGTCTTCTGATAATAATCAGGACTCTTTCCTCTCGGTCTAAACGAGGGTATGAGATTCCGTCGCCCTTTTCCAAAGTTTAATCCCAGCTTCTGGATAAAATTATATCCCATCTTTTCCATCATCTGTCGGGATCTCTGTTCGTACAAATGGAACTGAGGTGATGTCTGTTCATCACTTTCACTACTTTGTCTTTGTCGAGGCGACGTGACCACTTTGCCGAACATGATCGGCCTTTGGGACTTCTGTCGGGGAGGCACTTCAAAGAAGTGCCCTTGATCCTCGGTTATTTTTAATTGAGAGAGGAGGGAAGACATGAGGGGCAAATGGTAGTCAGGTCATCCACTTCGGTGGAGGTACAAGAGGGCTCCGATTCAGTAGCTACAGCATGCTAGTAGACTAACTTTACATTTTCATTAATAACCCATTCACTCTCTATTACATCCACTATATTATCAAAACTCAAACTAAAATCTAGGTGAGGGTTGATTTCATAATCACCCCCATCATCTTCTCTAGGAAGCTCGTACTCAGTGTCGGCTTCATTGCCACTGTCATCGGGCTTTTGAGGCTTGCCAGGATCATCGTTGGAGATTTCATGAGCTGGTTTGTAGAGTGAAGCATCTATGAAGTAATTCTCCAGTCCTTTGAAAGGTTGCTTATCTGCAATTAGTGTCCGGACTTCTCCTTCCTCATTGCAATATTTCATGCATTGGTGAAGAGTCGACGGGACGATCATGCAAGCATGGATCCAAGGTCGTCCTAGTAGAATATTGTAGGAGGTATCTGCATCAATAACATAGCATGTAACCTCCGTCTTTAGATCTCCAATTTGGTATCGGAGTCGAATTTTCCCGAGGGGGCTGCTATTATTGGCATTGAACCCATATATTGACGTGTTGGTTGGTGTCAGACGATGGAGGGAGATCCCTAGCAGCTGCATCAACCTTCTGGGTACGACACTTAGTGCAGAACCCGGATCAATTTGAATTCTGTCGACTTTTGTGGATCCGACATATCCGGTGAAATATAAAGGCATGTTGTGCTTTATATTCCTTACCTGCATGTCTTCTGGAGAGAAAACTATTTGTGGGACCTGCCTCCTCACTTGATGACAGCGGGGGCAAGAATCTTGTTCTTCATTAGCCGGCTCGACAATCTGAGCTAGGAATGACTCAGAGTCTACCAAAGCTTCCCTTAACGCCTCACGAGTTGACTTTGACAATCGTAACAACTCGTATAGCGTTACTCGAGCTGGAATATTTACCAACTGAGTTATGATATCAAATTGGAAGGAGGTATTCTTAACTCCTTCATCTCTTCGCGGATTCTTCTGGAAACGAACACCTTTTTGCATTGCAGGATTAGTAGTTTCCGCATATATATCCTTCGGATCTACTCTGGTGCAGTCTCTAAGATATGTTTTCCCAGACCGAGTGCCGGAAGGGCCTGCCCCATCTTGATGAGTGGCCATGGCTTCGGCCTCCTCTTCAGAGTCTGTGGGTATTCCTGCAATATATTCATCCTTTATTTCCGCGGAGATAGCATTGCTAGTCCGCTTTTTCTTGTGACCCCCTGTGTTTGTCCACTGCTCGTCTTCTATCAAATCGGGGTGAACCCACATAACTTCCCCTCTTTGGGTCGTTACAGGGACAAGTCCTTCTTAGGCTTTGTTGTAAGGATCAAGATTCTTTCTAACTGCCTCACCCTTTGGGATTGGGGTCACTCCTGCGGGGAACTCGTGGGTTCCAACCACTATGGTTGGCATATTGGCAGTGACCTTCTTCTGCTCTTCCTTAAGCGTCAGAACCCCAGCTTCTATTAGTGCTTGGATTCTGTTCTTAAGGGGAAAACAATTCCGGGTAGGGTGCCCAACATTCCGGTGATAGAGACAGTAGTTGGGATCTTTAGTCTTACCAGCGTCTTCTGGCTTCTTATTCTCCGGAAGTTTTAGCATTCCCTTTTCTGGAGCAAGTGAAAGAGGACAGGTGTCTGTTCAGCTTTGAAAGTGTAATTCCTTTCTTGCTGCGGTCTAATTTGCCTTGATCCTCGCTGACCTTGAGGCTTCGGCTCTGGCGGAGGACTGGTTTTCTGAGGAGCAGCTTCTGACGATATCGCTGCTTTCCCTTTATTCTTATTGCTGTTTTTTGGGTATATGATTTACTACCCCCAGCACTTCTTGACCCGCGGGACTCTTCAACTCAACGAATCAAGTCTTCAGCTTGCTCTCCTTGTTTGAGCAGGTCCCTCCACGTCTTAGACTCTACGGCCCCTATTTTGAGGAGCACATTGGTCTTAAGATTGTGTCGACAGGTCTCTACTAGAGTTTCCTGGATCATTCCGTGTTTGCAATGTACGGACTTCTCCCGGAACCTTTCTATGAAATCTTTAACCGTTTCTTGTTCTCCTTGTCTAGTTGCAAGGAGGGAATGAACCGTAATCTCGGTGTCATCCTCAAAGAATCGTGAAAGAAATAATTTCTCGACATCAAACCAGGCATTAATAGATCCTGGGGGCAACTGCATGAACCAAGTAAAGGCAGGCCCTCGCAAAGTACTTGCGAATACTTTTGTCATAATTGGGTCATTACCAAACAGATGTCCTGCTTGGGACAAGAAATAATAGATGTGCTGACTGGGCGATCCCTTCCCGTCATAAGGCTCTAACTTGAGCGGCTTATACTTCTGTGGGTATGGTATCGTATCCCATTCAGGAGGATACAGTCTTGAGACCCCTAATTCTTTCAACTCCTTTTTAAGCATCAAAGCTTCGAGTTGATTCTGTAATTTTTCAAGCTTTTCTTCATCGGATCATGGAAAGAAAATCTATCTTCTTCCTCATGCATCGAGTGGGCCTTCTCCTCCTGTTCTTCTTCATTTGGATTTTCCTTGCCCTTTTTAGCATTATCTTCAACAAATCTCGATAGCATAACTTTAAGACCTTCAATCATCTTTTACTGCTCTCGAATCATTCTTTCTTGAGCTTCAAATCTCTGATTGATATCATCATATTTATCTGCCATGTGAGATGCTGACTTCTGTAGTCGAGACGATGCAGAGGAACGAGGTGAGGCTATAGCTGAATTATTGTTGTCCTCATCGTAAAAACCCCCTGCGAGCCTCTTATAGTTTCGAGGCGGGACGGCTCCTGACTTTAGTCGAGTAACACGATGAGGTTCTTTATCGCTCGATTCTGAATTATCATCCGTCTCTGCAATTTTCTTCCCTTTTCCTACCATGTTGGAGGTTACAACTCTCCCTTGCTTCAGGGAAGTGGTTCTTGTCTTCTTAGCAGGATTCTGGTTTGACTCGTTTAATCGATCGAACACAGATATCATATTCTTGCTGCAGCCACAGCTGTCCATCATGGCTGATACTGCCATCACAAGTTGCTGGCAATGACAGACATGCTCAACCTGAAATTGGTCTATGCCTCTCTTCTTAGAGAGATATTCCCTGAGATCAGCGCCTTTAGTCATAGAGTCAAGACGTCCATTCAACTCTTGAGAAGACCTGGGAACCCACTGAAGCTTCTTTGTCTGATCAACCCTGACTCTGGGGTTGGACCGATCCTCGCGTGGCTTAGGAATAGCCTCGCGTTTCACATTGCGGGCCTGAAGAATAGCTCAGCGCTTATCCACACTAGCCTCGCGTCTCTCGCTGGCTTGGTATGTCTTTAGAAGTTTAGCTTCTGGAATAATAGTCCCGCGTGAAGGGAAGGTCTTACACGCTGACTTATCTTTACGATTAACGCAGATCATAGCTTCGTGCCTAGCACGATTTTTACGACTGACAACTATTTGTCAATCGTCCTCGCGTTCCTCCCGGGTATCAGAAGTCTTGCGTTTATTGCGAGTATTACTGGCCTCACGTCTCTCGTTTAGCTCAGTATCAGCCTCGAGTGGAGAATCACACGCTGGCTTTAGAGAATTTTTATACTCGCATCTCTCGCGAGTGTTAAGTATTTTGCGACTAGCGCAAATCTTGCTGGCTTCGCGTCTCTCGCTAGGCTCAGCATTAGCCTCGCATGGGAAATCACACGCTGGCTTTGAAGTATTTTTATACTCGCGTCTCTCGCGAGTGTTGGGTATTCTGCGACTAGCGCAACCCTTACTGGCTTCGCGTCTCTCGCTAGGCTCAGTAATAGCCTCTTGGAAAATCACATGCTGGCTTTGAAGAATTTTTATACTCGCGTCTCTCGCGAGTGTTGGGTATTCTGCGACTAGCGCAACCCTTACTGGCTTCGCGTCTCTCGCTAGGCTCAGTAATAGCCTCGAGTGGAAAATCACACGCTGGCTTTGAAGAATTTTTATACTCGCGTCTCTTGCGAGTGTTGGGTATTCTGCGACTAGCGCAACCCTTACTGGCTTCGCGTCTCACGCTAGGCTCAGTAATAGCCTCGCATGGAAAATCACACGCTGGCTTTTCCTTGCTTTTAAGGCAAGTTGTATCTTCGCGTTTAATGCGGTAGAGACTGGTCTCGCGGGTAGCGCGAGCCAGTTTGCGAGGGACCATTGCCTAGCGTCCTCTAGAGTTAGCTCCGCGTCCAAGGCGGGCTTTGAGGGCTCTACGCCTCGCTCTCCGGTTCCTGTTCCGGAATTGGATCCTGGTCAGTCCAGTCCCTAGGTCTTCTTTGGCAATCGGAAGCTCATCCTCGGCTAGGATTTCTTGTGTGAACTCTGGCTCTATAGCCGCAGTCTCCAAGGATCCCCGTCTCTCGGTGGATACCTTTTTACCCGTCACTCGGGCATTGGAGTACATGCGACGATAGTGTCGTGTCTCATCCAAGTCACCTGATCTGGAGGAGAGGAACTCCTCGTACTTCTGTTGGTCGATTTCAACGACCAGCTTGTCTACTTCGGATCCGATCAAGTCAACGTCCGATTGCGCCACTATCTCTTCATCAGTGAAAGAGATGGCTCCCACTGTGGTCGCCAGTTTGTTCGTCGCAAAAGTTCCTTCGCTTCCTTCTATTGAATACAACTTAGATTACAATAAAAGTGAACAAGAGATAAAGAGAACAAACGAGAGGATTTTATATTTATCGCTCTCTTTTATAATATTTCGTGGGATCAGTGGTGATGGGATCTGTCGAACAGCTCCTTTGGACGATCGGTACGTTGAAATATTCTCTTTTAAAGATATCGGCTGACTATAGACGATCTTCTCTGGTTTTGATTTGTTCAAGGCTCTCTCGCGTAACTCGAACTTCTCAAGAACTCCAGAAAGAAGATGGTGATTTTCTCTGAACTTCACGAACTCAAGGCTCTGTGCGTAACTCGAATTCTCCAAGATTTCAGAAAAATATCTCAATTGCCGAAGAGCCGATCCCTAGGGTTTCACCAGGAAGGTATTTATAGCCCCAGATTAATGCAAGAGTTTCTATCTAAATAGAACTCGTCATTATCAGGGATTCCAATCAAATATCTTAGTTTTGATGGAATTCTGATTAGACTTGATTTGGGTATTTGGATAGGCCCAGAATCATAATCTCAATCAATTTGAGATTCTGGTTATCTGCTTACGCGGAGCTTTCATCGCATCAAAACGCGACGCTAACTAACCAAAACGCAGAGCTATTGATCATCTCCGCGTTTTACTCAAACGCGAGGCAATACAAGCCAGACTGCGGAATCAATGCGGAGCTATTAAACATCTCCGCGTTTTATTCAAACGCAGGGTTAATATTACCAAACGCGGGGCTACTAAATTGGCTCCGCGTTTTGTTGTGAAAATCCTCTTAACTTAGAAATTTTCACTGCCAACAGCAGTAAGGAATTGTTCTGTTCAAAGGGTGAGCTCAAAGAAAGAGCGAAAGAAGACGAAGCTGACGCTTATGCATCTACCCTAAAACCAAGGGATTGGCGTTTTCCTTATATAGACTATGTCATTTACGGGATATTACCCGAAAATTCAAAAGAAGCCAAAGCCATTCAGAGAAGGGCCATCCTGTTTTACTACAACGCGAAACTCCAGACGTTGTATAGAAAATCCTACGACGGAGTCTTACTGCGCTGCCTTTCCAACCGCGAAGCTCAAAAGGTACTCGAAGAAGCTCATGCTGGCATCTGCGGAGCACACCAGCCAGGACCGAAACTCTGGAATAGAATCCAAAGGATGGGTTATTATTGGTCTAAGATGATAATAGAAGCAGTCAACTACGCCAAGAAGTATAGGGCCTGCCAAATACATGCAGACTTTATACACCAAGCTCCAGAATATCTCCACCCGATGGCTACGTCATGGCCGTTTGAACAATGGGGTATGGACATCATAGGGCCAATTTCTCCGCCATCAACGAGAGGACATCGGTTCATTTTGGCCATAACTGATTACTTTTCAAAGTGGACCGAGGACATCTCCCTGACCGAAGTAAAATCTTCAGATGTTATCAAGTTCATCAAGCACCATGTACTTTATCGCTTCGGGGTGCCTAGAAGAATAATTCACGACAACAGATCTCAATTCGTATGCCAAGTGTATTCCAAATTCTGCAACAAATACAGGATTGAAGATGTGGCTTCATCGCCATACTATCCTGCAGCCAATGGTCTAGCAGAAGCTTTCAATAAGACCATCATAAAACTTCTTAAGAAGTTTGTGTCATCCAATCAACGGGATTTGGACGAAAAGCTCGGAGAGTATCTGTGGGCTTACCGAACCACAGTCCGAACTTCCACCAATGCCACTCCGTTCTCCTTGGTATATGGATCAGAAGCGGTCTTGCCTTTGGAGATCCAAATCCCTTCATTACGAGTCGCGTTAACAACAAGGATGATAGGAGAAGAAAAGCATCAGCAAAGGCTCCAGGAGTTAGAAGCCTTGGATGATAAACGCCTAGAAGCACAACAGAGTATCGAGTTATACCATGCGCGGATCTCCAGAATCTTTAACAAGAAGGCTAAGCGAAGGACTTTTAAGAAAGGTGATCTAGTCCTATCAGTTAGAAAACCAATCATAACAAGCCAAAAGTCTAGGGGAAAGTTCCAGCCAAAGTGGGAGGGTCCCTTCGTCATTGATACGGTCTACTCCAATGGGGCGTATCGGGTGACAAAGCCTAATGGTGACAAGATCCTAATGCCAATCAACGGCAAGTTCTTGAAGAAATATTATCCTTAGCGAAATTATAGAACACCAGCTACAATATAGCCTGCGTAGTTCTATGTTAGTCACAAATGAATAATTTCTCTGTAATCAAAACTTCGTCAATCAAAGTTCTCGGTTCCTGGCGAACCGGATTTTCCTTTTTCCAAAATTTACCAAGTTAAATATTACCTCTGGCGAACCAGATTTTCCTTTTTCCAAAATTTGCCAAGTTAAATATTACCTCTGGCGAACCAGATTTTCCTTTTCCAAAATTTGCTAAGTTAAATATTACCCCTGGCGAACCGAATTTTCCTTTTTCCAAAATTTGCCAAGTTAAATATTACCTCTGGCGAATCAGATTTTCCGTTTTTCAAATTTGCCAAGTTAAATATTACCTCTGGCGAATCAAATTTTCCTGGTCGTCAGATTTGCCAAATCAATAACACATTAGGCGAATCTAGTTCTTTCATTTATAGTAACGTTGGGTACTTAAAGATTGTGATTCATTTCGAAATTATCAAGTTAACAATTACCTCTGATAATCAACACCAGAATCATCTTTCAGGTACTATCAGTTACGAAGAAAGAAAAGAACTTCTTTATTCATCATCAGAACAAAATTACAAAGAATTCTCTAGGTGCTATACAGCCAATAAGAGTGAATACAAATAAAAAAAAAAGAGGACTTGCTTCTGTAACCGTCTCTTTCGGCATGGTTCAGATCAAAAAGTTTGCTTTTGCAGGGCCTTCTTCTGGAATGACGGACTTGCTTCTGTAACCGCCTCTTTCGGGATGATTCAGATCAAAAAGTTTGCTCAATGGCCTCCACTTCCAATTTGCTCTTGTAGCCTCCTTCTTTTTAAGGATGGCTTAAAAAGTATAATCTTGTTTCTTCTTTCCGACCACAGTCAGGGACCTCCTGGTTGGTTCTCCCAGGGATGATGCCAGTGAATTGATTAGTTCAAAATTGGGCATACCGAATGCGAACCCCGGCTATATAGCTGACGGGTTGCGCAAATTCAAGGTCCTGATCATTAGTACCCCAACCTTGTGGGATACTAGGAAAGAAGAAAAACAATACCGCAGACCCGAAATCTTTTCTCTCATGTAAGATACATGAGACCTTCCAAGCCCCTTGAGGCATTGGAAGCAATTACGAGCCCATCGGGTCTGGGCCATTGTTAAGGAGAATGACTACGGTTATCTCCTGCAGCCGAAACAAATCCTTGTTAAAAGGAATGAAAAAGAAGGAAGAGGAAGGTATAAATCAGAAAATGAGGCATACCTTAATTAAGGAAAATGACTACGGTCAAAAGGACCTTGTCGGTGAGACACCCGGCTGGATCGATGCAGTCTGGAGGCCTTGTGACATACCAACTCTTATCCATCACTTCGGTTGAAGAAGAAGAAGACATAGCTGCGCCGGTGGATCGACTACAGAAGAGAGAAAGAGAAGAGTCAAGAAGAAACTTTCTCACGGCTGAATGATCCTTCATTGAAGAAAGCATGTTCCTTATATAGGCAAGCTGCTAATTGTGACCTCCAGTTTAGAAGAGATAAGACCGAGATCTTCGGTCAAGATCATCAGTTTAGATCTCAACAGAATTTATGGCTGTTGCATGGGACGTTTCGATATTGCAACCCGAAAATCTCGTCATTAATATAGGCATGCAACGCTTGGGATTCCACGACCAAACGGTTGTATCTCACGGCTCGCAGAAGTCTCTACAAACTCTAAGAAAAAAAAATCTACGGTCTGTTCCGCAAGCTTTTAGACGAAGTATCCCGGACCAGAATTCCGGAACCCGGGTCGCAGGTCAGATATGGATAAGTGTAAATCTGCGAACCCCTAAAAATTCACGTGACTTGAGAAAGTCGCGTAACAAATATATAGACACCAGAGTCTTACGATGGTTCGCAAACTTCAGACAAAAGATGGCAAGTTCGTTACAAATCTTTGGAGAACAATTGCAAAATCACGCCTCGGAAGACCAAAATGAAGTTCTCCATAAAACGTCAAGGGAACTATTACAACAGACAAAAAAAAAGAAAGAGGAACCTAAAGCAGTCTACACAAAAGTTCTACAACTCAATGGTTCAAGAAAATTTTTATTTTCTCCTCTGCGTTATCTATGTCTTGCTGAAGGACCTCATAAGCTTGAACAGTAGCTTGGCGACGCAGTTCTTCGTCACTAGCGATAACGTTCTGCGCTGCCGCAGCCTCCAGCGAATCCAATTCAGATTGCACCACCTGGAGATCCCTGGATATATTGTCCTTCCGACGCGATAAATTGGCCAGATTCCTCACTGACTCCTCACGCTCCTTGGTGATCTTAGCTAGGAAAGCTTGGGCTTTAGCAATGGCTTGATCATGGCCCTTGACAACTGAAGCAGCGGCTTCCACTTGAAGAACCAGAGACTCGCGGTCTGATTGACCCTTTTCTAAAGAGGCCTTGCAAGCATCTACCCTCCCTCGAGTCTCCTTCTGGAACTTAAGTTGTTCCTCTTTCAGCTTCTGGAAGATGATTTCCACTGTCTCAGACTTATCAGTACTTCTGGCTTTCGACAGAGATTCAGCGTGCCTTTGAAGCTGAGTTATCATAAGCCTAAAAGGAGCAGTTCTATCCTCTCCACCAATGCTAACAATACCAGTTAGATAAATGTTGAGAACATTGGCGATCGAAGCAAAAGGAACCCCCTTTAGCACTTTATCGATACAGCAGTCCAGAAACTAAAGGAAAGTCTCCACCGTGTCCTTCAGCAAATCACTCTCAAGCATGTCGACCTCTGTATAAGAAGGAGTAATACTGGATGAGGCAGAAGCTGGTTGATCCGCAACAGGAGGAATGACACCTCTGGAGATTTTCACGGAACTACCAATCACAGTCTCCTGAACTACAGCCTCAGTTGGAGTAGTTGTAGCCGAAACCGTAGACATGGCAGCCGAGGCAATCACTGCTTCTGAAGGGTCAACCGCGGCAGTAGTAACTTCGGTCGCTCCACCAGTGTCAGCTCTCGCGATGGTATTGTTTGGTGAAGCCATATTCGCGCCCTCCAAGTCCGGAGTCAAAATTGGAGCTAGCAAAAAAAAAAGAAGAAAAGAAAAATTGACAGTTAAGTATTACAGTATTATTAGATAAGATAGCATAATTGCTGAAGAAAGAAGATGAAGACTTGAAGATTGGACGCTGGATTCTCCAAGTCCATACACTTCAGGACCAAATACTCCGGGTCCATATACTTCGGCTCGAAGCTCCTCGCTCAAAAAGACATATTTACCATGATCTGAAGGAGTAGAAAAGCGGAAACTGTCACTACTGGCGTCATCATTGTCGCCCCATTCATCTTTATCTTCCGAAGGGGGTGCTGCCTTTGGAGAATCTGGTGAGCGGGTCTCACCTATGATTTGCACTTCATCAGCAGTGTCCTGAGCAACAGGAATCACAGAGTCCTCTTGTAAAGCCGAAGGAGCACCAACTTCAATGTCGGCCTGGACAATAGGAGGAATGGAACCCTCTAGAGTAGCAGGAGTAGGATCACTGCAGAGAACAGGTCCTTGACTCCGATGCCTCTTAAGGGAATGAAGAATTAAAGATGAGTCATCTTCCTCCTCGGATTCCTCAACGAGGGACTCAGAAATCAGAGTGAGTGCTGCAGTTCCTATTCCAGACAAGGCGCTTTGCGAATCAGTTCTCCGCGGAATGTAGGCAGGTCGCTAAGACGCCTTAATCTCTTCCGCTTATGTGAAGATTTCTCTAGAGAAGACGGCAACGGAGGAGAAGTTTTCCTTGACGTCGGATCAGGAGAAGTATCAAGAATAACAACCTGAACTGGTGCACCAGTGTCCTCTTCCTTTCGTTCTGAGTCATCAGATGCACTGTCCCCCTTGAAGTCCTCCATCCCAGCCACCTTTGTGCTGCCAGCCCTCTTTTTCTGGGCATACCAGGATCTGATCTCCCGCAGACTGGTGTGATGTATATTGAAATTTTGCGGAGGAGAATTGGCATCCACGAACCATTTACAGAAGCAAAAGCTCATACTTGAGTTCGGGATCTTGAGCGGAAGATCAAATCTGGCAAGAGTTCCACCCGCGACGAAGTGAAACCAAGCTCGGGCTCCCTCAAGAACATTCCCAACAAAGCTTAACTCTCTATTGGGGTTACCAATGTAAAGCTGATCTTACCCAAGCTGTCGGGCAAAACAACTTGGGTAGTAAGGTTCTATATAGCAGAGATTTCCCAAGCGGAGGACCAAATGTCCTGGGCGGATGTTTATCAACCACCAGAAACATCCTGAGGACAGGGTGGTAAAGTTATCAGCGCTAGCAATGTCCGCGAATTCTTCCCCGTATCCAGCATTCAGGAAGTATGGGAAGCATCTGAACAACTCAAAAGCTGAGAAATGACGAAGGGTTTTGCGGATTGCGGCCATGTAGCCTCCCTTCCACTGTGACCTCTCATAGTGCTGCACTTTGGGAGCATTTAAGTCAATCTTCGAGTCTGCAGGACTCATCAAAGAAGGGCAATGTAGAACTAGCCAAGCCATCAAATAAGTATAGGGATGTTCTACACGCGGATTAGGAGTCTAGATGACAGGATCTCCTTTCTTCTTCTACTCCTTCACATTGCAGAATTTATCAGATAGTCTTCTTAAACCGCTTTGGATACTGCATACCATAGCGGGCAACAAACTGAGCCACCTACCCAACGCCAGTAGAACGGCTGGGTATACGGCCCCAATAGGTATGTTTTCCTGTGAAGGAATAACACACTTCTTTAGCCAAACCAATAAGTAACCCGCCAAGAAGGCAGGGTCAGATAAAGGTTGAAGAGCCTGATAATGGAAACTCTCGAAGGACGTCCCAGCTTTGAAAACGTCATCGTCAGCTTCGGCGACATAAGCGTCTGTCCCGAAGCTTGCAATTCTTTTCTCAACCTCCTTTTCAGAAACTGGAGGAAGGCGAATGAAGCTCGGATTACTCCTGAAAAAGTTAGGCAGGAGGTATTGCAGCCACTTCTTTGGCTTCAAACTACGAGTGCCCGATATGTGGGTGCATATGTGATAATGGCAGAGCAGTTACCAGTAGGTGTCATAAGCCAAAGGATCCTGAGTCTTCAGCAGATGGAGTTCTTCTCTAGTCGGAACGTACTCTTCATATGGGATGTCTCCCATGGGCAAGCCCGAGATCTCGTGCATCTCATGGAGGGCGAAACCCAATTCACCACGAGGACAAAAGACTGTACAAGTATCAGGATTGTACAATTCCAATAAAGCAAAGAAATGAAATCTGCTTGCGGGAATGCCATGTTGAATGGCCCTGACGGCGCGATACAGCCCCGCATGATGAAGCTGATCTCTAAACGATCGCAGAAAGAAGTCGGTTAAGACTGCCCACTCTCTTTTCGAGGAGCAGTGAACCCAACCCGGGGGACGAAAATCCTGAACAGGAAATTCTCCTTGCGCATTGGTAAAACGATGCAGAAAAGTTCGCGCAATTATAAGAACCTCGCCTCTGGGGAGATCATGTTTAAGCAATCTCGACAGCAATCTGCGAAAGCTCTTCCCACTACTGTTGGCAATGAAAATTTCTAAGTTAAAAGGATTTTCCACAACAGAATGCGGAGCTAATTCAATAGCCCCATGTTTGGTTACATTAACCCTGCGTTTGAATGAAACGCGGAGATGTTTAATAGCTCCGCTTTGATTCCGCAGTTTGGCTTGTATTAGCCTTGCGTTTGAGTAAAACGCGGAGATGATCTATAGCTCCGCGTTAGCTCCGCGCACTGGTTATTTAGCACCGTGTTTTGATGCGATTAAAGCTCCGCGTAAGCAGATAACCAGAATCTCAAATTGATTGAGATTATGATTCTGGGCCTATCCAAATATCCAAATCAAGTCTAATCAGAATTCCATCAAAACTAAGATATTTGATTGGAATCCCTGATAATGACGAGTTCTATTTAGATAGAAACTCTTGCATTAACCTGGGGCTATAAATACCTTCCTGGTGAAACCCTAAGGGTCGGCTTTTTGGGGCATCTGAAGTCTCCTATCGATCCTTTGGCAATTCAAGTACGCGAGAGAGCCTTGAAATCTTTGCTGATCATCTTTTTTTTGGCAATTGAGGTGATTTTCTGAAATCTTGGAGAATTCAAGTTACGCACAGAGCCTTGAGTTCGTGAAGATTAGAGAAAATCACCGTCTTCTTTCTGGAGTTCTTGAGAAGTTCGAGTTACGCGAGAGAGCCTTAAACAAATCAAAACCAGAGAAGATCGTCTATATTCGGCCGATATCTTTAAAAGAGAAGATTTCAACGTACCGATCATCCAAAGGAACTACTATAGATCCCATCGCCACAGATCCCACGAAACTATTGTAAAAGAGAGAGATTGAAATTATAAAATCCTCTCGTTTGTTCTCTTTATATATCTTATTCACTTCCGTTGTAATCTAAGATGTGTTCAATGGGAGGAAGTGAAGAAACTTTTGCGACGAACAAACTGGCGACCACAGTGGGAGCCGTCTCTTTCACTGATGAAGAGATTGTGGCGCAATCGAACGTTGACTTGATTGGATCCGAAGTAGACACGCTGGTCGTTGAAATCGACCAGCAGAAGTACGAGGAGTTCCTCTCCTCCGGATCAGGTGACTTGGATGAGACACGGCACTATCATCGCATGTACTCCAATGCCCGAGTGACGGGTAGAAAGGTATCCACCGAGAGACGAGGATCTTTGGAGACTGCGGCTATAGAGCCGGAGTTCACACAAGAAATCCTAGCCGAGGATGAGCTTCCGACTGCCGAAGAAGACCTGGGAACTGGACTGACCAGGACCCAACTCCGGAACAGGAACCGGAGAGCGAGGCATAGAGCCCTCAAAGCCCGTCTTGGACGCGGAGCTAACTCTAGAGGACGCGAGGCTATGGTCCCTCGCAAACTGGCTCGCGCTACCCGCGAGACCAATCTCTACCGCGTTAAACGCGAAGATACAACTTGCCTTAAAAGCAAGGAAAAGCCAGCGTGTGATTTTCCACGCGAGGCTGGTAATACTGGCGAGTTACGCAAGATTCCTGACACTCGCGAGTTACGCGAGTATAAAAATTATTCAAAGCCAGCGTGTGATTCTCCACGCGAGGCTATTACTGTGCCTAGCGAGAGACGCGAAGCCAGTAAGGGTTGCACTAGTCGCAGAATACCCAACACTCGCGAGTTACGCGAGTATAAAAATTATTCAAAGCCAGCGTGTGATTCTCCACGCGAGGCTATTACTGTGCCTAGCGAGAGACGCGAAGCCAGTAAGGGTTGCGCTAGTCGCAGAATACCCAACACTCGCGAGTTACGCGAGTATAAAAATTATTCAAAACCAGCGTGTGATTCTCCACGCGAGGCTATTACTGTGCCTAGCGAGAGACGCGAAGCCAGTGATACTTGCAATAAACGAAAGACTTCTGACACCCACAAGGAACGGGAAGATGATTGGCAGATAGTTGTCAGTCGTAAAAACCGCGCTAAGCGTGAAGCTATGATCTGCGTTAATCGCAAAGATAAGCCAGCGTACAAGAACTTCCCTTCACGTGGGGCTATTATTCCAGAAGCTAAACTTCCAATGACACACCAAGCCAGCGAGAAAGGCGAGGCTAGTGTGGATAAGCGCGGAGCTATTTTTCAGGCCCGCAATGTAAAATGCGAGGCTATTCATAAGCCACGCGAGGATCGGTCCGACCCCAGAGTCAGGGTTGATCAATCAAAGAAGCTTCAGTGGATTCCTAAATATTCTCAAGAGTTGAATGGACCTCTTGACTCCATGGCTAGAGGCACTGACCTCAGGGAACATCTCTCTAAGAAGAGAGGCATAGACCAACTTCAAGTTGAACATATTTGCCATTGCCAGCAACTTGTGATAGCAGTATCAGCCGTGATGGACAACTGTGGCTGCAGCAAGAACAGGATATCTGTGTTCGACCGATTAAACGAGTCAAACCAGAATCCTGCTAAGAAGACAAGGACCACTCCCCTGAAACAGTGGAGTGCTATGTGGATGACTTAGCAGTCAAAAGCAAAGACAAAGAAGATCATCTTCACGATTTAAGAGTGGTCTTCGATCTTATGTGGAAACATCACCTGAAGATGAATCCTACCAAGTCGTTCACGAGGGTATCCAGCGGGAAGTTTCTAGGGTTCATAATAACTTCAAAAGGAATTTTCCTCGACCCTGAAAAGGTAAAAGTGATTAGCGAAATGCCGCCTCCCCGCAATCTTAAGGAATTAAGGGGATTACAAGGAAGGCTCGCTTATATTCGGCGCTTCATATCCAACTTATCTGGACGATGCCAACCATTCTCCAAACTTATGAAGAAGGGAGTGTCTTTCATATGGGATGAGGCATGTCAGCAGGCATTTGATGACCTCAAGGAGTACCTTACTAAGCCTCCTGTACTAATGGTACCAGCCCCTGGGCAGCCCTTCCTTATATATGTAAGGGCCATGGATAATGCTTTAGGAGCATTACTTGCTCAATATAATGAGCACGGCCATGAACATGCCCTCTACTATTTAAGTAGAACAATGATTGGGGCCGAACAGCGGTATACCCTGATTGAAAAAGAATGTTTAGCCCTAGTGTTTGCTGTTCAGAAAATGCGACACTACCTTTCGGGGCAAACAATTCATGTCATATCACGGGTTAATCCCCTGAAGATTCTGATGACAAAACCGGGATTCTTGAATGGCCGATTGGCAAAATAGGCGCTCTTACTATCGCCCTATGATATACATTTTGTCCCTCAAAAGGCCATGAAGGGACAGGCAATCGCTGATTTCCTTGCAGACCATCCAATTTGGTCTCAATTAAAGCAGACATCAGAAGTCAACACAGTTACCGGAGAACAGCCTTGGCAAATGTTCTTTGATGGTGCCCGAGGCGATCTGCTGCTGGAGTGGGGATTGTGCTAATATCCCCACATAAACATATATTGCCTAACGGTTACTCATTAACAGAACCGTGCACTAATAATGTAGCGGAGTACAATGCGCTTATTATCGGCTTAAAAATAGCCCTGCAACTGGGGGTGAACCATCTAGAGGTATATGGAGATTCTAAGCTCATTGTCAATCAGATGACAGGTGAGTATGAAGTCAGACATGAAGCCCTCATCCCCTATCATCAGCTAGCTATTGAGCTAGCAGGATATTTTGAACAATTCTACATATATCACGTATCTCAAAATGAGAACGTTTATGCAGATGCTCTTGCCGCATTAGCCGCAACGCTGGCAATCCCGCCAGGTGAAGCTAAAAGCATCACCATTGGTAGTAGAGAACTCCTCCACCCAGACGTGGTATCTCAAGCCGAAGAGGTATGCCAGATTGGCTTAAAGTTAGAACCCTGTGATTGGCGATTTCCGTTTGTGGATTATGCCTTGCATGGGATATTACCAGAACATCCTAAGGAAGCCACCTCAATAAAGAGAAAGGCCCAAAGATTTTATTATGACCATAAACTTCAGATTTTGTATAAAAAGTCAAGAGGTGGTCTATTGCTACGCTGCATATCGAAAGCAGAAGCAGAATAAGTGCTGAAAGAAACACGTGATGGAATATGTGAAGCTCATCAGCCCGGTCCCAAACTTGGAGACCGTATAAGAAGGCTAGGGTACTACTGGCCGAGTATGGTTACGGAAGTAATGGCATACGCTAAACGATGTCATGCATGCCAAATACATGCCAATTTTATTCATCAACCCCAAGAATACTTGCACAATACCGTCGCAAGCTGGCCATTTGAAGCCTGGGGAATGGACATTGTGGGGCCTATAACTCTCCCGTCATCCAGAGGACATCAGTTTATTCTTGCAATAACCGATTATTTTTCAAAATGGGCCGAAGCCGTGCCCATGAAAGAGGTGAAGACGACAGATGTGATCAAGTTCGTCAAGCATCATGTCATTTACCGCTTTGGCATCCCCCGACGGATTATTCATGATAATGGTCCGTAATTCATTAGTCAGGGATTCTCCAGATTCTGCAATAAGTTCAGAATCAAAGATATTGCTTCAACGCCATATAACCCCGCGGCTAATGGGTTAGCTGAAGCTTTCAACAAGATGATTATTAAACTCCTTCGGAAGTTCGTCTCTTCTAATAAATGAGATTGGGATGAAAAGCTAGGAGAATGCCTGTGGGCTTATCGCACCACCGTTCGCACCCCGACCAAAGCTACCCCGTTCTCTTTGGTTTATGGAAGTGAGGCTGTTCTGCCTCTTGAAATCCAGATACCATCATTAAGAGTGGCTTTAGCCACAAAGATGACGACAGAAGAGCGCCATCAGCAAAGATTGCAAGAACTAGAGGCGTTAGATGAAAAACGTCTCAGGGCTCAACAGCAAATTGAGTTGTATCAAGCCCGAATATCTCAAACGTTCAATAAGAACGTCAAACCAAGGATCTTTAAGCAAGGAGACTTGGTTCTGGCTGTTAAAAGGCCAATGGTGCTAACCCACAAGACTAAGGGAAAGTTTGAACCCAAGTGGGAAGGACCGTTTGTTGTGGAGACAGTATACTCCAGTGGAGCCTATCGCTTAATGAATCAAGACGGCGACAGGATGATGATGCCGATCAATGGCAAGTTTCTGAAGAAATACTATTCTTAGCAGCCCTGGAGATACGAGTCGTCTTTTTCTTAGGCATGCGCATTGTGCGCCTCTGACCTAAACCTTACGTGTTTGGTTCTCAAGTTTGAACCACCATCAGTCTTTTTCTTAGGCATGCGCATTGTGCGCCTCTGACCTAAACCTGACGTGTTTGGTTCTCAAGTTTGAACCACCATCAGTCTTTTTCTTAGGCATGCGCATTGTGCGCCTCTGACCTAAACCTGACATGTTTGGTTCTCAAGTTTAAACCACCATCAGTCTTTTTCTTAGGCATGCACATTGTGCGCCTCTGACCTAAACCTGGTGTGTTTGGAGTACCCAGTTCAAGTTACGCGAGAGAGCCTTAAACCGCTTCCAGTTTGGTTCTCAAGTTTGAACCACCATCAGTCTTTTCTTGGGCATGCGCAGTTTGGCGCCTCTGACCCAAACCTGGTGTGCTTAGTTCTCGAGTTTGAACAACCCCCAATCTTTCCTTTTGGCATGTGAAATTAAACGCCTCTGACCTAAAAAATATGAATTGCCCAACGCCGACTAGGAAATGGGAAGAGAACAAGTTTCTCGCCAACCCATCATACTGGGGTAAAAGTATGAATTGCCCAACGCCGACTAGGCAATGGGAAGAGAACAAGTTTCTCGCTAACCCATCATACTGGGGTAAAAGTATGAATTGCCCAATGCCGATTAGGCAATGGGAAGAGAACGAGTTTCTCGCCAACCCATCATACTAGGGTAAAAGTATGAATTGCCCAATACCGATTAGGCAATGGAAAGAGACGCCGATTAGGCAATGGGAAGAGAATAAGTTTCTCGCTAACCCATCATACTGGGGTAAAAGTATGAATTGCCCAACGCCGATTAGGCAATGGGAAGAGAACAAGTTTCTCGCTAACCCATCATACTGGGGTAAAAGTATGAATTGCCCAACGCCGATTAGGCGATGGGAAGAGAACGAGTTTCTCGCCAACCCATCATACTGGGGTAAAAGTATGAATTGCCCAACGCCGATTAGGCAATGGGAAGAGAACGAGTTTCTCGCCAACCCATCATACTGGGGTAAAAGTATGAATTGCCCAACGCCGACTAGGCAATGGGAAGAGAACAAGTTTCTCGCCAACCCATCATACTGGGGTGAACAAGTTTCTCGCCAACCCATCATACTGGGGTAAAAGTATGAATTGCCCAACGCCGACTAGGCAATGGGAAGAGAACAAGTTTCTCGCCAACCCATCATACTGAGGTAAAAGTATGAATTGCCCAACGCCGATTAGGCAATGGAAAGAGAACGAGTTTCTCGCCAACCCATCATACTGGGGTAAAAGTATGAATTGCCCAACGCCGATTAGGCAATGGGAAGAGAACAAGTTTCTCGCCAACCCATCATACTGGGGTAAAAGTATGAATTGCCCAACGCCGATTAGGCAATGGGAAGAGAACAAGTTTCTCGCCAACCCATCATACTGGGGTAAAAGTATGAATTGCCCAACGCCGATTAGGCAATGGGAAAAGAACAAGTTCCTCGCCAACCCATCATGCTGGGGTAAAAGTATGAATTACCCAACGCCGACTAGGCAATGGGAAGAGAACTAGCTTCTCACCAACCCATCATGCTGGGGTAAAAGTATGAATTGCCCAACGCCGACTAGGCAATGGGAAGAGAACAAAGTTTCTCGCTAACCCATCATGCTGGGGTGAAAGTATGAATCGCCCAATACCGATAAAGTAAAGGGAAGAGGAAAAGTTTGGCATTTAAGCCCAAACGTACTCCTTGACAACTCACCATGTTGAGGGGAATAATATGGCTAGCCCAACTCAAACGGTAGTTGGTAAAGGCTAATCAAATCCGTTAATAGCTGGGGGTTTGCTAAAAATCCCATATTAAACTTTAATTTTTACTTCGGCTCGAGAAATTGAGCATAAACGGTACCGAGATAAATCATTTTGACGACAGGTTATTTGTTGGGCAAGCAAATCTGTTTTGAAGCCAGCAAATAAAAGGGTCAAAAGAATCATCTTTATTAAAAAGGTGAAGATACAAAAAGAATTTCAAAGAAACATCGTAAGGTTATCTTTCTCCTATTTACGAAGTTCTTATTACAAGGAAGATAAAAGCGTAAAGAGAGATGAAACTATTGGCCTCCCAGGAGTCTCAATTGGTTTATTGTCTCGTCCAAAGTTCTACGATGAGAAGCCTCCATGGTTTGCTGAGCTTGCCTACGCAACTCATCATCACTTATTGTAAGTTGTTGCTGACGAGATTCTTCTATGGCACGATTCCTGGTCATCTCTTCCTGCTGAATCTGCTCCTGCTGGACAAGCAACATCTCCCGCTTCTTGATAAATTCTCCTAATCGGAGTTCATTTTCTATCAAGGTGGCCCGAGCTCTGGCAATCGTCTCCTGGGCTTTAGAGATGGCCGCCTGACTTTCCTCAATTCCAAAGTTTACCCTCTGCAGGTCGCCAAGAACGGATTCCCGACTGGCCTGGAGCTCTGTCAGCTCCTGAGACCATCTCTCCTCCTGCTGCCTTAAAATATTTCTTCGAGATAAGGATTCTGCCCGAAGCCGCGCCAGCTCTATCTCAGTGATCGCCTCCACATCCGCCTGATGGAGTGTGTGTAGCGTGGTCACCTGCTCTTCTAAGGCTGCAAGGCGGGCCCGGTATGGAGCTGCTCGATCTTGTCCACCGAATTCTTCAATATTTCCTAGATAGCGGAGTAACAATGGACGTGCGAAGTTGAAGAAATCGTGGCCAGTAAGAACCATCTCGACACATCTTCTTAACAAATGCATAAAATCCTCGATAGTGAAGCCGAAAAGTTTTTCAAGAGGATTTGCACTGTCGGTAGGCAAAGTAGGTAATGCCAAGAAAGGTGTCGTAAGTAAGGGAGCAGTAGTTACTGGAATTGGAGAAGAAGAAGCCCGTCCCTGCATTAAATTCATAATATGGGGGACCAGTAGAGCCAGTGCAGATCTGGAAGAGCTGGAGACCCCAGACGAAGTACCGTCAGTACAGATCACTTGGGTACCCCCACCAACAGGAAGAAAAGATGGGATCACTTCGCCTGAAGCTCCTCCGGTGGGAGAAGCATCTTCGAACGAGAATTTCGAATTATTCTCCTCCCTTGCTGGAAGGCTTGAAGTCGGAAGAGTTGCAGGTATCTCAGCAGCCACAACAACAGACGACGTTAAAATCGCTGACTGAGAAGGCACGCCAACGACCGTGGGAAATGTCTCAGTGGAGCAAACTGGTGTTGGAGATGGCATGCTAGGAGACGGTGTGGCCTCCTTAGCAGCGGCTGCGATAATAATCTCAGTTCTCTCGTCACTTCCCAATTCGTCAATTGGGGGAATTAAAGAGGAAATAGAGGCAGGAGCCGGTGTGGAATAATCAGCCGCAAACTCACCAGCAGAGCTACCCACACCACCAACGGAGCCAGAATGGTCAATTCTATAGTCAGACTCTACTTGGGTAGTCGAGTGCATTGGCGAGAGAAGTTGATCACCTGCATTTCAGAAGACCAGAAAAGCAGTGTTATGTTAAAATAATAACGGGCAAAAGATAAAATGCTAAGGGCCATACCAGGCGATACAAGTCCAGTTGTCGGACTTGAAGGGGGAGCCATTGTCGTTTCCAGCAATGTACCCGTCTCACTACCCGTTAGTTGCGCTACAGGTTCTGCCACAGGCCCTACGGCCAAAGGGGCTGAAACCTCAACAACACTTGGAGCTTGAGCAGGTTCATCCTCCCTTGCCAATGCTGGGGGTACAGCTGAAGCCAACAAGTCAGAAGCGAGTTTGATAGCCACTTCTTGGGGGGCTATCAAAGTTTCCTGTGCCAGTTTTTGCTTCTTACCCGGCCTTTTCTTTAAAGTGCCGCGGCGTTTGAGAGTTGGACTCAGGGAACGACTGATAACAGGCTGAGGAGCTCCACCAGCACCAGTATTATCGTCATCATCACCGGCATCATCGTCTGATTCGCTGACATCCGAAGGCTCAGCCGCAGCGCCAAGGAATTCTTCCATTCCTTTTATCCTTACCCTAGAAGCACCCTGGCGGCTAATATAGAGGGTTTCAATCTCTTTGCAACAACTGCGATTGAGAGAGAAGCCGGGCATGTCAGCATTCGCAATATTGAACCAATTACAGGAGCTGAGGGTCATGGCCAATTCCGGCACCTTCTGGGGCAAGGAGAATTTAGCCTCGGTCCCGCCCGCTGCAAAATGGAACCAGCCACGAGCGTCTTCGTATAAATTCCCCTCGTGAGCGAGATCTTTATTTGGATTGCCCACATAGAGTTGAGAATATCCAAACTGACGAGCAAAGCGACTCGGAGCATATGGCTCGATCTGACACCTGAGATCTTGACGATACACCAAGTATCCGGGACGGATGTTGAGAAGCCACCAGAACGCTCCTGCAGATAAAGTAGTGAACTTATCTGCTCCCACGGCATCCTTCAGCCTCATCCCATATCCTCCGCCGGGAAAGTCAGGAAAACACCGGAAGATCTCGTAATTCTAAAAGCTACGAAGAGTCTTCCGAATCTGGGACATATAATTCTGCCTCCATGAAGAACGTTCATACAGTTCTACAAGGAAGCACTTTTCACCCGAACGACGCTCTGGTGCACTCATTAAGGAGGGACAGTGCAAGACGAGCCACGCCATCAAATAGGTGTAGGGCATCTCCACCCTAGGGTTTGGAGTTCTCGGCTGGGCAGTCTCCTTCGACTTGCCCTTTCCTTTTCCCTTGACTTTAATAGTATGGAGGAAATCACGACAGAGCACCCTCAGTCCATATTGCAAATTGCATACCATGGCGGGAAGGAGTCCAAGGGGGTCGACCGTATGCAAGAAGAACCGCTGGATATACCACGGTCATTGCAATCGCTTCCTTGGGCAATGACGGCACGATGCATCTTTTGAGCCACAGCATCAAAAACCCGGCAATGAGACATCTAATGGAGATCAGAAACTGGGCTTGATAGTGATAGCTCTTGAATGAAGTACCGGGACCGTATCCATTCTCATTAGATTCCGTGGTATAAAACAAACGGTAATGGCCCCTGGCTACACATTGGTCGATCTCTGAAATGGGGACAGGAGAATGACCATGGATAGTGGCCGAGCTATCCTTGGAATTTAGGTTGGCAAAAAGGTATTCGGCCCACTTCTTGTGGCCAATACCGTGATTACGTGCACCTGTCTGGTCAGCGCAGATATGATAATGGCACATCATCTCCCAGTACGTGACATAGATGCGCTCATCCCTCGCCAATAGCATGTTCAACTCATCGGTGGTAGGGATATACTCCTCGTAAGGGACTTCGCCCATCGAGAGCCCAGAAACCTCAAACATCTCGTGGAGAGCGAACCCTAGCTCACCCACTGGAGTAAAGAAAGTACGGGTTTCAGGGTTATACATCTCCAAGAGGCAGTAAAAGTGATAAGCACTCTGGAAAAACCCGAATTGGACATTCCTGATGGCTTTATACAAACCAATATCCTTTAAAATGGGCTCGTGGGAATACAACATGTACTGAACAAGGCGGGCCCACCACATATTGTTAGAAGAATGAACCCAGCCAGGCATCCTGAAGTAGCTAGCCAGGTACTGACCATCCTTCGCCAGGAACTCACTTAAGAAAGTTCGGGCACGAGATGGGCCTTCTCCCACTGGAAGCTCCTTACCAAATCGGCCTGGAAGCAAGCCAGTAATGCATCTGGGGGAACCACTTGATAAACCCCTTTTGCACCAAATTTGCCTGTTGGGACGCCATCTTGCTCTTGAGTCAGTCCCCACTTTAATTCCCGAGGCATTGCCAGTCTCTGAAGATAGACCAGAGAATAGCTACAATCCATTCTAGGCAGAAACATCAGCATTTCGCCTGAGTTATATAACCAAACGCGTTCCTCTTCAGAAAGGATCTCATCTGATTGATCCATCTGGTCTCCAAAGAGGAAAGCGGGTTTCTCCATCGCCTTTCTATTTAAAGTTTTAAAGGCTGCATCAGTTATGATTTCTCGCGCAGTAGTGGGATGATACTGGATCAACTTCTCCTTGCGCTCCTTCGGGTCTGGCTTATATGAAGCCAAGATAGTGGTGAAGCGGAATTGGCCTGCAGGATCAGAGCCTTCAGCAAAGTCGAAGTAATTCTTGTGGGGAAGAGATTCCATCGAATACCCTATTGCAAAAAGAAAGCAGAGTGAGAGAAGTTTCTATAAGACAGAAAATTCTCTAAGTATGGACGCGCGAAGCTAAAAATTAGAATGCGCGAAGCTAAGAATAGCGCCTCGCGAAGCTAAAAATTAGACCGCGCAGAAGTCAAAATAGCCTCGCGTTTCAGCGCGACTGCTACTTAAAATAGCCTCGCATTTCAGCGCGACTGCTACTTAAAATAGCCTCGCGTTTCAGCGTGACTGTTACTTAAAATAGCCTCGCGTTTCAGCGCGACTGCTATTCAAAATAGCCCGCGTTTCACCGCGACTGCTACTCAAAATAGCCTCGCATTTCAGCGCGACTGTTACTCAAAATAGCCTCGCGTTTCAGCGCGACTGCTACTTAAAATAGCCTCGCGTTTCAGCGCGACTGCTACTTAAAATAGCCCCGCGCTTTAAACGCGAGGATGACGCGATAACTTCGCGTAAGAAAAAAGTCAGAGACTTTTCTCCTTCTCCAAGCCTTACAGCAGGAGTACGGCGATCTCACCGGTAAAAGAGTTGATTGATCAGTTAAAATTAAGCCAAATCACTCTAGAAATGTTCTAAAGAGTCTCGATGGAAAGATTCTTACCCCCGATGGGCGAAATGTGGGCTGGCGCGTCGCTGCCTTGGCCGCCGCCACCACTGCTTGCGCCAGTTGCCGAGGATGGAGCCGCTCGAGAAGTAGCACGAGTTTTGGGTGCCATTGTTGAGAAAAATCGACTAAAAATCTGGAGAAACTCGGTCGGAAGAAGATCGGGTCTCCTGAACTCTGATCGCCTGAATTTCTAAGTTTCTGGAAAATTCTCAAATAAAGTGAGAAGAATAAGGAATAGAGATTTTATTTAAAATGAAAGAAACCGCCTCTTGGAATTCGGCGCGAGTTTCGGAGAAAGTGACTAGTCAGTTACTCTCTAAAAATGCAAGGCTATTAGCCTCGCGCGATGATGGAAAATGCGAAGTTGTTTAACTCCGCGCAACTATACAAAACGCGAGGATAGCCTGTGCCTTAGCTTCACGTTTTCATGGAAAAACTTGGATTTTTGACGAGTGCAATTGAGCGCTTCCATTTAAGTTAAAGTGATCCTTATCCGATCATTTGGGTATTATCAGTCTAAGTTACGCAGAAGTGCCTTAGACTATTTTACCAAAATTATTGACCATCTATTTGTTGAGCAAGCAAGTTTATTGAAGCTGACAGATAGAGAGGAAAATAGTTTGCCTTTATCTATAAAAGAAGGAAAGATTACAAAGAGGAAGTTATAGCTCTCCCAAAAACTTTTACATGATCAACTTGTCAATAACCAAACAGTAAGATTTCTCTACAGGGTGTTGAAGCTCAGTTCCCTGGTTCACATGCAAAAGATCTCCTCTGCAAATGTTAACTAGGATCTGTCATCCGAAATGAAGCACGAGAGGAAAGGAAAGTGTTGCATCGAAGCACAAGCTGAACTGCAAGCACTGCAAGTGCTGCAATTCTGAACTGCAAGTGCTGCAGCTCCTTATTTACAGCCCCTTCAGGAGTTTATCTCTCTGAACCAGAGCTTGAAACCTGCAACTATATTGTAAAGCATATGCTTTTGACTTCCTTAGAGTTACTTTTGCTGATGAAGATCGATGGACCCGCATACATTCCTCTTCAGGAAGGACTGGACTTACTGCAAAAGGAACAGAGTTTCCAAAAGAGTGAAAACGCGGAGCTAAATTAACCTCGCGCACAGTTGAAGAAATAGTCTCGCGCTTTAAACGCAGAGGATGATGCGATAACTTCGCGTAAAGGGGGGACAAGATTCCTTTCTGCTCTTTCCTTCTCTTTCAAATTCATAGCGACTGCTAATCAAAGATAGCCTCGCAATTCATAGCGACTGCTAATCAAAGATAGCCTCGCAATTCATCGCGACTGCTAATCAAAAATAGCCTCGCAATTCATCGCGACTGCTAATCAAAGATAGCCTCGCAATTCATCGCGACTGCTAATCAAAGATAGCCTCGCGGATTCATTGAGACTACTAGTAAAGCCCCGCGTTTCAAGCGCAGGGACGACACAATAAAACGGCGATCTCGCCGACAAGATAAGCAATCGTCCAGAATAAACCAAGCCAAAATATCTCAGAGTGGTTCTTAGAAGACCAAGAGATGAGGTTTTTACTTTCGGAAGACGCTGCATAGACTGGTTCGCTGTTGCGTTTACCTTCACGGCCGCTGACATTAACGCCGGCCAACTTGCGAAAAGCCAAACTCCTCTGGAGAGACATCCTAATGATGAAAATCTATGGAGAATTGAACGAAGATCAGTTGAAGATTATTTGTGAGTCACTCGAGTTCTCAGAAATTCTTCGGATGAGATGAAGAAGAAGATGAGCCGGGAGCTCTATTTAAACAAAATTTCCGTCGCTTGGTATTCGGCATGGAAACTCGGGGTAATTAATGACATAATTACTCATTTTACTGAAGACGAAGTGAAGCTGATTAGCTCCGCGTAAGTGAGCATAACGCGAGATAGACTTGGTATTCTAACTCCGCGTTTTAGATTAAATATCCAAAGTATTTCAAAATCTGCTGAAGTCTAAGTCATTTTGAAAACTTTGGAGGGGGTTCTGTTGGCAGTGAAAATTTCTAAGTTAAAAGGATTTTTCACAATAGAACGCGGAGCTAATTCAATAGCCCCACGTTTGGTTACATTAACCCTGCGTTTGAATGAAACGCGGAGATGTTTAATAGCTCCGCGTTGATTCCGCAGTTTGACTTGTATTAGCCTTGTGTTTGAGTAAAACGCGGAGATGATCAATAGCTCCGCGTTAGCTCCGCGCACTGGTTATTTAGCACCGCATTTTGATGCGATTAAAGCTCCGCGTAAGCAGATAACCAGAATCTCAAATTGATTGAGATTATGATTTTGGGCCTATCCAAATGCCCAAATCAAGTCTAATCAGAATTCCATCAAAACTAAGATATTTGATTGGAATCCCTGATAATGACGAGTTCTATTTAGATAGAAACTCTTGCATTAACCTGGGGCTATAAATACCTTCCTGGTGAAACCCTAAGGGTCGGCTTTTTGGGGCATCTGAAGTCTCCTATCGATCCTTTGGCAATTCAAGTACGCGAGAGAGCCTTGAAGCCTTTGCTGATCATCTTTTTTTTGGCAATTGAGGTGATTTTCTGAAATCTTGGAGAATTCAAGTTACGCACAGAGTCTTCAGTTCGTGAAGATCAGAGAAAATCACCGTCTTCTTTCTGGAATTCTTGAGAAGTTCGAGTTACGCGAGAGAGCCTAGAACAAATCAAAACCAAAGAAGATCGTCTATATTCGGCCGATATCTTTAAAAGAGAAGATTTCAACGTACCGATCGTCCAAAGGAACTACTATAGATCCCATCGCCACAGATCCCACGAAACTATTGTAAAAGAGAGAGATTGAAATTATAAAATCCTCTCGTTTGTTCTCTTTATATATCTTGTTCACTTCCGTTGTAATCTAAGATGTGTTCAATGGGGGGAAGCGAAGAAACTTTTGCGACGAACAACTACCACGAGGGAAAACACCTTGAGCATTGAAGCCCCCCAACAAGACACCGTCATGTGGCATGTTTATGTGTCAGTCCATTCGCATGGGCACAGAAAGGGACTGAAAGAATAAGAATGGATAACATCTCTCCATGTTAGGAAGAAACAAGTGACAACCTTCAACTTGGCGAAACCACTTATAATCGCCATCTTCCAAGCCACTGTCGGGCATTGGAATATGGTCCCCAAACAAGATGACAGGCTTGAGCAACAGAGACTGATTTTCTCCTTCAAAGGGAGCATTAGTCATCAACTCTCGCAATGATGAACGAGAAGGGTGGAGAATCTTGTCTGCTCTCTCTTGGTTATCCGAAGCTATATAGTGGGGAAAGACATGACCAAATCTGAACTCTTTCTTCCCATTATAGCCATCAGAATATCCGAAATAATGATCCTTTAGCCAAGGATTCGAGGCGTAATCAACTACAAAAGACATTCAAATTCAAGACAAAAAAAAATGAGAAAGGGACTCTGCCTTTCGACTTTTTACCTCCAATCAAGGGTTCCTGCCGAACCACTATCGAGCTAGATGCAGCTTGAGGATCTTGACGACTCTTGGCAACGGCGTCGGAAGAAGAAACTTTCTTCGGCATCTTTTGCAGAGGGAGGAAATCTCTCACACGGAGAATCAGATAGAAGATTAAAGACGAGAAGTCTGAGGAGCTCTAACGAAGAACTCAGATTTCAAATTTCTTGAGATAAGGGTAGCCTCTCTCGTAAAGTGGAGGTTATATAGCCGGTGATTTGACGGCCAGGATCTCTGAACAGACGTGATATCCGGCTGGAATCGCGTTGATACCTTTTCATTTAATGCGGCTCAGAAAAATGCCTCGAATATGACACTACGGAAAAGCAACCGCCTGCCAGCTTTCCTGCAAAAGTTCCCGACCCTAATACAGAGTCGTTCTCTTCTCAAAAAGACGGAGAGTTGCGCCCCTAATACAGAGACGTGTTCCTTCCGAAAAAAGTTCGCGACCCTAATACAGAGTCGTTTTCTACTCAAAGACGGAGAGTCGCGCCCCTAATACAGAGACGTGTTCCTTCCGAAGACAGTTCGCGACCCTAATACAGAGTCGTTTTCTACTCAAAGACGGAGAGTCGCGCCCCTAATACAGAGACGTGTTCCTTCCGAAGACAGTTCGTGACCCTAATATAGAGTCGTTTTCTATTCAAAGATGGAGAGTCGCACCCCTAATACAGAGATGCGTTCCTTCCAAAACAAAAGTTTGCGACCCTAACACAGAGTCGTCTTCTTCGCAATACAAATCAACGATCCTAACACGGAGTCGTATGATCCAGAAATTGTCAATAAATGAGGCCCTAATACAGAGTCACATTTCCCTTCCAAAGCAAGAAGCAGTAGTGACGCTAATACAGAGTCACAGACTTCTGCAAATGCAATGGAGATTCTAATACAGAATATTATATCCAAAGTATTCCAAAACTCCTTAAAAGTCATGAGAGTTTTTAGAAATTTTGGAGGGGGTTTTGTCAGTGAAAAAAATTCTGGAAAAGCAAAGCGGATCCACGAATTCAGAGACGGAAGCCCGCAACTCATTTGATCAGCGAGTCTAAGAAACTGTGATCCGCGAGTCTGAGAAACTGAGGTCCGCGATCCAGACGACAGAACAGGTTCACGAATCTAAAGCTGAGATTCGCGACACTACCTATAACTTTCGGGTGGGGTTTAATACAAAGTCACCCGACCCGAACAAGAGAATTGCCACCACGGATCGTGGGACTAACTGCCAAACGAATGCAGCGGCGTCACTTCGGTCGTGGGAGCAACCGCCTAACGAATATGGTGGCACTTCGCGAGTAATGGGAGCTAACAGACGAGCAAATATGGCGGGACGTTACTCCAAACCCCCTATAAAAGGTGGGGAGCGAAAGATATACGAAGACACAGACGGACAGAGAGAGAGACAGATAGAGACTGAGACGTCTTCTCCCAGAAATTATCCCTTGTAATCAAGAGTAAAGAGCCCCTTTTTTCTTTTCCTTTAGCCAACTGAGAGAAATTGTACGGAGTGTCAACGGAGAGCAGGATCTCCTCCATAGCTACCTAGAAACCCAGTTTTAAACAAAGAGGAATTCCATCTTGCTCATCTTCTGTAAACGGGAAACCGTTAGATTGTAATCTTTTATTGAAAGATTGTCAGTAAAGAGCAATTCAATTTTCATAGCGAACAGAAGATTGGCGACTCCTCTGGGAACCACCATCACCTCAGGTGACTTGGTGGTGGCTCAATCCGACAACATTCCAGTTAGTAGTATGGTCGACTCGCTCACCATTTCCGTCGACCAGTAAAAATATGAAGAATTTCTTTCTTCAGGCTATTGCCTTCTCCTTGGGAATTGACCCCTTGGAGATTTTATGGTATCCCTTTAGGGAAGTAGCCTCACATTTATGTTCACTTTTGTACTCTGGATGAGTTATGTGCATTGGCTTAGTCTCGCGCACTAGTATAACCATGTACGCTGGTTTAGTCTTGAGTTAGCCTAATGTCTGGATGACTTTACACTGACTTAGTTTCGAGTTAGTTTCATATTGTAGATGATTTTATGCTGACTTAGCCTCACGTTGTGCATGGGCATAGTCTCGTGTTCTTACTTTGGGCTGTTTGATTTCATAGTATGAAAGGGCGAGAAGTTTTTAATTTCTTTTCCCGTTGCCTTGGTAGTATTGGACAATAAAAATTCGTACATTTTTTTTTCTTTTTTTCTTTTTTCTTTCTTTCTTTCTTCTTTTTTTATGTGTTTTTTTTTGTTTTTGTTTTTTTATTTATGGCAGCCATTTTGTTGTAGTTGCATTCGCGGACACACTTTCTATTCAGGTCTCAATTGGATCACATTTGCATCGATAAGTGCCTGAATTTATCTTTTAGAACATAGCAATGTTTGGTTGGGTGCCCAATGTTTTGATGGCAGAGGCAATATTTTGGATCATTTATTTTTTCAGGTTCCTCTAGCTTCTGATTTTCGGATAATCTGAGCATCCCCTTTTTATTCAGTAGGTGAAAAAATATGACTGCTTGTTCATCTTTAAAATTATATATCCATTGCGATTTAGAAGAATCTTGATTATTCTGTATTTTTTTATTTGCAGCAGGTTTAATAGTTATTGACTCCTTTTCTTTGGAGTGGGATGATTGTGGCTGTGGCTGATTCATGGCCATCCTCCTCTAGGTATGGTATTCATTGATATGTCGGATTATATCTTCTACTTACTGTCCTTTTTTGAGTAGATCCTTCCAGATTTTGGACTCTACTGCTCCCATTTTGACTAATATTTTGGTCTAAAGATTGTATTTGAAGATCTCCACCAATATTTCCTGCGACATGCCATGCGGGCACCGCACTGACATTTTGCGAAAACGCTCAATGAAACTTTTAACCGTCTCATCTTCTTCTTGTTTGTTTGCTATAAGAGAGTAGATGGATACTTTAGTGTTATCTTCAAAGAAGTGGGCTCGGAACTTTCTTTTCACGTCAAGCATTCATAGTTTTGGGGGTAGCTGCATAAACCAAGTGCATGCAGGCCCTCGTAGGGTATTTGCAAAGATTTTTGTCATCACTGGGTCATTTCCCATTAGATGGCCGGTCAGGGAAAGAAAATAGTACATATGCTGGTTTGGAGATCCTTTCCCATCATATGATTCTAACTTCGAAGGTTTATATTTTGCCGGAAACGGTGCAGAATCTCATTCTATCGGGTAGGGTCTCGTAAGCTCCATCTTCTGCAATCCTTTTCAGTATATTAATACTTCTATTTGACTTTGAAGCTTCTCCATTTTTTCAGTGTGGAGATCGATAACATATCCGTCTTTCTCGCCTTTTCTCTCGGCATCTGGGTTGAATTTGATATCATCCTTCTTTGCTTTTTCAAAAGAGAAATAACCCCCTACTCCGTCTTCTGAGTTCTTTTGAGTGCTTTCTGTTACCTTCGCGAGCATCGCTTTGAGCTCCTCGATGCTTCTTTGTTGCTCTTGGATGGGGCATTCTTGTACCTCAATCTTTTGACTCATCCAAGTGGACCGTTCGACCATAAGAATTGTCCTTCTTCTAGACCGAGAGGATACGTACGATCGCAGCATTGCTATGGCCGAATACTTGCTAAACTCTTCATATTCCTTGTTAGAACCCCCTGTCAATCTTTTGAAATTGCAGGGAGCCATCACGCCTGACCTGAGGAGTGTGTGATGATAGATTTTCTCTGCTTCCGTATTAGAGGCATACCCTTCGATGACTAGTTTTTTACTTTTATTCACCATATTCAACGTGAAAATGGGCAAGTCTTAATCTAATTCAGAGTTTTCTTTTTACAACCATCTTCTTTTTAGAATATTGAATCTCGGTGCTGACAGCCGGTTAAATACAGATAGTCATGAGGCTCGACAGCGACTGTAAGTCAAAACTGCTGCGATTAACTCCTCACAATAACATGACTGATGGGGTCATGCTGCCTTTCCTTTGTTTGTAAGATATCTCTGTAAATCCGGAGTTTCTTCTTCTGGTACTAATATAACCATCTTTTGCGGGTGGGGCCCACTTCTTGTGTGAGATTTATTTGTCCAGACAGATGCCTTGAGAAGTCATAGAAGTTAAGAAGTCATAGAAGTTATATTTGTCAACCCCAGTTTGGTTCGATGCCCAGTATTAGTTTTGAGATTTTTTACATGAAACTGCTTGGTAGCCTTGCATTATTCTGTTCTTATGCGAAGATGAGACTTAACTCTAGTCTCACGCGCTGGATGATCCTCGCGTATTAGACGAGCCTGGCGTACTAATCCAGCCTCGCATGTTGGCTTAGTTGAACTAGTTTCACATACTAGCTTAGACTTAGCTTGATTTTTAGTTTTACTTATGCTAGGATGGCGTTAAGTTTTATTTATGCTAGGCTGCAAATCAACCTGGCGTTCAACTTTGCTCATGCGGGGCTGAGATTTAGCCTGGCATCCTTGATTTATACTAGGCTGATTTTTGCTAAGCTGATTTCTACAAACTGATTTTTGCTAGGCTGATATGTGCTGGGTTGATATGTGCTGGGCTGATTCTTGCCAGGCTAAGAAGTGTTAGGCTGAATTTTACCAAGCTGATTTTTGCTAGGTTGAGGAGTGCTAACCTGATTTTTGCCAGGCTAAGAAGTACTAGGTTGGCTAGGCTAATTTTTTCAGAGTTGAGGAGAGCTAGGCTGCCTAGGCTAATTTTTGCCAAGTTGAGGAATGCTAGGCTAAGCTGATTTTTGCCAAACTAAGAAGTGCTAGGTTGGGTAGACTGATTTTTAGCCTGACATCTTCCTTACTTTGTGCTAGACTAATTTTGAGCCTGACATCCTTCTTGACTTAAGCTAAGTTGATTTTGAGCCTGACATCCACCTTTGTTTGTATTAGGCTGATTTTGAGCTTAGCATCTATCTTGACTTGTGCTAGGCTGATTCTGAGCATGGCATGCGAAACTGGCTCTGAGTGCCCTACGATGCGCCCTCCGATTCTGGTTGTAGGTTTTGGTTCGTCTTTGCGCCGCAATAAGTTCTCCTTTGGCATCGATCACAGCAAGTTCTTTGAATATTGGAAGGGGCACTGTTTGTTTTGATGGAGCAGAGTTTGAAAATCCAAGTGACTATTGATGAATCAACGCCTCCTTATTATCCAAAACTATCAGGACATCTTTTTGTTCAGGTGATTTTGAACGTTTTGAGTTCGTCACCATTTTGTGTCTTTGCAACACGGAATTTTCCTTGCTTGGACTCGACGAGTCCAAGGATATGTAATCCTCGTATTTTTGTTGCTCGACCTCGATCACCAAATTTTCCATCATTTCTCCAATTTTGTTGACGTTGGATTGGACCACCATCTCCTCTTCAGTGTAGGAGATTTCTCTCACTGTACTCACCAGTCTGCTTTTGAAAAAATCGAAAATCTTTCCATTATCATTAAGAAAATTGAAGTTACAGAAGTTCTCCTAGATCGATTACAATGAAAAGAATTGAGAAAAGAAAAACAGACGAGAGGACTTATAAAATACGTCGCTCTCTTTTACAGAAGATTGTGGGATCAAGGCAACTATAAGAATTGATCCGTTTCTTGTTGACAATCCGATGTTGATGGTTGGAGACGGTGGAGATTTCTTGAGCTCGTTCTTCTCTTCTGATCTTGGGAGAAGTTCAGACTCTTGAGCGAGAAAGAAATCTGGCCAAAAATCTTTTTTGAGTCCCTTTGGAGGGGTATTTATAGGCTCCAGATTGTTGAAGAGGTTTCTTGTAGATAAAAACATAATCTTATTGTAATCTTGATATGATATTTGAATATTCCTTTGATTAGATTTGCTCCATGATTCATTACATCTGGTCCTGCTTCTGCACCCAAAAATCAATTAAAGTCTGATTAAAATTTGAGTCTGATTAGAATTTGTAGAAATAGCAAAATTACCCGCAGCGGGGGCCAAAATATATTATGCGATGGAGGTGAGGCTTATTGCATGCAAGGCCAGGCGGCGTTGCGCAAGGCGGGCGGCCAGCCCGCCCGCGAGGCAAGGCCGATTGATTTTTTTTTTTTGTGTTCTACAGTACTCACTACTTTAGTTAGTCCACACCCGCATCACACCTGCTTTTGAAGTTGTACAAGATCAAGTATCGAGATCCAGTCAAGGCCTTTCTACCATAGTGGAAGCGGTCCTTCAACGTCCAACTATCAGGTTCAATTTCATCTTCTTCTCTTTAGTACATCACCTTCCATCCCAAAAGCATATGTTAGTTGTCTTATACTGTGACGAATGACTCTATTCTTAGGCGGACGAACTGTAGCTTTTACTATTGGAAGAAATCAGTGCAAAACTAGAGAATGAGAGAAGCTATTCCAGAAATTGATAATACGGGACATGCTAAGCTTTTATGAGAAAGTTTTAGCCCAAACTCATGTTACAGAGCATGTTGAAGTTTAATAGGCTCACATAGATGGAGTACTTGGCGAAATCAAAAGGACTATCAGATAAGAGGAAGATGTCAGTCTTTTAGTTATAGATGATCATTACCTGAAGATACGCCCATTCTAATGAGAGAAGAGAGACTGTTTGTGGATTCTTTCGATGTCCGGTTCATACTATTTTCTCATCATACAAATAGATCCATCAAATGTATTTGCGTGCTCAATAGACTCTCTATCCAAAGGATCAAAGCTTGAAATAAGTAGGACTATGTATGCAATGACACTTCTTCAATGACTAGCCTAGAAACTCTAAGAAAAATCACAAACTGCTAAACTAGTTATTCAGAACTAACAATTGGCTGCTAAATTTCGTCCCTCCGTAGCACTTTGAAAGTCACAATGGCATGATTGAATGTAGATAGTCCGTGACAGAATCCCCCTTCATTATGATTACACTGCAATCATCTAGGGATCCATGGGCCCCTAAACACCAACCATCTATAAGCAACCACAATTTTAGTCTCAACACATCCATATGGAGAACCGTAATAAAGCAAACCCAAAGTTACACCTAACAACTTCGAGCTTCATAGCTGTTTCATTCTCCTTGGGCCACAACCTGAGTTTTGATGCCACTTGTTGGAGATCGAAATCCCAAATTAGATCTCGCAAATATAATGAGATCACACCATCAAGACCAGCAAAGTAGTATAGCAATGAACACAAGAAAAACATAAGAAAATTAACGTAGTTTGACCGACCAAGCTCGACCTACGTCCATGAGAACGACAAAGAGACTCATTATGAAGAAAAGGTTACACGAAAATATCCAAGTATCACTCTACATCTCACATCTCTCAAATAACAGAAGGTTCCCAAGAACCAACTCTCATATGACAGAAGAACCAACTTCCCCAACGAGAAGATCGAGAGATAGAATCTCACCGGTTTATCGCTGCTTTCCTTCTGCTAGCCTGGGAGAGGGTGCTTGCGACTCCTTCTCAGAAAAAGTAGTTCCAAGTCTTTCTCGGTTAAAGTACCAAAACTCCCCCATCTATCTTCTTCCTATCATCCTGGGGAAAAGGATGAGACGGAATAGGGTGTCATTTCGGAACCATTCATAAGTTTGGTTTATAGCTAAAAGTAAAGAAGATCTATCTAGTGTTCATATTCTAATCCTATGTTGATACTACTATCATTATCTAATTGGTGTTCCAATTAGATGATAGTACTATTATCATCTAATTGGTGTTCCAATCCAATTAAAATACTATCAGCTAATCCAAGTCCAACTAAACTGAAACTCTTTGTGTCCCTGATCACATCTAGATGATCAACAGATGCGAGATACGAACCTAACAATTTCCAGCTTGGCTCGTATCCTATGAGCTATGCAACGTAGTGAAACTCCGTTATTATCGTCATCCATTTTACAGACATCCACTGCACGATGAGCTCCATCTACCGGGAACAACTTGTATAATCATCACCGTCTCTATACTTAAGCACTCATGATCACTAAACCATGCTCTCCTCCGAGCACTCATGATCACTAAACCGTATTCTCTTAAACACTCATGATTATTATACCACGCTCCTCATTAAATGCTCATAATCGACACACTGTGCTCCTCCTTGGTCAAGACACCCGAACCACCTAACCACTCACAATCACTTCTCATGTCATACACCAGATAAAAATGATCGCTATACTATATTCCACTTTGATCCAAAAAACCACGACCATCTAGAGACAAACAAAGATAATTATACATTACCTTGTGCTACAGTATGTCCTTACGTAATTGTATCCACTAACATGAAGTACTGCACCATACCTCATCATTGTAAATCATTGATCATTCTGATCAATGTCGACCACTCGATCAACGCTGATCATCGCTAATCTGCATAAAATCTACTCCAAACAGTGAATTTTTTTTCCAATTTGCAACCACCACTGCGTCCGGAATGCCGAAAAATATTGAATTCGACCCCTGAATCATCTTAATCGGACACCAATTTCTAACCACCATTGCATCCAAAATGCTGAAAAATATTGAATTTGACTCCCGAATCATCTTAATCGGACACTAATTTCTCGATCCACGCTCCGATCAACCACAACCATCGATTTACGCCTCATAATCTATCTCAGCTCTCAGCCACTCCTTTTGATGCATGTCATTGGAGTCTGCGGTCATGTACGTCGCCGTTTGTGCTAGGCTTTTTTTTCCTTATTTTTCTTCTTACTATATTTGCCCTTGATGTCTCTACCAGCTTGCTTATTGTATTCACCTTGGCTCATGTCCGATGAGTCATATAACTTGGAGAAACTCTATTATTCTGAGAGACGTGAGAAGTAGAGAGGTACTTATATCTATTCTTACAATCTTTTCCTTACAATGAGTCTCTTTTGTCGTTCCCGTGGCAGTGGTCGAACTTGGTCGGACGAACCACATTAATTCTCTTGTGTTCTTATTGTGATGTATGTCTCTATCTTGATGATCTTGATGGTGTGATCTCATCGTATTTGCGAGATCTGATTTGGGGTTTCGATTCCCAACAACTATGAATAATTCTAAAGAACAAACTAATGAAGATCTCTATATCAGGATTAGCTCATCATGAACGAGTAGGAAATGTTAGTTATTTGGACCAAAACCATAACCAATAAACCATTCCATGCACAAGGTGGGAACGTTATGGGTAAAATGATGGAAAACGTACGAGAGTTTTGTGCAGAGAGTTTTGGTAGAGGGAATTCATTAGTTTTGTGTTATTGGAAAAACATAAATAATTCATGAAGAGATCAAAATTGTTCTTAAGAATTTCTACAAAGTTTGGACTGTGAAATAACAATTCCTATTCTCACAGTAGTGACTTCCTCGCTATTCAAATGATCGGGAATCATGTGGGTTTCTCTAATCAGAAAACAAATTGATTGGAGGTTGAAGATGAGACCATAGGGTTTGCAAACCTGCAGGCGTGATTTGCACAATTCGCTTGACCCAATAACTTTGGTTAATTGGGCAGGCGGGCAAGCACAGAGCAGCCCGACTCGCAAGCCCTGTGGGGGGTGTGGAGCGCACTTGACTGCAACCAGACCCGCACACGCCCTACATGGGCAGGCGGGCAGGCCGATGCAATGCGCGTCCGACTCGACCTGCAAGGCTTTTTAAACCCCAACTTTAGTTTTGTGGTTGTCTTTAGCCCGATAGGTTTTCGCGCTTAATTTAAATGCTTTTAAAATAATCTTATGCATTAGACTCCTTATACCATACTATAAAATGAATTATTTTGTTTTAAAATTCATTTTAATATCTAAAAATATCCATGAAATAATTTTTGATGCATTTTTAAATAGAAATAAATTAGATTTAATGGTCAGAATGTTGTTTTAGGACGGCTAGAAATATTCTATAATCATTTAAAAACTAAAAATAATTCTGATTGTTCATATGCATGAGTTAGAAATACTTTTTTTCTCGATGAATTGAATATAAGAATTATGTTTAGTGTTATTTTGATAGGATTGTTGTTAGTTTAAACAACTATTCTACATGAGTGGAAGTCCAAGAAATGTTGGATTATTTAAGAAATAATAAAATGAATTCTAAGAATAGTTTGGAAGAATATATTGGCACCATGTATCAACGAATGCATTTTTTTCCATCATGTGTATCTTGAATTATTCCGAGAACAATGAATGTACATAGTATTAGAACCGTTGCTTGACTCATAAAAATTGAAAAAATTCTAATCAAAGTTATTTATTCGAGATTCCACGTCATTACGATTTGCTCTCTGAACACTCCTAGTTTGAGTTCGTCTTGAGCCTAAATCTCTGTTTGGCACTTGAAATTGGCTCGGTGACATTGTGAGACAATTTTCTCATTAACAACTGCAGATTGAATGGAGAAGTATGATCAGTAGATGTGGTTTTGATTGATTAAATTGGTGAGTAGGGGGCTTGTGTTTAATCTTCCATCAATTTTGCAAGTCAATGGTATGCCATATTTTTGTCCTACCTTCAAATTATAATCAATGTATGATCATATGATCCAAAATTTGACAAACCATCAGAAGAAATATGGGTCTACTTATCTTTTTCCTTCTCCTAATATAGTGTTTTTTTTTCCTCGATGAAAGAATTTTTTGGACTTTCTCTCTCATTACATTGATGTATGTATGCCTAAAAACATTTTATGGTAATAAAAAAAATTTCCCATTTTAACAAGTATCCCCATTTGAAGACAAGCATTAATGCAAGCGAAAAAGGGATGGTAATGCACGCGTCCACAAACCAATTTTTGGTTTTTCTATACAAAATTTTGAATTAGAAAAATAAAATTTTCATCCATAATTCAAAATTTTGTATAGTCCAAACTAAAAATTGATCCATAAACGCGTCCATTACCATCCCTAAAGCGAATATACATATTCTTTATCAAAAAAAAAAAAAAAAAAATCGTTTTTCTAGCTTCATATTTGGGAGAAAAATTTCATGGCAAGAGGGAGTATTCTTAAATAAGAAATTATTTAATTGGTTATCATGTGTTGTTATGTAAAGTGTAGCGAAATAATAAGCACAAGTCAAAGTACATTACGAATAACCTCTTGGCTACAAGTTAGCTTGAGAGCAGAAAGAGAAATGGTGTGCTTGACTTCTCTTGGAAGCCAATAAAAGCTCACATAGAAAGGCTAATGATAGCCCCACAATGAATAACATAACACAACATGCTTGGGTATATACATGACAATGATGAGAACTCTATTTAAACAACCTTAGCGGACACAACTTATCCATACACAACACAATTCCTCTCCTTTTTTCTTGCTTATCCCACTTTAGCCCCCAACAACCTGCAAGCTGACACCTACCAAATCTTGGAAAACGAAGCTCGGAAAATTCACTAGGCCCCCTCCGTTTCGAAAATATTTGATGATTACTCCATTGATGGCTTCATGATAATCTATGGGACTATGCTCTTTTTTGTCATAAGAGAAGTTGTATTAAGAACTTTAATACTTGCATTAGACAGAGACGTAGCGATATGTCACATTCAGATGCATCGTCCTTTGGGTATAACTTATAATAGATTCTGAGAGCTTGTCCTTTACGTATGCGTATATATATTTTTTTAAGAGGATATATAGTTCTAGTTATTTTCAAAGGCCATCTATATAATACACAAATTTAAGATGGAACATAGTTTTTTTTTTTTTTTTTTACCAAAACAAATAGAATAAGAGTTTTTTTTTTTTTTTGGCCAAACTCAAGTTACAAGGGATGACATAGGCTATCTTATTGTAATATGCCTCTCCCCTCCTTCTCATGGGTTTGAAGTAAATTTTCCATTCTATAGGTTTTCAAACAGAGTTGGGTTCTCTCTCATATTTTGCAAGAAATTCTTGGAGGATGGAAATATAGTAGAATAAATTGTTTCTACCAAAACAAATAGAACAAGAGAATTTTTCAAAGTGGCATCCTGTCGGAGATTAATTTCCAACCGATGCTAAACCCGTTTGGAAAAATACTGTGAAAACGGTTCTGAATACTAATCCCCAGTTGAGAAATGTGGGGTTCTTGAGCAAAGTGGCGTGTCTGAATAGAATATCCCAGACTCACTTATCCTAAAAAAACTATATAAATACCCCCAGAAAGTCAATATCTCTAATGGTGGGTTATGAGATTTGCATTCCATCTAAAAGGAAGTGCAAATTAAGGGGTTTTCCCAAATTGGAAGCCAATGAAACACACCTTCTTATAGTGGAGAACCATTCTCATGCAAATAATTCCTAATTTGGGAAAGAGAATCCCACTAGCTATGGAAGATGAGCTACATGCTGTCATTGATGCGAACGGGGAAGTACAATTGGGATGGACTATAGAGCAAGTCTTAGACCTTTCTCATGCTAATCCGTGTCTCATGATAGAAACTACTTCGTCAAACTTTAACCTAACCTTTGTTTCTCTTTCAACAGAAAGCAATGATGCTTGGGCTCTTGTGTCACGGGCTTGATGGCCAAGAAAATTATGATTTGAGAGTGGGAGATTATTATTATTATTATTATTATTATTATTATGATGTGATGGTTACCCAAAAATTATGTGACAAGATAACAAATGGCTGTACGCATCTCCCACACCTGAAGGAGCTTTGCTTTTGCGGACTGTTGAGGACCCGCATGCACAAGGGGTAGGCAACTGCTCCAATTATTGTTAGTTATTGTGAAAAAAAAAGAATTAGTGATTTTTTGCAAAGGGATTGATTGGTTCATATAAAGTAATAGAAAATAGAAAGTGGACAGGTGTAGCTCAACAACTTTTCAAATTTTTTTAATTTTTTTATTGGTTCGTGAAAAATAATTATGAAAAGCGGTAATAAAATGTTGTGTAAATTTTCTATTGATTGTTTCATTTTCAGCGATTAAATAGTGAGTCAAAAAAGCTGACTATATAAGCAACATAAATAAAATGCATTCAGCATATCTGGGTGAAAAATGAAAATTTCACTAGTTCATCGTTAGTAGCTTCCAACTACTTTTAGCAAACCCTGTTTTCTTGATATATAGATCCCGCAACCGGGAGTAATATTTGGAGAGAAAACTTATAAAAAGTTGATGACGCATTGCATTTTATAGAAATGCATTATATGCTCAGAATAAAGGTGAAGGAAAAAGAAATTAACACTCGGCAAAATTGGATTTATTAAGAGTAAGCAATGAAATTTCTAAATGCGCCCCATCTTTTTCTTAATGAAACTCATAGTTTAAAAAACAAATAATTATAAATTTATCATAAATTTTTTGGAAAAAAACTCTTAACCCTTTTTCTTAGTGAGCCTTGCTGTCGTTGCCGCCGCCCCCGTAGCGATAGCAACAGCAGCAAGCAGTTGTTGCTATTACAGCGGCGGCGTTGGAGGCAACAACAGTAGCTGCTGCTACCGCTACTGCTGCTGCCATCGGCGTTGCTACTGCTAAGAGGAGAGAAAGGAGAGATCAATTTCAAAAAAAGAAAAGAAAAAAAATAGAGCTCCCTAAAAAAAATATCTATATTTTAAATTTTCTTAGGCTTACTAAGAAATTGAGACTCACGGGAAAAAAATGGGGCGCATTTAGAATTACTCAGTAAGCAATGAGTGACCTCATCTTCTTTCATTTGCATTGCTATGGATACTAAGGCCCTGTTTGGATTTTAGAAGTGGAAGAAGTAGAGAAGAAAATTAGAAATAGTTTCCAAAATGGAAGGTTAGGAAGAGAGTTGTTCAATAGAGTTCAAGTGTTTGTAAGCTCACTTTTGGAAGTAAGAAGTGAAATATGAAAAATATTATTTTATTATCAAATTAAATAAAAAATAATACTAATATATTTGTTAATTGAGTAGAATTGAAAAGTAATAATGAGAAACTAATAAAAAATAATATATTATTTTATTGCTTGAACTTTAAGAGCACTTCCACTCAAAAATGAAGGGAAGAGAAAAAGAGAAGTTGGGATGCCATATAGCATCCACATCATCCTAGTGAAAATAACTTTCAATTCTCTTCTTGACCAAACAAACAAGTGAAGTAGTGAAAGTAACCTTACTTCCACTACTTCCATTCTACTTGTATGCAAGCAAACACACCTAAGTAGTCATTAGCTTTAGGCTTCAGAAAGCGACCTGGTTCCTTAGAAACCACTTAGATTCTTCACTGTAATGTCAAGCTAAGCCACAAAATGCAGCCCAAAGCATCGAAGGGCATAGCTAATTCTTGAAGCAGAAGCAACGAACACCTGCAGCATGTGGAGAATAAGTTCTCTTTGTCAGTGAATAGGAGAAAGTTGCATTACAGTCCAGCCTTTCACCAATAGCCATACCTCAACTTTGGAGGAAAGGTTCTCATCCTCATCACGAAGGATAAATTAAGCTTCGTTTTGCTTAAGACTGCAACAATTCCCACCATCTGGCTTAAAAGAGAGCCGGAGTGCTCAGTCATCAACAAGCCTGAAATAAGATACAAGATTGTCTTTGCAATTGAGAATTGCAAGAACCCCCTTCATTCAACAATACCGCTGATTATTGGAAATAATATGACTATGCGGATGAGAATAGACTGGTCTAAGAACCAAGTTTTGATTTGTTCTATTCAAAATTTTTAATTAAAAATAAAAATTTTATTTTTTCTAATATAAAAAGAGGTGATGCCATATACCTTGTACATCTTATGCTTCGCGTAGGGAGAAGAATCAGTGGGTCCAAATTAAGCCATATTTCTTGGCATATCCAATTCAAAATTTTGAATTTAAAAAATAAAAATTTTATTTATAATTCAAAATTTTGCCTTGTCGCATTCTCATCCCTAGCTTCTTCGCGGTAGGTGTCCCAAAAGTATGAGGTAAGAAGTTGTTCGGAGTCTCCATAAGCTTAAATTTGGTAGATGGGACTACGATGCGGATGTTGCCTCTCATGGAACAGTTGAAACAGTTGCAGCTAATTGACACCATGCTTGGCGATGCCTTGACTTGCCACCTAAAATGCACGCAGTGGCAGCCACCAGCATGAGTGACAATCGCATCTGTCATTCTTTGCAGTAAGACGAGAGGATCTACTCAGCTAAACCCGCTATTGAAAAAAAAAAAAAAAAAAGAAAGAAAAATTGGTCTCTGTAATGTACATCTACTAGCCATTCCGAAAACTACAAACATAATTAAATGTCAACAGTAAGGGGTTAGTAACAAGATTTAGAATAAAAAGAACAAAAACAACTGCAGGGCGGGGAAATAATCAGTTTATCCTCAGAAATTTGAAATCACAATGATTTATTTCGCTCTAAAGCATTTCAAAATATGAGCTTACTAATCAAAGATTCAAATTCATCAATGCAACTATGTAAGGTTAAGTAGAAATCGTATATGCTACATTTAGATGACAGTCAGTATTCTATAAGCTTCTTTAAGAAATATATATATATATATATATATATATATATATATATATATATATATATATATATATATATATATATATATATATATATATATATATCCAAAAACACAAATATGTAGTAGGATGTGATCCAATAGTATCCCGTTGAAATTTAAATAAACAAAAAAATATTAAATTTGGGGAAAACATATAACATTGTAAATTGGATGAACGACAACAGAAGCTGATTAGAAACTATTTTTGATCTACTATGATTTTGTAATATTAAAACCTTCGGGTAAAAATAAGAAAATATTCAAGGATTAATATATGTTGTTTTACAAGATAGTTGCAGAAGTGATCAGGACATCAATGTTTCTGCAACAGATATCCTTTGTATACTATAGAATGCCAATCAAAAACCAAAGCTTTGTGGATAAAGTACTTCAGTTTAAACCAAACTACGAAATCTACATAGCATGGTATAAATTTTTCACGAAATGAGAAAATATTTCAGGCTAAACCAACTAAGAAAACTTAAAGAAGATAAGTTGAAAATTTCGACCACTCTCATCAAGTGCCACAGTTTACACCAACTTGTACAAAGGAACTGTCATATATATATATATATATATATATATATATATATATATATATATATATATATATATATATATATATATATATATATATCATAGTGGAAAAGCTTATCCAGGTATCCTTGCAGATATTTATATCATAGTGGAAAAGCTTATCCAGGTATCCTTGTATCTGCATGAAATCAGACTACTAGTTGTATGATATACTTCTGCTGTATTTTTATATACTTTCTAGTCGACTCCTCCATGCATGCAGCCTACTGGGCATCTTTAGCATCATGGCATGCAGAACCTGTTGTGGGGGTGTCCCATCCCTAGCTTCTTCGTGGTGGGTGTCCCAAACATAGGGGAAATTTTATTCAGACAGACCACTTTGCTCACTATGCCCACATTTCTCAATTGGGGGTTAATTCCACGAATGGACCAAGGCAAAAAAATAGTTGCAAAATATAATGGCAAATTTGTAACTTTTTACAACTTTAGGAGATAGGGTGTAGTGAGCAATGTAGTGTGCTTAAATAGAATTTTTCCAAAATATAGGCCGGAAACCAATTCAATATAAAAGCTTAAATTGTTAGGTATATATTGACCCAAACTTTCTATTGTATAACATCCCATTCTTTTCACCTGCTTCAAAAATGGAGTGTAGGGGCATGTGCAAAATTCCAACCAATATTGAAAATAACGCATTACAAAACCCGTTATGTTGAAAATAACGCATTATGAAACACGTTATGTTGTATTACGAAACCCGTTATGTTACATTACGAAATCTAACGGAACCCTAGCATTACGTAATAACTGAAAATAATTTAGTGCATTGTAACAATATGTTTTTTTTTTTTTATGTTATTTTACGTTACATTACGTAACGTTAGGTTAAATTACGTTATGTTATGCTATTTATAATTATTTTTTAATAATTTCTATATTGTTATCGATTATTTTGATTATTAACGGATTGATATAGTTTTCTTACTTAGTTAGTTGTCGGTTTGCTTGATTGCTTGTGTAATTGCTAACTTACTAATTTGCAATTGTTTCTTTGTTCGCTTGTTGTAATTCCTCTCTGATTATTGATATATTGCTATATCTTAATTTTAGATTCTATTGAATTTTTAACAGAACTGAAATCAAGAATTACAAATACAAATTAATCATCATAAAATATAAATTACGACAATAATAATAGCATGAATTGAAATAAAAATTAGAATCTTATTTTCTTATTTAGATAATGACTAGAATTACAGTTGCAGAATTAATATAACTTATAAAGATAGATGTGAAAATTATTATAAAACTTAATATAAAATTAGAATAGATTATGATTTACAAAATGGTTTTGTGCTCTTTTGTAGATTTTTTTTCAATTTATTAAAAATTATTTTACATAGTTTTAATTTTTTTATTAAATAAATAGGAAATTATATAAGCAACGCTATGTGTTACGCTATATGCAATATAACCTAACAGAAGCAAAATGTTACATTACCATTATTGCTATTTTAAATATTGATTCCAACATCATAAATGATGCCTTAATTTGTACTACAATATAGACAAATATCAAAGTAAGCAAAGAAAAATTATGTCTACTATATGGAAAAAGTATCAGGAAATAATTGCATTTTTATTAAAGAAAGATAAATACAAAACAATATGGATAAAAACAATATACAAAACATGACAAAAAATTAAAGTAAATAAGTACAAAAGATTCTTCGAAAGCTGGTCTTCACACTTATCACTAAACCTCTGCCTACTCCAAGAAATACGGGTCGTCTTTTTCTAGTGTTGTATACTTCTCGAACTCCATACTTAGCGTATGAAATTCCAAGAGATTAAACCTGACAGACATGGAACAAAGAAAATGATAAGAATACCAGTAGGGATTGTTGGACCTGAATTTTCGAGGACCTGCAATCTCATGCTTGTGTCTAGATGGAAGTCATACACACCAACTTCGGGTGTTTGATTTGTGTGGACTGTATTGCAATCATTATTCCAAATTATCTAAAACTCGAGGAAATTGTGGGTTGATGTTGTTGAAAGACAGACCTCCTCTACTAGCTTGATCCTTCTTAACTATAAAAAAAAAAAAAAAAAAAAAAACAAGTGTCAAATATAAGGGAGTTAGAAAAATGCATGTAGTAATCTAGACTTATGAAATATAAAATTTAAACTAATGTAAAGTGCCATACCTGCAAGGATTGTCTCTTGGGGGCCAAAACCCTAACCCAAAAATATGCTAAAAAAGAGGATAATTGATTGAATATTAATTTTAATGAAGTTTGAAAAAGATTTCAAATGATGCAGAACTAAAACTCTCGTTTTATGGGAAAAAAGTAAAAAATCAAGTTTTCTATAATTAAATTTGAATAAATTTGAGATAGATCAAATGAAAAGGAAGTTTAAAGAAACTTCTTTGTACCAGTGGAAAATATGGCAAATATCGGAGGTCGTTTGGATCAAATAACGTTGAGATCGGAGCCCCCGAACGCCCAAAAAGCTGTCAAAACTATAATACAATAGCCGATTGATCACCAAATTTGATGCCAAAACCACTAAAACAACTCTAGAATGGAGTATATACTGAGAGTTTTCAGTATACTCAAGCAGAGGAATGGAAAGATATTTATCGGCAAAAAATAATAAAATCCCCTGGATGACCTATTATAACCTATCCATGAGCTCTAAATGACCTATCCCATGGACGGCCTATGATAGGTTGTCCAGTTCTAAGCTCCCTTGGATGTAGATAAGATTGAATTTTAGGCTTTTGGACTAAAAATCGATTAAATGGTCGAGATTTGAGTGTCGATTTTTAAGTTTGGATTTAGTTAATCATATAATGAGGATGAGATATTTAAAAAATGGATGAGAGATTTAATAGACCAGCTCATATTATCAGTAATCATGGCAAATTAAATGAAATCACTATGTATAAGATGGATAATAATTAAGTCAATCATGACTGTTGGTTTCGAATGGAAACTCTAGATGACTCTCTCATCCATAGTCGATATGATGTTAATGAATATACCAAATCGAAAATCTTGACGAGACAAATCCAATCAAATTAATGGATCGCAAATGGAATTTGGAAAGACCTCCATTAGAGGAGATCTTCTCTCCACAGCCTGTGCTAGGCCATCGAAAGCTTTGGATAGGCCGTCCAGAAACTCAGAGTTCACTAATCCTAGAAATGTATTCATGGATCTATTCTAAGCAGCTTTGTCAAAAGAATCAACTTGATTTGAGTTTTTTTGAGGCTTGGTTAAAGGATTAGACCGAAAACAAATACAATTGGATGGTCAAAGATCTAAGAGAAACTTGTTTTGATAATGTCTTATTCGTCCAGAGTTAGAACTAGACGTGTGACAAGTCAATTTAGGACTATTTAGATTATGAATCAGGCAATGGAATTGGATTAGAGTGATTCAGTTTATATCAAAAAATGTTATTACATATATGAAAATTGGGAACAATCTGAAATAGAATTAATGGGACATGATTGGAACTAAGCAATAAGCTTAAGAAGATAGGGGAAATGAAAGGAGACTGATTTTCGAATAAAATCCTATGACATTGAAATCAGACAAACTAGAGATCACGCGATATAAAATAATTATGAAAATCCATATCAATAGAATACCCCCTACTTAGTTATCACATCAAATGAAGAGATTCAAGAGGAGATGAGTAACTATGGAAAGGGTTGAGCAATTTTACGGAATGAGACGAAATCTCCTATCTCAACAAGAAGAAATCAGATAGATTGACTATAGAAAGGAAAGCTAAAAAGTCATCCAAATTAAGATTTTGACGGTGTTGGACGCTGGAATAAGTCAAAAAGGAAAATAAGTTACTCTCATGTTAGAATTGGAGTCACGGCCACTTATATCGATACCTTCACGAAAAAAAGAGCAACTAATTAATTGGTGGCTTACACATGATCTAGTGTACACATAGATCGGAGGACTTTAGGGCCTAGGGGTATTATATTGTGGTACTAGATTACCATGATTCAAGAAAAGAGATCGTGCTAGAAAGATAGAAGATAAAATCGGTGGATTAAAGTCTTGAATTTAAAATGATGCTGACAACTAAGAGATTTTTAAAGTTAGAAGATAGTTAATGAAAAAATTCAACTTAATTAAGATACAAAAACTTGGTCTTCATAGTGTTGGGACACGAAACACTGTAGAGAATCATTGAGTAATGGATGTATGTAAATACAAGGATAATTTCAAAAACATGCAATGCACTACATTCTTTAAGAATGTAAACTCAATTTTGAAAAACTACGATACAATTCTGAAAACTGGTTGTGCAGTCACCCTCTCGATAGGAATAGGACGACTAACGATCAAGATGATAGAGGTTTTCAAAAAGCTATTGCATTTATCGAGATAACCACAAAAAAAAAAAAACTTCCCTGCCTTTTATGATGAGTTTGATGAGGACTCATCTCTTACACACAACATAAAAGCATAAGGTTGAAATTTTTTAGTAAATACTTAGTATGCAAAAGTCACAACTAGGGGGTGGCAAATAGATTGGGTAGTCCGTCGAGCATGCCCGGCCCAGCACGTGCTGGAATGTGCCTAGCATGCATCGGCCCATGGGTGCCGTGCTGTGCTTGGCACGTGCCTGGCATAACACATGTTAATTTTTTTTTGAAATATTATTGTTTATAGCCATTGTTTTGCAAATTTTTTTGCATAGAGTCTCTCAATGACTATGAAAGTAGCTGTTGGGAGGGGAGTTGCATAAAAATTGTAAATTTTTCCCCTCAACGGTCAAAATAGATTTTGGGAGGATTTCTTGCAAATTTTTTTGGCAAAAATCTTCTTCTTCCCTTTATAAATAACCTCCTTCTTCCTCCAATTTCATTCTTCCTCACAATTCTTAAACTCTCCTCAATCTTCAACTCTGTCTAATATTTTTAAATACAAAATTCTCTTACAAAACTTCATCCATATTCGATCAAGATTCAAGACTCAAGTGCAAGTATCAAGAAGAAATCTTCCGACTTCCGAGCAATCAATTTTCATCTTCAACTCTCATCTCTCAACTCTCAAGCATTAACAAGCAATTTCTGGTTTCAAGTCTCAACTCTCAAGTTCTTTTTTCTGCCTGCGACGTTGAGATATTTATAATTTGATTTAATTTTTATTCGATTTTTTGGTGATTTTTCGAAAATAGATCCATACTCGTCCAGACACTTCTTTCTCTCAAACCATGGATAGTTTTTTTCCTTTTTTTATCAAATGAAGAATATCGAAGTCTTTGTTAACCATTAGAACACGCTCTACAAATACCATTTGCGTCATAGTCATCTTAAAACATAGAGTCATCTAATATGCCTAAAGAAAATCCCACCGAAACCACAATACCTAAACCCAAACAACCATCTCTGATAGGACTTCAAAATATGATATATATAGAGTCCTTTTGAAAAATTTATAGAAAATGATGTTAGAAAAGCTAAATGCAAGTATTGTCAAAGACCCTATTTCTTTTCTAAAGAAAGTAGAATGGGTCACTTTAAAAGATATTTAGAAAAAAGTACACCCACCAAATGAGCTACAACAAACACAATTAAATACCTATGGAGAAACTTTAGGAACGTTTAAATATAATTCTATATCCGGTAGAGAACAATTAGCAATATATAGTACATACCAAATAACCTTTCTCCATGGCCAAAAATCGAAAATTTGAAAAGTTTGTAAGAATGGCACATAACCCCGAATTTAAAAAAATTATACGTTCAACATGTAAATCCAATATTGTAAAAATATATAAAGATAAGAGATAAATTTTAATTGTAATTTTAACTTCTATAATTTATAGAGTTACAATAAACTCAGATTGTTAGAAGACCTTAAATGGTAGTCATTATTTATGTATACAACCCACTATATAAATCCAGATTGGATAATACAAAAAAGAATAATAAGGTTTAGGATATTTGAATTTTTACACAACGCACATAATTTATCACAATACTTACTAAACGTTTTTTTGGCATTCAGAATAGAAAGAAATTATTTTCCATTCCTTTTGATAATACTTCCGAAAATATAGCCGCAATAGAAATTTTAAAAAATATTACTAAACCGATTTTAGATAACAAATTATTTTATATTAGTTGTATTTGCCACATAATTAAATTATGTGTGCAAGATAGATTAAGAGTAGTAAATGATTCAATAACTAAACTTAAAAATACAATAGCATTATTAAATTTTAGTGGGCCAAGAAAACAAATATTTAAATAAATATATAAGAATTTTAAAATCTCACCAAAAAAATTGTATCAAGATGAGATTCTACATTTAAAATGTTAAACGAGATAAATAAATATAAAGATGTAGTAAATATATTTAATAAAATAGAATTACCATCTTGTAGTTTGGATTTTAATGAATAAAACCATTTGAATTGCATTTGAAAATTTTTAAGTAAATTTGAAGATACAACTAGAGTACTTTTGGGCGCTTATTACTCAACATACACATTGCACTTTATTATTTGATAAAAATTAGTTCAGTTTTTAATAAAAACAGGAATACCCTAATTCTTGAAGATATTGTAAAGTTCATTGAAATTAAATTTAGTAAATATTTTAGAAAATTTCCATACATACTATATTTTATAATCGTTGTAGATTCACATTATAAATTAGATAGAATGGAAATTTTAATACATTTAATTTATACAAATATGTGTTATATAAATAATTTTTTCGATTTAGTTAATGATATTAAAACTTGTTTAGACATTATGTATTATATATATGAAGATATGTATGATGACAAACTACAAACTATAAAAGAACCCACTGTTAAAGAAAGTAAAAAATCAATAATGTCATTCGCATTCCATCATAAAAAATATAGGCAATCTAATACTTATTTTAATGAACTTCACTATTATTTAGAAAGGGTGAACGCATATGATTTGTCACCTGACCATTATTAAGATTTTGATATTTTGGCCTAGTAAAAATTACAGGAGAAACCATATTATGTACTTTTTAACATGATTCATGATCTACTAACCCCTCCGGTCTTCATGCAGCATCAAAGTCTGCTTTTAATGTAGGTAGTAGAGTACTAACATAGTGAAAGAGCTCAATGGTAGTAAACACATTAGAGATGTCTATTTACTTGAAAGATTGGCTCGATATTGAACAAAAAGATCAAGGAAGATCTAACGAATTAGAGTAAGAGAATTTACCAGAGGAATAATAAAAATTGAAAAATTATACACTATTAAGTCTTCATTTATTTTCCTCTTCACCATTGTAATTTTTTTATTCGAATTCTACATTTGTAATTTTTTCATATATTTTTTTAAAACTCATAAATCTTTTAAAAAAAATATTAAGAACAAGTTGAGAGTGACGATCAAGATTCTTTCATCTCTCTTTGGATTTTGTATGATTTTTAAAGATATTTATAGATTTATTTTATTAATGTAATGAGATTCCAGATAATAAAATTATATTTTTTTCTATCTTTTCTACTTATTAGAACTAACTAAACTTACTAAATTAAGTTAATTAACTTAGTAATCAAAAGCATAATTAAAAAAAATAATAATAATTCGGGCCATCACAGCTCGGCACAGGCACGACACGTGTGCGGCGGTTCGAGCCCGAGCTAGTGCCCGGGTAGTCGTGTTGTGCCTATGTGGACGTGTCTTGCTAGACATGGCATGTCCATGGGCACGATATCTCCACAATTGTGGACGTGTCGTGCCGAGCTGTGCCTGACACGGCCTGATTGTCAACTCTAGTCACAACATGAAGAACTGAAGAAATCATACAAAGTTGAGACAACAAAATAGGAAACTCTTGAAGTATAAAGTGGAAGTTGGTTATTTTCTCAAAGCTACTTAAAAAAAGAAGAAGAAAAGCTTATGGCAAAAGTGAGGAAGCAATAAAATTGTTTCAAAAAATATTACAAGTCCATAAATAGAAGTCAGATCAAACCAAACTTAGGAGTTTTTGAGAAGCTTAGGCAGTTTTATAAACAAAAGACGCCGAGGTAGAAACAACTATCATTTACTTGCCATTAGCATCATCAGCAATGGCGATGACAGCCTTACCGTCATGAGTGGCAGCAATAGCACATCCTCTTTGACTGTCGCCCTCTCTTCTTCCTTACATCTTGGAGACTGTTCCACATATAATTAGATTTATACTCTGTTTAGATTCTAATTATAAAAAGTCAAGATAGTATATAAGCTCTACAAGGAAGCCATGATTCCTAGTTCCAATAAAATTTAACTCTCAGCCACCTGTCAATCTCTATAAATACCCTCCTTTGCCATGGAAATAGGAGATGAATCTTGAGATTTTTGAGAACATGTAATTTGTGTAACACCCCAATATTATTAAATAAAAAACTATTTTTCTTAAAATAATAATAAATAAATAAATATGATAGTAATAATAATATTATCTAACAATGAGTCTGATCTTTTACCATCTTACAAATTGTGTTTATCTAAATACCTAGATAACTTGATAATATCAAATTTAGTTAGTTTGAATTTAGTTAGTTTTAAACTTATCTTATCTTATGTAATTTTGCCTTTACCTAAATATTTAATAAAAACTAAACAAATTGAACATTAAGCAAAAAAAAAAAAATTAGAGAAGGGAACTCTTCTTTGTTGAACGCAACGAAGAGAAGAAGAAGAAAAAAAGAGAAAAGGAGAGAGGGAGGGAGGGAGGGGGAGAGAGAGAGAGAGGAGAGAGAGAGAGAGAGAGAGAGAGAGGGAAAGAGAAGGAGAAAAAGGGAAAAAAGAGATCCAATCTAAATTATTTGAAGATAATTTTCAGAGCAGAATCTTTGAGACAAGTGCTTTCCTATTTATTTTATAAATCTTCTATGCTATTTCTTTATCAAAAACTTATTATTATTATTATTATTATTATTATTATTATTATTATTATTATTTAAATAAATGTGTTGATGCAAGTGTTCTTTTATTATTATTATTATTATTATTATTATTTAAATAAATGTGTTGATGCAAGTGTTCTTTTATTATCCTCCTTATTTGTTACTTTCCTTTAATCCATATTGTAGTTTATTTAAATAAAGACAAATGTAGTTCCGTTCCTTTTCTCTATCATTTTATTTGCATTGGAAATTAGAAAAGAAAAAAATTAAAAGAAAAAAAATAAAAGAAACAACAATCTTGTCTTCTATGTGCTATAACACAGGGATAGAGGAAGGTTTAAAAATTTAATTAATAAAATCAAGATAACTTTATTATTTATTTTATTTTTAGTTTTTTTAAAAAAAATATATGCTATTCTATTCAGTACACAGCATAACAGTCTTACCTTGTTTCCCATATTACACATATGGCTAGAAGTATATTTCTTATACATGATTTCTCAGTTTGTACTTAGATTATGTGGTAGTTTAATGAATCAATATTTATTTAGAGTCATTAGGACACATGGGACTTTTGCATGGGAGTTTTGTTGATTGATTGTGCGAATGGGAGCATGATCATATCAGATATATTTTAAAATAATATAACAATTTAAAATAGAGGAAGTTAAGAAAAAGGAGAAAACCCAAAAAAATAATTTCCTTTCTCCGTGCTTCAATAGCACAGAGAAAGGGTGAACGAAAAATAAAACAACAAAATAACAGTTTAAATAAAGTACCATAAAAATATTTTTTGAATGTTGAATAAACACAATGTCTTATCAAAATATATAAGAATACATATAGGAAGAGTTGTTTACTAAATTTTCTTTATGTGCATTTATAATTGTACAATGAGTAATCCAATAAAATTAATTTAGTTACACTATTAGAAGAATTAATCTCAAAGTCTTCTACTACTATCCTACAACTTTAAATCGTATACAAACTAATTTTACTTTATTTCATTGACCCTTAAATTAAAGTAATTGTAAATCTTACATTCAAGATGCATTTCACTTTTCTTGACATCTCTCATTAGAATCGTATGTATAGTTTTTGAGTTCTCCAATAATTTTTGTTTCACTTATTAATATTAATTATTCATTAGGTTACTAAATCATAATTATATTTTATATAAATCCTCAACCTTTAGACATGACACATGATTCATCTGCAACTTATACTAAAATAATACTATATGTCCATTACACTATAGGGAGAGATTATTAAGGATAACATTTTGTAAGATATTGATTTCTAAGTTTTTGTTCTTTTCCCATTAGACTTGTGTCTACCCATAAGATTGGGTTGCTATTATGGACAACTAATAATAAACTTATGGTAAATTTTATTAGATACTTTGTTTCATAAAGAATCCTTTAATATGATTTTCTTTTCCAGAAGCAATATTCTCAGTCTTACTATTAATGTTGCTATCTTAAAAACACTTTGCTTAAAATTGATGCATTTTAATGCAGATGAACTAATTTCCTTCCAGAAAAAAATTCTTACCATGTAAAGTAGTGACTGATGCAATTATTTATGCAAAACAACAAATTCTATTGACCTATTATGGACCTTTTGTTGGAATATTTTTTTGAAATAAGATTTTACCATATCACAATAAGCATTTTTTTAATGGTAATTAATTAGTTAACTAGTCAACGTCTGTAATATACCAAATTTTATCTTTTATTATATATCCTAAAGAATAAAATCATAAAATAAAATAATGGAATATAGGGGAACTAAACGAAGGAATTTGAACATATATTTAGAGATATACATTTTAAGGTTGCGCAGTGAATTTTAGAGACCTACCATGGAGGTTCTAACTAATTACTGGATCACTATGTATTCATGTGTTTTAGGCTTGGCATATTCATTTATGATATATCGCCGAATGCTACCTATATCTTGAGATACGGAAAGTCACAGTTGGTATCAGAGCCTAGGTTCGGCATTAACTTCTACCTAAAAGTCTCCGAATAGGATTACTGTCACATATATATACGCATAAATTACAATTACCTTTGATTCTTATTCTTGTCACATTTCTTTGGCTCCTTACATTCTATCATTCCGTTTATTCTTTGTTTCCCGATCTAATCCAAATCCTTCATCTTTCAGCGAAATGACTAGTCATCGCATCACTTTCTCAAGTACCACTTTCCAAGCTGAAGATCCCAATATGATATAATTGTTTAGGGGGTTATTGAGAATCAATAGCAACAGACTGAGATGTTATAACAGGAGTTGGTGGCTGGAAAACAGAAAACAAACAGTGTTTCAAACTTTAGAAAGTTGAACCCGTCACAATTTTATGGAATTGAGGAACCTATGAAGGCAGAACAGTGGTTGGTGGACACTGAGAACCTGTTGGGTGCAGCACGACTAATGGATGAAGACCGTGTAGAGGTGATCAAAACACAATTTATGGATATTGCTCACACATGGTGGTTGGCCAAGGAGAATCGGTTAGAAAAACCAATAACTTGGGAGGCGTTTAAGCAGAGCTTCTATACTAGGTTCTTCCCGCCGACGGCATAATGGGATCTGGAGCAGAAGTTCATCCACTTGAGGCAAGAAAATCAGATAGTAGATGATTATGCAGTAGAATTTGTTCGGCTGAGCAGATTTGCCCCATTATTGTAGCTCAAGAAGCAGATAGGGCACGAAAATTCCATAATGGACTGGATTTTGAGATTAAGAAGCGCATAACTACTCCACAGTTTGAAACGTATGCTCAGGTTTTAAATGCTGCCAGAATTCAAGAGTGAATAGCAACCAGGAAGAAAAAGGCTTAACTTAGATCCCAGAAGAGGAATATTACACAGGTAGCGGGAGATTTGGCTAAGGATGATGCCACACTACCAGAGAAATGCTGGTTCACTCAACAAAATCGACTAGTGGTGTGTGATTATTGTTCAAAAACAAGATATATTTAGAAGGAGTGCAGGTGAGCACCCAATCCATGTTTGGATTAGCAGAACATCATATTGGATCATGTCCTTTCCAAAGTGAGGCGAGAGATATGTCTCGGATGCCAGCATGACAATCCCAATAGGCAAAACTTCTAGCACCTCCACAACAACGCAGACTCCTGGCCCTACCATAACAGAGACCTATGGAGCCTACTCAGAGGAGTCCTTCGCTTGCAACTCAGCGGTAGGCTTTCTAAAGGGCACAGATAGGAAAGAACCAGAGACAAGGGCATACACTTACACTGACAACAAAGCAGGCCAATGAGAGTAGTGGTGCGATGGCAGGTACTATTTTGATTTAAACTATATTAGATTATATTCTATCTGATTTCGTACTCTTTTGTTAGTTTTATTCTCATTCAATATAGAGACCCTTGTGCTTTTGTAATAGTTGACTAATCCTCTCAACCGTATCCTTTTATATAAGAGTGTACAATAAAAGTTGTGCGCCCTTTTCCATGTTATATCATCTTTTACTAATATCAACATCCCTATTTTGCATTAAATTAAATTTCGAGGACGAAATTTTCTATTAAGGTGGGTAGATTGTAACATCCCAATATTATTAAATAAAAAATTATTTTTCTTAAAATAATAATAAATAAATAAATATGTAGTAATAAAAATATTATTTAACGACAAATCCAATCTTTCACCATCTTGCAAATTGTGTTTAACTAAATATTAGATAACTTGGTAATATCAAATTTAGTTAGTTTGAATTTAGTTAGTTTTAAACTTATCCTATGTAATTTTGCCTTAACCTAAATATCTAAATAAAAAAAATAAAAACTAAACAAATTAACATTAAGCAAAAAGAAAAAAGAAAAAAAAATAGAGAAAGGAACTCTTATTTGTTGAACGTAGAGAAGAGAAGAAGGAAAAAAAAAAAAAACAGAGAAAAAAAAAAGGGAAAAGGAGGGAGAGGGGAGAGAGGGAGAGAGGGAGAGAAGGAAAGAGAAGGAGAAAAAGGGGAAAAGTAGATCCAATCTAAATTATTTGCAATCAATTTTCGGAGCAGAATCTTTAACGCAAGTGCTTTCCTATTTATTTTATAAATCTTCTATGTTATTTCTTTATAAAAAACTTAACATTATTATTATTATTATTATTATTATTATTATTTAAAATAAATGTGCTGACGTAAGTGCTCTTTTATTATCCTCTTTCTTTGTTACTTTCCTTTGATCCATATTGTAGTTTATTTAAATAAAGACAAGTGTAGTTCTGTTCCTTTTTTCTATCATTTTATTTGCATTGGAAATTAGAAAAAGAAAAAGAAAATAAAAGAAATAACAACCTCCTCTTCTCTGTGCTGTAACACAGGGATAGAGGAAGGTTTAAAAAATTTAATTAATAAAATCAAGAGAACTTTATTTATTTTTATTTTTAGTTTTTTTTTAAAAATGTATTCTATTCTATTCAGTAAACAGTATAACAGTCTTACCTTATTTTCCATATTATATACAAGGCTAGAAGTATATTTCTTATATGTGATTTCTCAGTTTATACTTAAATTATGTGGTAATTTAATGAATCAATGCTTATTTAGCATTATTAGGGCACAAGGGATTTTTGCATGGGAGTTTTGTTAATTGATTGTGGGAATGAGAACATGATCTTATCAATATATTTTAAAATAATATAACAGTTTAAAATAGAGGAAGTTTAAAAAAAAAAGAGAAAACCAAAAAAATAATAATTTTCTTTTTCTTTGCTACAACAGCATAGAGAAAGGGTGAATGAAAAACAAAACAACAAAATAATTGTTTAAATAAAGTACCATAAAAATATTTTTGGAATGTTGAATATACATAATTTCTTCTTTAAAATATATAAGAATACATGTACGAAGAGTTGTTTACTAAATTTTCTTTAGGTGCATTTATATTTTTATAATGAGTAATCCAAGAAAAATAATTTAGTTACAACATTAGGAGAATTAATCTCAAATTCTTCTCCTGTCCTACAACCTTAAATCCTATACAAACTAATTTTACTTTATTTTATTGACCCTTAAATTAAAGTAATTGTAAATCTTACATTCAAGATGCATCTCACTTTTATTGACATCTCTTATTAGAATCATATGTAAAGTTTTAGAGTTCTCAAATAATTTCTGTTTCACTTGTTAATATTAATTATTCATTAGGTCACTAAATTAGAATTATATTTTATATAAATCCTCAACCTCCAGACATGACACATGATTCATTGCAATTTATACTAAAATAATACTATATGTCCATTGCACTATAGGGAGAGATTATTAAGGATAACATTTTGTAAGATAATTATATTCTTAGTTTTTTTTCTTTTCCCATTGGACCTATGACTGTCCATAAGATTGGGTAGCTACTATGGACAATAATAAGCTTACAGTAAATTTTATAAGATAGTTTGTTTCATAAAGAATCCTTGAACATGATTTTCTTTTCAAGAAGTAATATCCTCGGTCTTACTATTAATGTTGCTATCTTGAAAATACTTTGCTTAAAATTGATGTATTTTAATTCAGATGAACTAATTTCCTTCCAGAAGAAATTCTTAGCTTGTAAAGTAGTGACTGATACAATTATTTATGCAAAACAATAAGTTCTTTGTGACCTATTATGGACCTTTTGTTAGAATATTTCTTTGAAATAAGATTTTACGATACCACAATAAGCAATTTTTTCATGCTAATTGATTAGTTAACTAGTCAACAGCTGTAATATACCAATTTTTATCTTTTATTATATATTCTAAAGAATAAAATCATAAAAAAAATAATGGGATATGGGGGGAACTAAATGGAGGAAATTGAACACATATTTTGAGAGGTATACTTTTTAAGGTTGTGCAGCCGAATTTTAGAGACCTACGATGGAGGTTCCAAGTGATTACTGGATTACCGTCATGATATGTTATAGGGATTCGAGCCCGGAGTATATACTCGTCCATCATTTTTGAGTAGCTAGCGGTACGTCCTGGGGCAGTCCAGAGTCATGGGGTTGTGGTCCTGGACATGTACGTGACCCTATTAAAATATGTGATTTTTCCTCCTTATAGTTTCAAACTAATTCACATTAGACATCAACAAGACATAATAAGTTTTATATGCATGTTTATCTCTGCTTTTCTTTATTTGCTATTATATCATTCAGAACATGTAAATGCTATATGTTGATCACTATTATATTTAAGATAAGAATATTAAATCCATAATTTAATCTATAAGACATTTTCTTTATTATCCTGTCATATATTTTCTATATCACTCATTATTATTATTATCTTGTCATATATTATCCTGTCATATATCATATATTTTCTTTATTATCCTGTCATATATTTTCTATAGCACTCATTTTATGCATATATATATATATATATATATAGAGAGAGAGAGAGAGAGAGAGAGAGAGAGAGAGAGACATCATACATAGCGTGCTTGTGTGTTATTATCCATTTTTTTTAGCACTTGTAAGGTCGCTTTAACGATCCTGGTTTGACAAGTTCAGATACTGATTTGCAGGTTAATGAGGTGGAAGATCCATCATAACTGGAACCATATTTCAAGGAGTCTACAGATTCTCAATAAATGTATTTGCTGCAGGAGGGACATGATATAGACTTTTCTATTTTGTCTTTTTTTAGAAACTTCATTATTCATCTTTCTTTTGTTTACTTAAAATTTTTGATGATATAATAAATATCGTTTGACTCTCCTATAAACGTGTATTGATCCTTATTTATAGAAGGAATTTACTGTTTTAATTTAATGTTGTTATCTTATTATATATGTATATGTATTTGTGCAGTTGTAATATGTATTCATGTGTTTTACACTTGGTGTATTCATTTATGATATGTCGCCGAAAACTAACCGTATTTTGGGATGCGGGCATTACAATTTGTAAGATAAAAAGATATTTGAGAGTTCTTGTATTTAATTATCAGTATAAAGATCCTTTCAATCTGTCGACCTTTCCCCAAAAACATAGACCTGAGATTCATCTTAATCAAACCTTGTTACATCCTTATGCACGTATTTCTCAATTTACTGTTCTTTATTAAACTGATGAACCTTTTACAAGTTATTAGCCTCAAATTCCGCACCTTGTTGACCTGCTCTCATTATCCCGCATCCTGAGCATGCTTTGAGTCAATATTATTGTTTGATTTTTGAATTGATATGGACAACCCAATCAATAATTTTTGACATCAACTCGTAGTCCACCTTGGACTCTAACGGCAAGAAGTTGCTAAAGCTCATATTGAAGATGCTCCATTGGTTCAATGCCTTCATCTTCTCCTTCACGTGTAATCCATATCTTTGTGATATAAAATTTATAAGAAAGTCTTTCCACACACGTAAAACTTCTGGAGTTTCTCTCGCAACTTCAGAGTTATATTCTCATCTATCACATTGTACATGAGGTTGTTCATCGAAAATATAATTGGATTGTAATTATTGTCTTCAGTGCTTTTTCTTCCATTAGCTGTAATAACTTTTTCTACTTACTACTCGTGTTTCCTTTAAGAGTTTGCAAAGGCTCTAATGGATAAGCTTGGCAATCACCTTCTTTGATATTGCCATATCTATATTTTTTCCATCATATTATTCTCGTCACAGAGATACTGACATCTTGATAGATTCCTCAAAATTGCTCCTTTCTAAAAATTTTAATCGCGAACTTTGGACTCAAGAAAATTTAGAAAAGTGTAATGGGAGTTTGGCCTCAGGTGTTCACCAACAATGAAGACACGAAGCCTGGATGGTTCAGTTATAACCAAGCTCATCATGGCACAAAAGAAAATCCTACAACACAATAATTTGATATATTTTTGTAATTACCCAAGTAGAGAGTTGGTGATATTTCCTTAGTTTTCATGACAATCACAATGTATCACTTATTCTTTCGACCTATGCAATAGATCTAATGTAACGACCTAATTTCAATATAACTTACATTCTTGATATTAGATTAAATCCAGAGTGAGTGCGTTATATTCGTCTCATTTTTTTCATATTTTTGGTGATTTTCTTAAAATTTTCTAGATAGTCACTTAAAATAATATTATTTTAATCACCGATGGGCCCCACACATATTTTGACTAGTCTCTCTTCTTTTAACTTATAAAATGAAGTTTGACTTTATTTAGATTAATTTAATTTGAAATTATAACCTTAAACAACTCTAATAACTTATTATTACTAGTTATTTGTTATATGCTTATTTTGTCTTTATTCACCCATACCTTAACTTCACCATACTTGTCATTTGGCCAAGTATGACAAGCCATCATCTTACCCTATATCTTCTCTTTGTCTATATCTTTTTCTTCCCTTCCTTTCATTTATTTTCTCTTCTTTATTTTTTCATTCTTCTCTTCCTTTTATTTTTTTACTCAAACTCAAGAGAAGAAGAAGAAAAGAGAAGAAAAGGAGAAGAACTTTTTTTACCTCAAGATAAGTTTACCTTCTCTAATCTATCAAGGCAAGTAAAATCACATTCACTCTTATATTTTTTCTAGCTCTAATTATTTATGGTTAACTTGAATCTTGATTTGTTAAGACTTAAAAAGATAATGTCTTTATACAAAAATCTCTATGTTATTGTAGAAAAATAAAAATATGATTTTTACACTTTACCCTATGTTTATGTATCAAATTTATCATTTTATTTATAATCTCACATTCGTAAACTACAAGTTGTAAAGTTAAACTATATCCTTTATTTTTAAATTATAAAAATGCTACTTTTATGAATATTCATCATATTTAGATATACATTTGAATTTTTCATATAAGTTCATATATAATGCAATGATTTTAAATTACTTTTCACTTGCCATTAGAAAATATTTATATATTTATATATTTATTTTTTCATTATCATGTTTTAAAGAGAGAGTTTCATATAAGTTTTACATTAAATTTACTAGAATATTTCTTTTATACAAGCTATTACATTAGGTCATGATTCCTTTATACTAATCCATGTTCGCTTTAAAAATATATACATTAATAAGATTTAATAAATTTGCTACTTTTCATACCATGAAATTATACTAGAATTTGGGAAATTCATATATTGTTAAAGTAATCGTTATAATAGTTTTAAACCTATTTAATTTCTATTTTTACACTTTAGTACTCACTTTCGAATTTATCTTTATATGCATAATTGTATATGTGAGGTTTACGTACATGATCATTATTTTCATAATATATTCTAGTATTCCATGACTATCATGCTTGTCTTGATATATACATATTAGTCACTTGTACAACATACATGAAATTATACCAGATTTTTCTTATTAGTATATACACATGTCCTGATAATGTCATGAATCTTGACTTGTCTATTAACTTGATTTTGACACTCCATCATACTTATCTTAACATATACATACTAATTACTTGTACAACATACATGAAAATATGCCGAATTTTCCTTATTAGTACATACACATATTTTGATAGTGCCATAGACCTGACTTGCCTGTTAATTTGATTTTGACATGGACCACATTTTTCTTTTTACTAAACATGTATATGTATTAATCTTGACATGATTAATTCATCATATTTCGGATTGATTTCCATGTAATATAACTTGAAATATTGGGTTATGGGCGAACTAAAGGGTGAACAAATATTGTATCGTGAAAAATTTATGATAGGTTGCCCAACCAAAATAGGGACTCATCTGCGGGGGCGCCCGGATGGTACTGAGTCATTATCTCTTATTTAGTCCATGTTGATGGGACGACCGAATACTCAGTATCTGTATCTGCTTGAGTACTTAGCGGCACGACTGGTTCAACGCTAACATCTTGGCCGGGTCCCGGGTATGCACGGGTACTTTCACAATACGAGTCTATTTTTTCACCATTCAGTTCAAGATATAAAATAAAATATGATATTAAATTAGACTTGATATGCATACATATCCCTACTTGATATCATTACTTAATCATTACTATTTTCCATACATGTGCATATACTTTTTATATCAATTCATATTTTACTTGCATATTGCACACTCCCTATGATACGAGTCTATTTCTTCACCATTTAGTTCAAATGAAAATAAAATAAGATATTAATTTAGACTTGATATGCATTAGTCTCCATACTTGATATTGATCATATACGAGTCTATTTCTTCACTATTTAGTTCAAATATAAAATTATATAAGATATTAATTTAGACTTGATATAAATTAGTCTCCATACTTGATATTGATCATATACGGTCTATTTCTTTACCATTTAGTTCAAATATAAAATAAAATAAGATATTAATTTAGACTTGATATGCATTAGTTTCCATACTTGATATTGATCACATACGAGTCTATTTCTTCACCATTTAATTCAAATATAAAATAAAATAAGATATTAACTTAGACTTGATATGCATTAGTCTCCATACTTGATATTGATCACATACGAGTCTATTTGTTTACCATTTAGTTCACAATATAAAATAAAATAAGATATTAATTTAGATTTGATATGCATGTATATTTCTGCTTGATATTATTATTTGATCGTTTAATGTATTCCACACATACGCATACTTTCATATCCACACTCATATCTTATATATTTGTTTATATTACACGCTCCCTATTTCTTATTGTGTTACTTGCCGGGTTTGATCCTGAGCTTCCCCACATACTCAGGTACTAAAAATGTGAGCGAGAGTCCCCTATTGTACAACCCGTACTTTCTAGAGCAGGCCAAGCAGCAGTAGATTTCTAAGCTTCCACTTTTGTATTTTTGGGTTGGTATGTATCACCCTTTTGGAACTTTATTTTAAACTTTTGTATCAGTATTGTACTTATTACTTCTTATTTTAAACATGTATATCTTCTCTTTTATATGGCAGTAAACTAACTTCCAAGATCCTGATAGATAACTAATATTTAATTCCATTCATTTCTGTTTTTATATACTTATAGGTCTCGTGTACGTCGACTTATACGTGCCCACTGGTAATGCACTCCGTTTCCATATCTCTCCGGGAAATAGGGCATTACATCTAAAGGTTTGTTTCTCTCAACTACAAAAATCTACTCCAAGATCCTCTCATCTTCAATCTCTTATCGCTTCATCCATTTCAACCACCACTACAAACCTCAAACTTGATTTATATAATTAAAATCCTATTAAAAAATTAGATAGGAAGCAAATCCTATATCACCATGGTAGAGTATATTCGATAATAGACATTAGTAGAAAATAATTTTTGATTAAAAAAGAAATGTTTCAAACTAAAATAAGCTCAAGTCTCTATAACATGTGAGATTGCTTATTAAAACATGAAAAATTAATCCCATAGATCATATTTTAGGGTTAAATTTTATGTAAGAAAGTTAGAAGTAGAAAATCATGGTCACGAATCGTGCGGTTGAGCAACAAATAGAATATATATATATATATATATATATATATATATATATATATATATATATATATATATATATATATATATATGTGATAGATCTTTTGGATATTTATGAATATATCCAAAAGTTTTTTGATATATATATGTATACTGTGAGTAAAAACTGTGAAAGAAATTGTAAAGGCATGTTCTATCAATATTCATAATTTTATAAATTGTAAATAATTATATTTGATTTCCAATATGAAAGTTTAATGGGATTCAAACTAAAAATTCGGTGAAATTAAGAATCCGATTGTAGGATGGAACGGATACTTTTTGAATAGGATATGATTTAAAATTTAGATTGCAGATTTGAGACTTTGAGCAAAGATCCCAAAAAGTATTACTTCACATGCATTCGCCAGTACCGCTGTTCCCTGTTCACCCCCCGCACCTTCTTAAATATCACATTTATCCAGCTATATCCAGCCATCCAGAAGAAACACACTGACACGCACCGCAGCCCCCGTCCCTCTTTGTCAGTTGTTACCTCCATTTCTGTACGGAAGTTTCTAAATAGGCACCACAAGTTACTAGCGAGCAGACTATATAGTAAAGTGATTTACAACATAGGGGAAAATGGTGCTCACTAGTCAAATATGGTGCGCTTTTTGAATTTCCCTTTCTGTACCCACACCAAAATTATTAAATTAATCCATCAACAAAGCCTCCATTATGATTTTTTTTCCTAATCATCTCACTCCAATCTAGTTAAATAAAAATTATTTAAAAAAAAAAGAAACAGGAGCCATAGCAAATGGAGGACGACTCCATTTCCGCCACGTCATCGCGCCCGGAGCAGCAGCAGCCGCTACTCCGCCCCTTCACCGGTGGGATCCAGCCCCCTCCTGTCCGGTCCAACGGTGTAGCCGTCCTGCTGAGCCGGGCTGCGGGCCGCCGCAGCGGCCCGTCGGCCCTCGTCCGAGAGACCGCCGCGATGCAGCTGGAGGAGCGGCGGGCTGGCTGGGCCTACTCGCGGCCCGTGGTCGTTCTGGACATCTCGTGGAACTTGGCCTTCGCTGTTTTCTCCGCGGTCATGCTCGCCGTTACCGTCAGCGAGCGCCCGAACGTCCCCGTTAGGCTTTGGGTGGCGGGGTACGCGGTCCAGTGCGTGGTTCATGTGGTGCTGGTTTGGTCAGAGTATCGCCGGCGGAGGGCGGTGGAGAGAAGGGAGGGGGGCGATGGGGAGATGGGCCGCGACAATTCGGGTGCGGTTGATAGCGAGGAGGAAGGGGATGACGGTGGAATTCGATTGAATCTTCGGTCAAGGTAACGTCTAGGGTTAGGGTTTTTGTAATTGCAATTTAATTTTGATGATTGTAGAGACCTAATCCTTTTATTTCAAAATTGTTGTTCATTTGGTTGGTTGGAGGATTGTACAGTTGTTTGCTGGCGATAACTGTTGATGCATTCAACGAAATTTGCTGGGTGTCGATTGTTGGTTATATTCTTCGTATGTTTTGGCTGCATTTGGATGTTTTAGTAGTAAAACTTAAGATTTTTTTTTAGTGTTTGATAGATTTGGAAGTCATAGAATTTTAGATTATCTAAAATATTGATTGATTATTGGGTTTGAAGTTGATAAAGTCAAAATAAGAAACAAAACCTTGTGCACAAAGGGGAAGTGATAAGTCAAATGGGAAACAAACCCATATGCACAAAGGGGAAGTGATAAGTCAAAATAGGAAACAAAAACTATATGTACAAAGGGGAAGTGATAAATCAGAATAGGAAGCAAACCATGTGAAGAAAGGGGAGAATCACTTTTTTTTATATTGCTGTATAGCCAAATGAACCAGTCTGGGCTTGTGCTTCGCAACATCTACTTGCCATGGATAACCAATTTACATGTCTATGGAAGAACCCATCTCCATTTGTTTAAATATTTGAAGGAAGGTTTTAAATATCAACGAATTCCGATTTTGAGATACTTGATGCACGATGTACTATATAACATTGCTATGATATTACCGATATTTCTGATATTAATAATACAATATGCTCGATATTGCATATTTTGATACTGTACATGGTCGATACCGATACCAATTTCAGTATTCTAAATCTTAGTTTGAAAAAATTAAATGAAGAGAGAACTGATGAAAGAAGGAAACCATGTGTTTATTCTCTATGTTCTACAAGCTACCTTAGAATTCAATTAAATATTTTCCAAGATAAAATATATCGACTCTGTGATTGACTATCCATGCTAGTTAACTTATCATTGATATGAAGTCTTTATAAGTAGTCAAGCACATTTTCTGTAGGTTTAGAAATGAGGATGACTTTTCAAATTCAACTATTTTGAAATAAATAGTTGACGATCCACAAATACTTTGTGAGCAGTTCCCATGTTGGATACAAGTTTGCTACTAAATACTTGAATACTTGGATGCTCAGTGGCCATTTGTTTAATATACCTTTATGGTGCATCTTAAATTTAATTAAATATTAGAGATATATTGGGGAATATCTGATATGTGTCATAGATTTTGACATTATATTTCTTCTTTATTGGCTTCTATATAGTGAGATTCTACCTGGAGTAGAGCTGCCAAATATTATTACCACTCATATATCCTCAATGGAAAATCTGAAAGCCATGTCAAGTAGTTGGGAAAAAGAACAACTTTAGTTATCGGAACACACCATCTCATGCTTTTACATAACTGTGGACTTCACTCATCAGTATTAGTGCGATGCATGCCTCTCAATCATGATGAGGCTAGAAATTGCAATGGAGTAAAAATTCAAGTTGTAGTATTGTGCATGCACAAGATATGAAGGAATCCTCTCTTGAATTTTATAATGAGAATACAAGGGGTTTGCATGCAAAATGTAATATTAGATGGGTATGTTGTATTGCAAAAGAATTAGTTAGAGTTTAGTACATGTTTTAGAAAATACATGAGCATGATTAAGAAAAAAATTAGTATAATACTATAACGTGCAAAATATCATTGTAGTTTTTATGTCCATGTCCACAAGTCATAGGGTAAATCCTTATATCGTACATCTCCATAAAAGCTTTTATGTTATTTGCTCTTGTCTCTTGTACAAATATATACGTGCCACTTAGATGTGGTTACCTCCATATTTGTGAATGTTCCACCTTTTCTCCACTTTTTGGTGCTCTTAGCTTATTCCCAATACATGTCCCTTAGCTTATAAGATTTAGATATATTGCTCATTGGGGCATCTTATCTTTCGGATCCTCTTTCTTTTTGGTTGTGGTGAGGGATTAAGTTGCTGATTAGGCATTTAATAAATCATCTTTTGAACTTTAGACACTTCTAAAAAATGCAAGGCGTATTGTGCGCATATCACATGGTAATTTCATGACATTTGTATCTATTGCAAAAGTGAGTTGTCTTTTAATTTCTTAACTATTAGAACTTTCCAAAACTAAGGTGTTTTGCATATCATTTCCAGCTATTAGTGAATTTGATATAGTTATTGTGATCAATGATCAATTTTTTGTTTTTTCTGAAACAAGCATTTTTTTTTTTTTTTTTTCAGTTTTGCCAAACGTTGTGATTCACTTAACACAATGGCATCTTTTCTCTGGTGGATAATTGGCTTTTACTGGTTGATATCTGGTGGTGAAATTCTCTTACAGCATGCTCCTAGACTCTACTGGTATGATCACTGACTATCTGTTTCCGAAACTTCCTTTCAACATACCAAGGCATCATTGTTTGCAGAAAATGTTAGCATAAAACTATGAGTTGTGGCTATGATTTCTTAATTTCTAAGTAATGTCACACTTTTTTGGATTAAGCAATATGGACACAAGCATAAGAACGGCCTAGTCCTCTGCATGTTGGCATTGACCTCATGATATCCATCAGAGACTTCAAGCAACAGCTTGCAAATGCGAGATAGACTTTATCCGTTAGCTAGAACTTTTAGTTTGAAGTCTTTTGCCTCATTCCGTTTACTTAAATGGTCTACAATGCCGTCTTTTTTTCAGAGGGAAATGCAAAACACCGTTTTCTGGAATATTAATAGCGTGCAGGTCCCTTTCTTGCAAATTAGTTATTTGTCATGGATCAACCAATGATTGTTGAAAGTTTTTGATGTGACAAATCTTCCCACTTCTATCCTACGCCACCTCACCTATCCACCATACGCACAGAGTCAAAGAACAAACCAAAAAAGCTAACCTGCCTAAGTGTTGAGCAACTTCTTTGGTACTGGGGTAACATCGTTGTTGATACTGATTATTATCATCAACCAGTTTGGCCATGGATCATTACTTGGCTTTGAAGAGACAGAGCTGATTGTGGATCTTTCTCCAACTCTTTATAAGTTGGTGCCAAGTTGGCAAGTTTCCTGGTCAACTGAACTATATAAACAAGAGTACAAGACAGGAATTTGCCTAAAAACTGAAAGCTTGTTGATGGAAAGAGTGTCCAGTTTATTTGTCATGCTAATTTTTAAAAATCTTTTAGCTCCTAGGAGCAATCCTCCAAAATTCAATTCAACTAGAAGAGCATTTAAAGTTGTGCAGGCTACAAGTCTACATCAAGGAATCACAGTAATTTTTAGCCATCGTAAGTCTAGTTGGAAAATATTTTTGAAAGGATGTCATATTGACTCCAATACATCTACTCAAGAATTTACAATACAACTCATCAATCTATTAAACATCCACATCCAAAGATAACTAACTACCATCAACTCACGAAATGTTACATTAATCATCACTTCATTAATATCTTCCAATAAATAAATCAAAACTGAATTGTCATCCGTAGGATCAAAAGTTCAATGACAATATCTCCTCTGCCACACCTTGTTTTTAAACAAAAAAAAATGTTCAAGTATAACACTAAAGACTACCACAAATTTATTTCATTTCTAAAACATTAGGAAATTTTGTTCTTCTAACAAATCGAACGGTGGAGAAGAGAAAATCTTTAGAATCACATTAATTGTTTCAGAACTCCCTTTTGAGTTTTGAGTCACTAAAGAATGAGTCCATGTCAAAATTAAGGGATGAGAAGCTTAGTGAATGATTCTATATACATGTCTATATTATAGATTTTAAAAGAAAAACATTGTCATAATCGCAAAACTGTGCTTTATCATAAACTAACAAAAATTTATATCCAAATATAATGTCATATATTTTTTTTGTCAAATAATCAAATAAGGTTAATAATGAACATAAGTAGCCACAATGGGCCTAAATCCATTATGGATAAAATGCCACATAGGCTAGAATACTAGAGGATGAATATTATGAAGTTTAGAATCTAGAATACATGCCCGTGGCCTTAATCCTAAAGGATGATTTGCCCAAAGGCCTAAACCCTGAAGGCCTAAATGATAGCGAGTAAACAGTTAATAATAAATACTTTAGTCCACCAAATTCTAATGTCAAAATAGTAGTTCTCAAGAAAATATACATCAAGGTTCTAAAATGCGTTTTCAGTATGCGTGCGGTCAAGGACCGCATAACGCATAATCAGATTACGCGCCGATTATGTGGATTACACAGAATTATGCGGAATATTAATATTTTAATATATATTAACATAATAATTATAAAAAATAGATATATTAAGTGCTATAAAACTCTAAAAAATTATAAATAATAACTGTAAGCATGTAAAATGAAGATAAAGTGGCTCTACATAAGAAATTAAAAATATAGAAAGACTTATCTCTTAACTCTCAATGTAAAAGAAAGAATGATGCATGTATATATGGATCAAAAATGTCGCTCACCTGCAAATCGAAAAGAAAAACTAAATAAGAATCAATGAATGTGAAAATATAAAATGGTACAACCATAATAACATAAGAAAGATTTAGCACATATAAATGAACGATGCATGTACAAATTACAATGAACATATAACAATAATCCACATATTGGTAATACAAGTTTGTGTCAACTACATAAGCAATTAGCTTTACATGTTAAAAAAATAATACAAGTTTATGTCAAATAGTTCATCCCAATCACAAAATTTTCTACTCATCCTCATTGTCATCTTCATAATGAATATTGTTCTCCAACTCCTCCTCAGAGCTCTCACAATCTTCATTTACATCATCATCACCCTCTTCTAAAACATCTCTATCTTGATCATATTCTTTAGGAAGACTGGACGAACCTTCTTGTGCTCTCCTTTCCGCTGCAGCTCTCCTTAGTATCCTCTTACTCCCGAGTCTATCTTCATTAGCTCCGCTCGCTGCAGCAATAAGATCCCATATCAAGCCGGAGCTGGGAAAGATCTCATCTTCGTCATCGTTCTCTCTTTCTCTAACAAATTGCATCCTTCCAGTGCAAAACTCTGGAATCATCTGGAGCAATCAGCACATCTTTACCATTCCCATCTTTCTTTTTCGCATTTCTTTTCAATGCCCTTTTCTGTTGAACTGAACAAAAACAAGATCATTCAACCTTTTGGCATCTAGCATGTTTCTCTTCTTAGTATGTATCTGCAAATTTATATATGATTTTGCACAAGAGAAAAGAGAAGTTTAGCGTGTTAATTTTAAAAATAATGTAATTAAAAATTATAAAATATATAATCATTTTAGTAGTATTTACTCTTTCAAATACACTAAAATTTCTCTTGCACTCTGAAGAGCTACTTTTTAAGTTTAGAATTTTAATTGCCATTTGTTGAAGATAGGGTGCCTCTCCTCTATAAAAATCCCACCAATGAGCTATTAAAGCAATATATAACAATATGTTAATAATTAGGAAGAATAGAATTTAGTATTCAATTTTTTAAAATTTCACATGTAAAGGTTACCTGGATCGAAATTATCCGTGCCATTAAAGCTCAATCGATATCTATCCGCTATGCCACTCCTCATAAGTCCCTCCTTGTACATAAGGAACTCATGCGAGCCAATCTGATCTTGGATGTCATGCTCATGATAGAAAATGCATATGCAATGCATGACTGCATTTTTTACTAGTATGTTATCTTGGACTGTCTTATCTTTATAATAATAATAGGGATTAAGATAATATGCTATCAAATATAATGTGGTATTGAGTCTGCCTCTGGATTCTTTCTCAATTATATCAATAATTGGTCTAAATATAGACTCTTTTCGATTGCAAGCAGCTTTGATATCTTTCTTTGCATCTTCCAGTATTTCATACACAAAACTCATTGAAGGTCTACGATAAGTATTAACAATCCTAAGCAGTTTAAATAAAGGAGTGTATACCTTCAGAAACTCTTACATATCTTTCCAAAATGAGTCAGAATATATTGTAGTTTTAGTTGACTTGCCCTTCTCTGACTTGGGCCATCTGTTATTATCCCGCTTCTCTGAAGAAATCATAACAGCCAACTGTGATTTCTTATCCATAAGGCAGCTCAAGGTTAGGAAGGTGGTAACAAATATGGTAATTTCTGGACGAACAAGCTCCCTCCTATTTGTAAATGAGCGCATCAAAACCAGAGTATTGTGATGCGCATAGAGAAATACTGTTATTGATCTTGCTTTTTCAATCATCGCTTTGTATTTTGATATCTTGTCGATACCTTCCAATATGAGATTTATAGTGTGGGCTGCACAACTGGTCCAAAATATATTAGGCCTCTTTTCCTTCAGCATATTTTTACTACTATATTGGATAGATGGTTATCAATAACCACTTGCAGCACACGTTTTTCACCAACTTCTTTAATGCAGTTATCCACCCAATTCAGTATATATTTACCGGTGTATGTATTGGCTGAGTTCTCAATAGATTTAATGAAGCTTGTGCCTTTCTTGCAATGGACACATAAATTCATAACACTTCTATGTTTTTTGTCGGTCCATCTGTTAAAACACTACAACCATATTCATCCCACGCTTTTTTTGTCTTCTCCAAGCTGTCTTCAATTTTCTTGTATGCCTTATTTAAGAGATGCACTTTTAATTGATATTTGTTGGGCCCTTTATACCCTGGACCGTGCTTACCGACAGTCTCGTAAAACAAATTGAACTCTTCATAGTCAAAAGTGTTAAAATGAATGCCTTTGGCATATGCCCACATGGCTGCATAATCATGCACCGGTTCCTTTCACTTTTTTTTCTCTCCTTCATTGATAACTGTTTATTTCTATTTACCTTCATCCACCAGTCTGTTCAGCAGACCACTAACACGGCCTATGCTCGTCTGCAAGTTCAGATTCTGCTGTCTCTCTTTCTACTGATATTTGCACATCTTCTCGAAGCGCATAATCAACTTTTTGCTTGTCAACTTTTCTTTTTTTTTTATTCCCTCTAAGTTCTCTCTGCATATGTGCTTTTCTTCATCAGTGGCAAGTACACATGCTGACACTTCTCCTCCAACTCTTGTAGTATGTTGCTTCTGTAGATACCAAAAAAAAAATGGAAAATTGCTCAGCGGGCACACCCGCGGGAATTTCTTGCAACCCGCGGGAGTCTCCCGCGGTGATGCACCCGCGGGAGAATCCCGCGGGAGCGATTCCGCAGGTGCCAACCCGCGGGTTTGTTTCCGTTATTTTCCGATTGTTTATTTCCTATTTTATTTCGCTAATATTCCGTGATCCAATTTTTCACGGAGGAATCGAGGCGGATTTCGAGCGGATTCGGTCTATAAAATAAAGGGATTGATTACGGAGAAAGGACTTTTTGGATTTTTGGATTTTGGAAAGATTTCGGGCGAGCTCGGAAAATTAAGAAGCGGAGCAGAGCCATCTCTTCCAGTCGGACGGTCAACGGAGGCACTAGCGAGGCTCCATCGCCACCCGAACCCACATAAAAAAAGGGAATAAATTAATATTCCCGTTCTTGTAATTTCTCAGAATTTTTGTAATCTCAATTTCCTTGTAATCAATCAATTTTGCAATGGAATTAAAGATGCAATTTTTGGGAAAACAAGAACTGGCGACCACAGTGGGAGCCCCTCTGTTTACCACAGAGAATCTGGTGGCGCAGTCCGACCGGGTGCCGATTGGCTCAATGGTTGAGACGCTGGTTATAGAAGTTGACCAGCAAAAATATGAGGAATTTCTTTCTTCCTCTGATTTGGAGCCTAGGCGTCATCGCCGGGTGACGATGAAAAAAGGTGAGGCGTCATCGCCAACCAGAAATCAAAAGGCGTCATCGCCTATGAAAACTTACAAGGCGTCATCGCCGGTTGGAACTGACAAGACGTCATCGTCTGTCAAGAACACGGCTTTATCGCCCGTTCCAAAGTCAAGCCAAAAGTCAAACAGTCCCTGACCCGCTCCCAAAAGAGAAATTTGAGGCGTAAAACTCAACGAGCACGCATCAATCATACAACAAAATTTGCAGAAAATTCCGGGACAGAAAAATCCGGGACGGTAAAAAACTTCGGAAGCAACCCCACGGGTGCAAACCCGCGGCTTGCAACCACGGGAGGCAACCCGCGGTTGCCAACAGCGGGAGGCAACCCGCGGTTGCCAAACGTGGGTGGCAACCCGCCACCCGCGGTTGCCAACCCGCGGGTGCCAACCGCGGGTGGCATCCTGCGGCTTGCAACCGCGGGTGCCAACCCGCGGGTGTTGCACCCCGCAGGAGTGAACCCATGGGTATAAACCCACAGTTGCAACCGCGGGTTGCATCCCGCAGATACCACCGACGGGTTACGTTAAATGAACACAACACTCATGTCTCTTCGAGCACGCCTATGGTGGGCACACTACATGCACCAAGAATTTTAATCTCTCTATCAGAGGCGTGCGGGGCCCACACAACTACTTAGACTAGTGTGCACTCCAGAAGAATCCGTAGAGGAGTTGGGGAACAATCTGATGCTGGAAAAGAGCTCAGCCCTGAGATATTGCAGACTCTCCAGTATTATGAACCAAATTTGCGATGCAAGAGGCGTTAAGATGCAGATAGAGAGGAGAAGATACCTCAAGATTTGAGAGACTATCTCAATTGGAAAAAGAACTCCTCACAAAATATCCCTCACTGCCAATGCGAACAGCTGATCTCAACTGTTCTATCAAACTGCCAGTGCAACTCAAAGCGATCAGTTTTTGAGCGGATCACCGAACCTAAAAGAATGCGAATGGTGAAAAGGGTGTGCTCAGAAACCGATCTGCCTGCTGCCACATCACATATGGTTAATAAATGCAAAAAGTTGGTCGGAAATAACCTTTCGGATAAGGAAATCACTCCAGGGTCAAAAGGAGTTTCTATCGAATCAGAGGGCGCGCTTCTAGAAGAAATCTATGAAAGACTCGAGAGACAAGAAAAACGTCTCGAACAGAAAGAGGAGACCATAGAAGAAATGAAACAATTTTTAATTGAGTTGTTAGCCCAAACTAGAAAGAACCAATCCTTGTCGTCCGTTTCTGATCGACAGGAAAGAAAACGGCCTGCTCAAATAAATGAGGACAGCGAGGATGAGAATGAAGAGATTCCTCCTCATTCAAGAGAAGAAGAGAAAGTGAAGGTTGTCATAAACCCTCACGCAGAGAAAATAGAGAAGATGGAGAATCAACTACAAGCTCTTTTTCATCGAAATAAACTGCAAGAAGTGGGGGTAGTACGTCCTTATCCCATAGAATGGGAGATCGTACCTTACCTTGCAAAATATAAACCGTTGAATCTTCAGTCATTCGACGGTAAAGGTTCGCCGCAACAGCACATCTTCTATTTTCTGTCGCAGACAGGACATCTTATAGGGAATGATCCGACTTTGACTAAAATATTTGCGAGCACTTTACGGGGGCCAGCATTTACCTGGTTCATGCAGCCATCTCAGGGAACAATTAAATCATTGGCCGATGTAGAACGTGAGTTCTTAGCCCGATTTTTTGAAGATGATACTGAAATCTCTATACTATCTTTGCTAGCAGCGAAGTAAGAAGAAGACGAGACGGTCAAAACTTATGTCGAGCGATTCCGAGAGCTTTCTGTTCGATGCCCACATGGCATGACGCAGGACACACTTGTGGAAACCTGCAGACACAACTTATTGACCGATATACTAGACAAGATGGGCTCGGTCGAATCCAAATCATAGAAAGATCTGCTTAAACAGGGTGAACAGGCTGAAGAAATACTTCGACGCCTTGAAGAACAACAGTCTGCAACCGGAGGCAGTACAAATGAACCTCCATTCCAGTTTTCCCGTTCCAAAGGGAAAGACATAATGGCAATGGCGGTAGAAAGTACACCGAAGCAGAAACCATGGCCAATTACAAGCAACACAGCAAAGTCGCCCAGACTTCAAAAGCAGTATTCGTTCAAGGATGAACATACTGCTACTATGTTCAACCTGCTCAGCAAACGCAAGATGCTCAAATTGCTGGAAAACAAGAGGCCGGAAGAGATAGGGAAGACTAACGATCCCAATTACTGCCTGTATCACCGGATTGTAGGTCACCCTACAAAGAATTGTTTTATCTTAAAAGATAAAATTCAAGCGTTGATTGACACTGGAGCAGTTCAGCTCAAAGCTGAACAAAAAAGGAGTTAGAGCTAACTCCGACATATTTAATGTGTGTGGTCTAAAGGTACCACTTGGACTCACAACAATTCCCAAGACGAGCTCAGGACGGTTAATTTAAACCCCCATAAAAAAAATCAAAAAAAAAAATAATAATAATGAACTACCCAACGCCGTCAAGGCAACGGGGAGAATAAATTTCTCGCCAACCCCACCATGCTGGGAGTAAAAAGTATGAATTACCCAACGCTGACAAGGCAACGGGAAGAGAATAAATTTCTCGCCAACCCCATCATACTGGGGGCAAAAAGTATGAATTACCCAACGCCAATAAGGCTACGGGAAGAGAATAAATTTCTCGCCAACCCCACCATGCTGGGGGTAAAAAGCATGAACCGCCCAAATCCGACAAGGCTACGGGAAGAGAATAAATTTCTCGCCAACCCCATCATATTGGGGGTAAAAGTATGAATTACCCAACGCCGATAAGGCTACGGGAAGAGAATAAATTTCTCGCCAACCCCATCATACTGGGGGTAAAAAGTATGAATTACCCAACGCCGACAAGGTTACGGGAAGAGAATAAATTTCCGTCAACCCCACCATACTGGGGGTAAAAAGTATGAATTGCCTAACGCCGTTAGGGCAACGGAAAGAGAACTAGTTTCTCTACAACCCCTTCATACTGGGGGTAAAATTATGAAATGCCCAACGCCGCCAAGGCAAGGGGAAGAGGAAAAATTTTGTATTTAAACCCAAACGAAACTCTCGACAACTCACCATGCTGAGGATAATAGCATAGCTAGCCCAACTCAAACGGTAGTTGGTAAAGGCAAATCAAATCCGTTGATAGCTGGGGGTTTGCTAAAAATCCCATGACAAATCTGTCACAACAGTATACATCGCTGCCCTAAGCTGCTAAAGCAAAGGGAAGAGGAAAAGTTTGGCATTTAAGCCCAAACGAAATTCTCAACAATTCACCATGCTGAGGGGAATAGCATGGCTAGCCCAACTCAAACGGTAGTTGGTAAAGGCAAATTAAACCCGTTGATAGCTGGGGGTTTGCTAAAAATCCTAATTAGATAAATCTCTTGTCACGTTAAGATTTCATCTCTGACAACAAAACTTTTCTGGTCATTTTTCTCCAACACAGCAAGTGACACTCCAAAATATTTGTCAAGTTAAAATCATACCTCTGACATCATAATTCGAAATCAAATGAAATAAAATCCGATTAAATCTTTGTTAAGTTAAAATTTTACCTCTGACAGAAAAGGAAACTCACACATCATCAAGTCCAATATTACAACCTCTGATGAACTTGTTTTCGATATCGTTAAGTTAAAAATTACCTCTGACGAAAATCATCTCCCTATCAAGTTAACAGTTACCTCTGATACTCCGATTTTAAGGCTAAATACGTTAACCGTCACCACTGTTTAGTCAGCTTGTCCCTATCACGACCAGATCCTCTGAATAGGTTAAACTCCAAGACACGTTTAATGTCACCTCTGTCTTTCCCTGATCTGTCATACTAGATGTCACTGAACGGTTAGGATTAAAATAAGCACGTTAATATTATACCTCTGCTTGACCTAAAATAAGCATGTTAAAATAATATCTCTGCTTGTTATTAAATAAATGAATATGTTAACAGTTATCTCTATCGACCAAATCCTTTAAAAGGTCTATAGCCAAAATTAAAGAATCCAAAGTATTTCGAACTTCAGTACGGTTCAATACAGAACTTCGAAAACTTTGGAGGAGGTTATGTAGATACCAAAAAATAAAATGGAAAATTGCTCAGCAGGCACACCCGCGGGAATTTCTCCCGCGGTTGCAACCCGCGGGAGCGATTCCGCGGGTTTGTTTCCGTTGTTTTCTGATTATTTATTTCCTATTTTATTTCGCTAATATTCCGTGATCCGATTTTTCACGGAGGAATCGAGGCGGATTTCGAGCGGATTCGGTCTATAAAATAAAGGGATTGATTCCGGAGAAAGGACTTTTTGGATTCTTGGACCTTGGGAAGATTTTGGGCGAGCTCGGAAAATTAAGAAGCGGAGCAGAGCCATCTCTTCCAGTCGGACGGTCAACGGAGGCACTAGCGAGGCTCCATCGCCATCCGAACCCACATAAAAAAGGGAATAAATTAATATTCCCGTTCTTGTAATTTCTCAGAATTTTTGTAATCTCAATTTCCTTGTAATCAATCAATTTTGCAATGGAATCAAAGATGCAATTTTTGGGAAAACAGTTTCAATCTGTTTATTTCTCTTTTCACAGTCTTATTATACTTTATGCATTTGACATCATTGTAGGATCCTTTCTTAATTAGCTTTCCATAATTCCACCAAATATCATTCAATCCGGATGGTTTCAATAGAATCTGACATCTTCCTCACTCGATGGATTTGGCCGTTCACAACTACTTGAATTAGAGGCCATTGATGATGACATATAAATACAAGTAGCTGCCCTATTAAATTCCTACATCACAATTGAGGAAAACAATTAATTCTCACTCAAAAAAATAATTTCCTAATTAAGTATACTTTAACAATCTAACAAAGTTGCACTACATTAACAAATCTAACACAGTTGCACTATATTAACATATTAAGTTAACACATGTTACATATTTGATTAAAACTATAATGCTACATATTTGTTGTTTGCATGTGTAAAAACATGTTAAATATTTGATTAAAACTATAATATGTACTTTAACAATATAACACTACATTAGCTGCATCACAAGCAAAATAGAAGCACAAGCATTAATTCTTACTCACAAAAATATATAATGTGCTGTCAAATGATTTTATAACAAATAGGAACAGCAGTAGTGAAAAAAAATAGAAGTAGCAACAGCACAAACATTAGTTCTTACTCACAAAAATATATAATATGCTATTAAATGACTTTATAATAAATAGGAGCTGCAGTAGTAAAAATAAAATAAAATAAAATAAAAGCAGCAGCAGCCCAAGCATTAATTCTTAGTCACCAAAATATATAATATGCTATCAAGTGACTTTATAACAAATAGAAGGAGCAACAGCAAAAAAGAAAATGCATAATTAGGACAGCAACAACCAATTCAAAACCCAAAAAAAAAAATAATAATCCGGTGAAACTCCTACTCCCAACAATTTTTTATCTCTGCAGACCCAGACCCAGGCTATATTTTTAACAAATTTTCATATCTGTGAAGCTCCTATTGCCCAACAATTTTTCAACTATTTTTTTCAACAATTTTTTCCTAACAATTCTTCTATTTTTATCTCTGCAGACCCAGACTCAAACCAGTTTGGGACTAAAAAAAAAAAAATTTACCAGTGAAGCTCGTACTGCTGCCGGCTGGAGAATTCACCAAAGTGGAGCTGTTGCCTGGTGGGGCCTCAGGCCTCTGATAAGACTCAAGGGCGAGAGGATTTAGCCCCTCGAATCTGCACCTCAAAAGGGAATTTAGGATTTGGTAAAGAAAGAGGAGGATCGGCCTCCTTGGAAGGTCTTTTTGTATTTTATCTTTTTGGGCCAGAGACGAAGAAAGGGGATAATTGATCGGAGACGAAGAAAGGAGCTCCGATTTGAGAAGAGGGACGTCCGATCGGCGGAGATGAGAAGGGAATTAGGATTTACTCGCGAATTGGGATAATTTGGGGGCAAACTCTTTTCTCTCACACGCGAAATGGGATCGGAACAATGAGGGAAGAGGGGTTTTAACGGGTTAAGAAAGCCGGTTCGGATTGGGTAGGGTTTTTTAATCGAATAATAACCCGCTATCACATTAAACGCATAATCCTATTATGCGGATTATGTGCCGCATAATCTGCATAATTCGATTATGTGGATGCATAATCACCTGTCCGCATGGAGAGGGTGATTTCTCCCCTTCGTCCGCGTTTTCGGTCCGCATTCGATTATGCGGCCGCATAGGCCGTGTTTTAGAAGAGTGATATACATATAGTTTTCATAGTAGTTCTCTAGAAGAATATACTTGTAGTAAATTTATATCATAGAAGTGTAATCAAAATCTAAATATCTAAACACATACACAAGTTATTTGGTGTCTATAAAATAATGATAGTGCTAACATGTTACCATCATAATCAATAGTTGATGTAATTTTATTCTGAACTAAAATAATAAGAGTTTGTGACGTTTCAAAACTGGCAAACCTCTCACTTGCAAATCACTTGTTTAAAAATTGGTCTAGGAATTCTTTCAAACTTCTTTTGAGGACACCTTGACAGTCGATCTCCATCAATTCTCTTCCTTGCTTTTCCTCATTTCTTTTCCTCCTTTTTCCTTCTTTTTTTTTTCTTCTTCAGATAGCTTCCGATCATTGACTACATATCTCTCTTTCCTTTCTCCACTTCTCTTATGAAAGCCCAGTTGTTTTTTTTTTTTTTTGTTTTTTTTATTTTCCATTTCGTTTCAATCCAAAACCCTACACTCAAATATACTATACAATTTTCTTCTAATTTTATTACACAAGAATCTTATAGTTCTATATATAACCCCCTATCTTTTTATAATTTGAAATGAATACCTGTGGCTTATATATTTTTACATAAAGCCCCTCACAAAATATAAACTGCAGTATCATTTTTAAAATAATTTTATTCCTATCTAATAAAAAGAAATTAGTTATTATGGTTGGCGCATTCTGATGATTGACCTATAGAAGTCTTCTCATTTAATTCTTGCAAGAAACTTGTGATTGGTGTAGTTATATTATTTGATCTTCCTATTAATGACTCTTTCAAGTAATGTTAGCTTGTAGTTTTTGCTGATCTTTTTGGTGTTTCCTTGAAATTCATGAAGTTGGAAACATGAAAGTGCAAAATCACTTAATAGTATTCAATACTATTTCATTACTTACGAGTTTATGTTTGAGGCTTGATCTCATTGACTTCCAACTTTTATTAATTGTGGATGTATTTACAACCTCAACTCATGCTAGTTAAAGTGACACAAGCAGCAAACGTCTTGAGATATCCTGTATTACTCATGCACAAATCTTCTGATTGTGGATGTATTTACAATCTTCTGATTGAATCTGTAATTGAATACAAGAAAATAGTTTTAAAAAAAAAAAAAGACAGCTGTATTCCCTGAAAATTTTGCAATTGGAAATCCTGGGATTTAACATACAGGTGAGGAAATGAGCCTGGAGCTTCATTTAGTGGGAAACATGATACCCTACATTTCTGAAAACAGAAGTTAGAAAAATCTTCCTGCCTGATTTTGAACACCAGCCAGTTATATTTTCCCATCAATAATTTGTGCTGATTACATGAAAAATTCAAAGGAAACACTAAGTGTACCCACCAATTTTTTAAGGACCCATTTCGAATAGTTCAATTTTATTACAAGTTTGTCATTATAATAATATTGATGAATTTATCCTCATCCTTTTCAATTTTATTACAAGTTTGTCTTTTTCTATCATACTTCTTTTAAATTTTTCTCAAATTAAAATCTTAACCGTTCTCAAATACTCCAAAACTTAAAAAAAAAAAAAATTCAAACCCTATAATAAAAAAATAAAAGGAATTCACAAATTAAATTAAAAGTAGTTTAAAAGAATTACTTTTTAAGATGATTTTTGAGAGGGGTGAGATTTTGAGAGGGATAGGGTGGTCAGGTTGTTGGGAGGAGGCAGTAGACAGGGTCGAGCTGTTGGGAGGCGGCGGGATCGAGCAACTGGGGAGGAAGCAGTAGAGGGATCGGGTGATTGGGGTGAAGGCGTTTCGGATCGGGTGACTAGAGAGGAGGCGGTGATGGGATCAATTGGGGTCAGCGAGATGGAAAGGAGAGAGAAAAAATAAAGAAAAAAAAGAAATAAGAGTTACTTGGGAACAATATTGAAAATAACGCGTTATGAAGCCCATTATGTGGCATTATGAAATCTAACATAAAGCCAACGTTATGTAAATGTCAAAAATAACTCAATGCACCGTAACAGTGCATTTTTTTACGTTATTTTACGTTACGTTAAATTACATTATGTTACGTTATTTGCAATAATTTTTTTAAAAATTTTTATATTAATATCGATTATTTATTTTGATTATTAGTGAATTGCTGCAGTTTTTTTCACTTGACGACTTGTTTGCTTGTTTAATTACTTGTGGTATTATTAACTTGCTAGTTTGTGAATACACTTTTATTTACTTGTTATAATTCTTTTTCAATTACTGAAATTTCTTACTTACTGATTAAATTGAATTTTTAGCTAAACTAAAATAAACAATTACAAATATGATAAATTGAGTATTACAAAATATAAATTACAATATTGATAATAATTGAAAATAAATTTGAAATATTATTTTCTTGTTTAGATAATAACTGAAATTATGGGTTTGAATGTAATTTAATTTATGAAGATATATATGAAAATTATTATGAAATTTGTTAGAAATTTAGAATTGATACTGGATATAATTTTTTTATATTTTTCTTTTAGAATTTTTAATTTATTTTTCAATTTACAAAATTTATTTTATATAATTTTATATTTGTTTTTAATAAATAAATAAATAATTGTGTAACCTACGTTATGCGTTATGCTCTATGCTATATAACCTAACAGAGACAAAACGTTGCGTTACCGTTATTGCTATTTTAAGCATTGCTTGGGAAGATAGTTGATTATACTTAAAACTTTTATTTTTGAAGTTTATGGCATGTATTTGGAAAATGGGGGTAGTTAGAAAATTGGTGATGCATTTAGATTTCGCAAATTCTAAATTATCAGTTACTGATTTCTCAAATTGTTGATTGTTCTAGATTTTAACTTGAATGTCTTTCCATTTGGATATCTGGTTTACATTGTGCCTCATCAGTGGATGGTGCCCCTTATAACAATCTTATTGTGTTACCTCTTAGTCTAGATTCTTTCCTATTCTAATGATAATTTTGTGGCTAACTTCATTGACCACCTGATCTTGAAATGCGTAACCAAAAAAATCAGCCCAGTGTATTTGCTAGCAATCTTTAGGTTCTATATATTCGACACTTCTTTCTCGTAGTTTCCTTCAGCTAGGATCTTTCCTCAACTCATAGAGGCTTATGTCAATTGTGCTGTGAAGCTTCTTGATTTTCAATATGCAATGTTCTAAATATCGGATACCGGTGATATACCAGTCGGCCAAATTACATACCGGATACCGGGCGTGATATCGCAATATGACTTTAAATATCGGAGTGTCATATCGGTGTTATACCAATTAAATAATAATCATGTAATTGCATATATAAAATATATTAAAACACATAAAACAACTTTAGGATATTTATCTTGATTTATTTACATTCTACTTACGAATTTATAGATACAGTTTAGAACGTTCGCATAAGTACCAAGCGACATATAATCAAAACTACATAGCTAATGTTCTCTATTCATAATATAAATTTCATTCTCATAAATCTCATCTAATGTATTATGTCAACAAATGTCCTATAATTAAAACTACACGGCCAATGTCAATAACTAAACTATGTTGCCAATGTCCTATAATTAAAAATTTAAAATAATAAATTTTTAGTATCAATTGAAAATGAGAGACATAAGTATACAACATACCCAATATGTCAACAATTAAGAATCAGTGAGCCAATATACAATATAGCCTCAATCAAATACACTCCCAAATCCGAATATAGTCAGACCCATCAACCATGTGTTCACTGACTCAGTGATTCAGTTCACTGAATCAGTGAACGACTCACTGATTCAGAGAGAATCAGTGGACCGAAGTCTTCAATCAAGAAGGATTGAAGCAAAATTTCACAAAAAATTAAAGATTTAAACACAGAAAACATTCAATTTCATATTTAACATGCACAAATTTTAGAGAAATAGAAGAAATTGTAACCCTGATTAAAATTAATATGAAATTAAACAAAATAGACTTATCGATTAATCAATGAGGCTGGCGAAGTTGAGATTGGTGGAGGAAGATCATCGGAATGAGGTCGGAAGCTTCGGTTGTCCAAAATAGCCGTCGCCTAAGGTTGAAAGTTTCGAATTGACCAAGAGGATGATCGGCGAGGAGCAGTTGCTTGCTCGGAGAGTAATCGAAGGGTCAGAGAGTGATCGGAGGGTGACTCGCCGATGATTTTGAGGTGGAATTTTGAAAATTAGGGTTAGAGTTTGGGGCAATCGCTCGATCGCTTAGATGTAGGGTCGGGGGGAGAGAGAGAGAGGTAGCGAAAGAGTGGAATTTTTTTTCATACCGGTTGGTTTTTTAACATGTTAACATGTTTAACCCGCAACCAAAAGCCACTCAAAAAAACC